>BQKN01065248.1:507254-532523 GCA_022839385.1 Asparagus kiusianus
CTATATATATATATATATATATATATATATATATATATATATATTTGGTGTTGTTTTCTACATAAAGAAAAACTGAAATCTAAAGTTCATATCTCATAAAATAAACCTCCAACTGTAATTTCATTTTGTGCTTTAACAGTTTATTTAGATGAATGACTTCTTCGAGATAAACAGAAGTTCAAACACTTTGTAATTCCTTGTATCTCATTGTGGATAACCAATATGCAACCCCAGTAATACTACTCTAAAGTTTAGAGCAGAGAATGAATATGTGCATTATCATTGCAGATAACAATCGTGTATACAAAGCACCTTAAATAGAGGGGGGGGGGGGGGGGCGGGAGGATTCGTGCTATGCAGATAGTACTGAAAACAAAATAGTAAGTGTTGCATTAAGAATGAGAAGCAAAAAATTATAAGATATTAAAATATATATATATACATATATAAGGCACTGGAGGTAAAATTAGAACACAACAAGTCTATAAACAAAGCAGTGGCAATGATGCCGTATGAATATATTAAAAGCAATATGACAAACGGTGAATGAAAAATTACCGCATTTTGAAGCGATAGGTGCAATCTTTTGGAGAAAACTCAATGGATCTTCAAATTCCTCCTTTGAGGGGTAGAAAACAGGGCAATCCGGCACCTTGTCAATCCATTCTAAATTAGACATGTCATATTTTTCCACCCTATGTTTTGAAAAAGCATCCTTCACAGAAGCTCCAGAAGGAATATGATGATCTGAACTTCCATGCATGCTTGTCTCTGATGAACCAGAATCTTTTAAAGCAACCCCAACACTTCCTGCTATAGTACTTGAATCATTTATTCCATCATGCACGCTAGCCAGCTTCTGTTGGAGCCTTTTACGCCTCAGAATTTCTAAACCATTTTTAACCTCTTTAGACAAAGCCCTTCTCTCTACCTGAGAAACAAATTTACAAAGAAAATAAGGAGCAGATAAGGAAATCAGTTAAATTATAAAGGTTAACCAATATTCTTCTGGTGGGAGAGAATAAACAAAATAAATATAACTAAGGTGGTTGGCTACTAGTTTGATATCAAATACAACAACAAAAACAACAAAGCCTTTATCCCAAATATTTTGGTTTGGTTTGGTTTGATATCAAATAATTTCAAATTTAACAAAATACATCATATTTTGGCAATGCATTGGGCAAGTCATCAAAATTAGAATTTTACTGATCCTCGCTCCACACTTACAAGTTACAAATGTGATTCTGTACAGTATATTTTAAATGGGAGTTTTTTTTTGAAAAAGACATTTTTGCTAAATAATTAGCAAAACCGACCGTTTTACCTTTTTTGGCCAACAAGCCAAAAGGAGGTCGATTTTAAAAAAATGGCTATTCAAAACATACGGGACTACAGATCCTGTATGTTTAGTGGCCATTATTCCGCCACTAAACCAATCCACTCCCAACCGTAAAACCCCGTCAAATGTCCCTTCTTTATGTCCTCCCCAAACACCCCCTCAATCTCCCCTCTCCACCGCCTTCACGCCCTTGAGTCCCTCCTCTCCTCCACCATCTCCACCGCCGGCGGCCTCCCCCAAATCAAGCTAATCCACGCCGTCCTCGGCCTCCACGGCAGCAACTTCCTCGTCTCCAAGCTCATCCGCCGCCTCTCCAACCTCAACCTCCCCTTCTCCTGTTACCAGCTCCCCCATCTTCTCTCAAGTTCCCTCGCCCAATTCTTTCCTCTGGCCCTCCCTCATTCGCGTCTCCCCGAACCCTTTCGATGTATACTGTTCGATGCGTCGTCATTGCCCGTGTTACCCTCCTCTCTCCTTCACTCTCACCGCGCTCCTCAAATCGTCGGAATGTTTGAATTCAGGAGTGCAAGTTCATGCGTAGTCGATATTTGTTGGTGGGTTTGATTCTGATTTGCACGTGCAGAACGTGCTTTTCGATTTCTATGTGAGGTGTGGGGAGCTGGGTTTTGCACGCAAGGTGTTTGATGAAATGCCTAAGAGAGATTTATTCTCTGGGACTACGATGATTGTTGCTTATTCGAACACGGTTTTGTCAATCTACGGGACTACTAGTCCCGTAGATTTTATGGCTTGGTTTAGTGACCGAATAATGGCCACTAAACATACGAGACTACTAGTCTCGTATGTTTTGAAAAACGATCGGTTTTGCTAATTATTTAGCAAAAAATATCTTTTTCAAAAAAATTCCCTATTTTAAATTGGATGGTCATGGAGATGAGTAATGATCCCAGTGTTCTATAAATAGATTTCTAGGTTGCGGAGGTTGCAAAAATAACACACATGCATAGCATGCACATTAAACCTGTATCAAAATCATCCTAAAAGGTTTATTTCTATTTCTATTGTCAAGGGTGTCTATTCGACATATTGATACCAGATCAACTGGTAAAAAAGATGGATATCCCCACATTCTGGACTTGGCTCCTTTGGAACAAACTTAAATATTCAATTTGGTAGGGTTTTGCCACTAGCGTCCATAGCCTAACTCCAAATTCTTCCAAAACACAAAAGCCAAGTGCTATGTTTCTGTACCAAACATAGGTTCTTCTTCCAAGCTTGCAAAAAATGAAACTAATTTCTGAATACACAAGCCATGTCAGTAGTGCCAGATATATGAAGAAAATTAACCCGGAAAAATATTCTTCATTTTAATGATCAACAGAACATTTAATTCTTCGAAGATTGTTACAAGAGACAGAAAAATGGATATCCAACATTATATTGTTTTATTTTGGAAGATACTGTAATAAGGCATATCCAGTATGTATCCTTTTAACATATTGCACCAGGCAAGCTACAGTTAACAAAGTGAACTGCAAGTATTGATCTCAATATAATGCTGCAGTTTTTCTACAGCATGTGCAAGGTAAAATTTCAGGTGTCAGAAAACTGGACCTTTGTGATTGAGATTAAGTAGTTGAAAAGTTCCTACAGCATTAATGAACAATGTGCATTAATAAACAATGTGCATGGGAGTACTTTAGGAGGATAAAGTCCAAGTGTAATGTTATAGCCGGCTTCAAGATCCCACTTCTCTCCAAGGCTATCATCTATCGACCCGTCACATGCCAATCAACTGTGCCACATTAAAATTATTGTATATATGTCCAAGAAACCCCAACATGATACAGTTCATCATGCTGGTTAACCAGACTTCTCCTCCACATTCTTCGTTATTGAATGGATCACTTTGCCATATTGATACCGATGGTACACTCCATAAAATCCCTGCACTCATAGGTTCCTTTGCTTGTATATTGGCTCTAGGCAAAAAGTTAATCCTGCATCATTAGCGTCCTTTCTTACCTGAATGTGCTGGGGTTTTATGCAAACATGTTCATTAATGTAGAGTTTATATTAGCTTAACTCTAAATGTATCACAAATAAAGACAGTATCTATCTTCTTAGTTATAGCACTTTTCTTCCACCAGGTTGATTAATCCCTATGATCCTGCTGACTTAACTTCTTCTTCACATTGCTCAGAATCCTCAAGATCCCGTTTGGCTGCTTCTGCTTATTTTCAATTGACTACCTTCTCTTCACTATTTTGTGATACTTTTCTCTTTTAAGGACGATTATATTCTAGGAGCTGAATTTGAATTGATTTCTTTCATCAGATTTTTTTTTTAAGTTCTCTACAGTGTCAATCTAAGCATGGGAGCTGAGGATTCATCATGGAACTGAAAAGGCAGGACTTATCAAAACTAGTCCCAAAACAAGCTGATCATGTTATCGAAGCCACAAAGCAATTTACAGCAGGAAAAATCTTAATCATGATAACCGAAGCATCATGCAGACTAAACAATCATATTTTCTAGCAGCGTGAGAAAAGACAAAAAGGTGAGCAATAACCAGAAGACACCACTTTGCTAAAATTTGCTCCATTTATACCTCCTCTACACTTTAACTAGCCACAAAAATTTCATACTGTTATAAAGGTAATCATTCCTCAACAAAAGATCTATGCTATCCATTTGACCAACTCAGGGAGATGCTCAACTTAGACCCTGGCATGATGTTGCATTTTCTTCGGTTTTATTATTTAACGTATAGAAAATCATAGTGATAAAATCCAAAAAAAATTTGTTTGATTGTACATGAATTTTGTTGAGGATACGCGACTAAATTCACAAATCCGGTTGAAATCAACATAATTTTAGGGAATTATTTTTGATGCATTTATCCTATGTGGGAACCCAAATCCGTGTATAAAACATGATAAACAAACAATGTATTTGCTAAAAATCCATGATTTTTAACTTGCGGGTCCCATTTTTATATTGTCGTCATGATGCAAAATGCAGGGAAACAAAAAGCCCCTAAGGAAAGGGCGCTCTGAATATCCCCTACTTCCTAAAATAGACAAACTAAGAGATCTAGAATTCTAAATAAGGGTTATTTCTAAAATTACTCAGTTTATACTCCATATATAAATATTTCCAATATTGTACTAACACCTTGAAATCGAAAACCTAACTTTTAACTGAAGGACAAAATAGAAAAGGTGGGAATTTCTAAAATTAACTAGAAAAATGCACATTCTTCAAAAGCCCAAAAAACAGAAAGTTACTACAATAAAACTACATAATATCCATCACATCACAGAACCTAACAGTTAAACTATAGCACGCAACTCGAACCTAATTAACAAACAAAATTGAACACTTTGAAGAAAATTCATCACCGAAAGAATCAATTAACAAAGAAAAAATAAACAAAAACAATTCAAATATAAAATAGAGCTCGGTACAACTACGTTTCTACAACGAAACTGCATAATTTTCTCAAACACTTCAGAGATATCAACCAAAAAAATTAATAAATATAAATAAAAGAATTTAAGCATCTACAAAAATAAATTAAAATTATGAATTCAGTACAGCTACATTACTACAAGAAAAACGTATGAAATTTCTCAATCACTCCAAAAATCTAAAATAACTAACATAACATAAATCATCACGTAACAAATTCATCAATCAACGAAATTTCGAAATCTCAAGCACTCACCATCTGAAGCCGATCGCAGATCCGCCTCTCCTCCACCTTCTCCGGCGAAAAAACGGCGCGGAAATCCCTCGGCCGAACGAAACGAGATCAAGCACCCGAACTATTCGCCAAGATCACGACCCGCATTACAGATCGAACGCGTCGCCGGCGAGATCCGAACGATCCAGGCGAAGAATCTATTGAAACCCGCCGGAAACGGCGGCGGAATGAAAAATTCGGGAAGAAATCGGCGGGGGCGATCGAACTCACGGGGATTTATTCGGCCGGAGTTTTCTTGGACAGAACGAAAAAGGAAGCCGAGTCGGGGGGTTTGATTATTTATAGGTGAGCATTTATTAATTGTTCGGCTGGAGATTTGAATATGGGAATTTAGAGGGGGTTTTGTGGAAAAGTGTTAAGGGAGGTGGGCGATAAAAATAACGCGGCGGTTGGCGGGGAGTGGGTCAACCAAACGGTTTGTTGAAGGCACTGATTCCTGCTTCACCTAATTACAATTTTGTCCTCATAATTATCATCCTAATTATCATTTTCTTTTTTTATTATGATTTATCGAGTGGACTCCTAGATAGTCTTCTTTTTCTTTTTTTCCTCTGAGTGGAGAGTAGAATACTCTTTGGTTACTCAAAGAATAAATATATTTTGTGATTCACCCAATTAGATTTAGAATAGTCTTATTCGTACTTTTAGTATTCTTTATCCTTTAAGAAATGATAAATCTACGAAGATGTCTAATAAATTATTAGTTGATTTTAAAATGAGGATTGTTCTTAGTAGACTTGAATTACAACTAGTTGGAACAAACATGAACCCAAAAATGAAAAATAAATTTGTCCTTATTGTACCATAGTAATAAGTGTAATCAACATTCAACTGGCTGATACATATCTCAAGTAGACCGAACCTCAGCTGGACCTAGCCAGGTCGAGTTGTCCCTTCTCACCAGACAGTCGGCCTTTCTCGTCAGGCTGAGTCGCCTCTTCTCGTTAGACCGAGTCAAAAAGCGTCCATTATCGCCCTTCTCGCAAGGAGTCATCCCTTCTCTCCGGGCCGAGACAAAGGGCATCTCTTCTCACCCTTCTCGTAATGAATCGTTCCTTCTCGCCAGACAGTCATCCCTTCTAGCCAGACCGAGTCAAAAGGCATCCCTTCTTGCCTTTCTCACTAAGGAGAAAAGAACGATGTTCTTTTTATTTACATAAATATTGGTTTTTTTAAACAAAAAAATTTAGCAAAAGTTTCTATAACTTTTCTACATGAAAAAATATATATATTTTTAATATGTGTGGTATATAGAGAGGGGAAAGAATGGAGGATAAAATGTATTGATCAGTACAAATAAAATTTACCAAAGGGTCTACGTGTAAAACATGTGAAGACCCCCACAGTATACTAAAACCATATTAGGGGCTGTTTGGATGCCTTTAGGAAACTAGAGTTTTATGACACAAAATAGAAAGTGGCTATCCACCTCACCTCTTTCCATTCGAGCGTTTACATTGTTTGGTTAGGAATCTTTGTGAATCCTAAAATAATAGTATTACATTGTTTGGATAGTATAATGTAAACTAGAGTATTTATGACACAAAATGAAAAGTGGTTATCCACCTCACCACTTTCTACAAGGTTTTGACTTTTTTATTATTTTTTTGGACACATTTATGACATTGTGTAAGCTTTCCAACAAAATCACTCCTAATTTTGATGATTTTGCTTTCGGTGACACCTCATCAAAAGGTATAAGCTTTTCATGTAAAAGAGAACTTAAACAAACAATGTAAAATGATGAAAGCTGACATTAAGACCCACTTTTTTACACTTTCCATCATTTTACATGGTAAAAACATACAACCAAACAGCCCCTTAGATCGCATTCTCGAAAGAAATTGGTCTAAACAGCTTTTTGTCAGTGATTTTGAGAAGGAGGGCATTTTAGTCATTATTATGTACCACAAAGAGTTCTAGAATCGCCAGTAACTTCTCACGCGATTATTTCATGACTTTTCCCCCCGCTGAATTTCTGGGGGGAAAAATACTACCGCCTTTGGCTTCGCTAATACGCGATACGTGTCGCGATTTGGCGGCGTCAATGAGCTAACAGCGATAAATCCCGACCGTCTATTGGTTCCGTACGCGGTGTCACAAGATTCTCTCTGACTTGCACGCGGGTTTTTAAAACTCTTCTTGGTTACGCTCACTCGCGGCCTAGGATAAGCTAATCTTGTATTTTTTATGAAATACGTATTTATTTATTTTTTCAAAATTTGCCTTTTCTACTATTCAGATAAATGTTTTTTTTTATATATTTTCCGATAAGAACCTCATGCTAGAAATTTACGAAGCTGCGACTTTTTCCATCTGTATAAGAGGACGCACAGATCCCTTAACATGTATCGATAAAATTTTATTTCATTATGTAATTTGTAATAAAATATTATGTCTCTCATGAATAGATATATAGAAGAATTAGTAAAATATAAGAAGGAAAATGTAGAAGAATGGGTGATGCTTGAGACTTCAGAGAGAGCCGAAGACTACTTTGTTGATGATTATCCAACATGTTTGTGTTTATTGACTTTAATAGTTGTTCAAATTAAGTGGAAGTTGGTCAAGTGATTACTTTTTCAAACCGAGTCCGGGTCACTTTCACAAGCTAGTCAAACCCGACTCGTTTCATGCTCCGTCATAGACTTCCACGTATATGTTCATGGTACAGGACAAACTATTTTTGTTATCGTATGATTCAGAATATTAAAATTATTGTTTATACTGTAGTGAAAATTTATTTCACCATTAGCCATACCGTTCGTGTTGTAATGATTTTTTTTTCTCCCATAAATTCTGTTCATATACAGTGTAACTTTTTAATATACTCACTCTATATGCTATGAGGAATGATAGCCCTTCATATGTTTGTTCAAGCTAACGCTGAAGTAACATTTTTTAACCTTGAAATTTGTTTTCTTCTTCTTGCATTGTTGTTGTTCTTGCAAATAATGAATTTAACATTAACCAAATATTTCACAAATATAAATATTTTTTTGTTTTATTATTAAAATTTTGATAAATCTCGTTATTTAGTGTATTATTTTCCTAACTGGTTCGAAAAATCACTCTGTAAATAATAGTAAAAAAAGTATCACTAAAGTTTTTTTTATAAATAGTTATATATAAAAATCGAATTATCAATTTGACGACATATATATACCTCGATAAATAATACCCGCAGCAATGCACGGGCTTAATGCTAATTTTGCGTATACATTTAACACCATAAAATTTGTGATTGCTTGTAAGTTCTAGAACCTACTAGTTCATGAATGAAAATAAATTTGGTGAACTGTAATGCTTTTTTAAGACAGCGCTGGGAGTTGAACTCTTTAGTTCAACTACTAGATGTGCAATCGTTTGGTGGCATGTTACGTTTTCAAAAATTAGTTCTTTTCTTGTTGAGGGGGCAAATCTAATGTCATAAATGGCAATTTTCAGGATAAAATACACTTTCTCAAGGATTAGATATGAATTTTCCTTTCTTAAAATATATCTCATTCTCTTCTTGACTACGTTTCTAACTAATTAAACAGGATGTATATGCTTTTGACTAAAAATTAAGAGTTTTAGAGACAAACATTAATAACAAAATGACTAGTGTTATGTCAACAATACAAATATTGGTTTTTTTTTTACGTTTTAAATGCAAAAAAGACACAATTATGGTCATTACCATCAGCATGATGTAGGCGTACGTCGTGCTTGACAAGAGTGCTCAAGGTCCTAAATTAATGGATGCAAGGTTTGATGAGATATGAAGGTTAATTGAAAACCTCAACTCAAGCCATTTAATTAGTATTAATTATGTTATCTTCATCAAAATTGGCGTGTATGATTGCCTCCAAAAGCCCAAATTAAGTATGAGGTTTGGGGGCAATTTAATTACCAACTCATGGATTTTGTATTGATGAAGATTCTTCCCTACTAATAAAGCATTTATCTTCCATACTTTATAACTGAATATATGGTATAGAAAACATAACAGGCCAGGGGAACTTGTATTTTATAATTGGATAATGTGTGAGATGGCATAGTGCTCCATAGTTTACTATCAAGGGTTTGGTGGAGCTCGGCACTATAGCCGTAGGAGGGGGGGACCTTGGTATTATTTCTAGACTCAATGATGAAAGTTGCCAAAGAACAATATATGATTATTTGGTGGAGACTAAATTACAATCATTGATCACAAAAATTTCATGTTAGTTATACAAGTATAGTCACAATTGATGCCGAGTTATTTTCATTCAAGATATCCAACAGTGGAACATATTAGATAGGGGTGTGTGTCTGTGTCCATCCGGGCCGGCCGTGCAAAACCGGAACCCGGACACGGGCCCGGGCTAGCCTGGTTTTTATTTGTTTTTCAATTTTTTTATCTCTTTAAAATTTTAATAATAAAAACAATAATATTATTAATCACTTGAAATTACATAAATTGCAAATATAAGAAACTTTAAAAATGACAGGTGATAAAAAACAACTTCTTTATTAATAATCAGTAAATCCTTTACAAGTATAAATTTATTTCGGAATTCGTCGCATCACAATAGATGAGTACATCCTAACTAGGTTAGCACCTACTCACCTATATCACTATCATTTGCAACTGTTTCTAAAATAATTCATTACAAATTTCCAGCTAAGAAAAATAAAAATTATAATTTGATGAATATTATTTACTCTTTATATCTATCTGCTAGTCCCAACTCTTCAAATTTATCTTCAATACCAGCCATTCGATCGATGTCTTACGTTCTCTTCTCGTACCTCTACCAATCTTGTAAGCACATCACCGTCTGTACAGTATACGGATCTAACGATGTCCTATGACCGTCGATCAAATGTCCTACTGTGCTGAAGGCGGATTCCGAAGCTACCTTCGAAACCTGCACTGTTAGTAAGTCACGAACCATAATGGAAAGTATAGGATATGAAATTGTTCTATATACTTTCCACCATTATAAAAAATCTAAATTAGTATTTTGACATTTAATTAAAGAAGTAGTTAAATATTAGTCAATTTTAGAAACCTCCAATGATGATCCAAGTCCAGATCCACCAGTTAGCTCAGCTACCATTGCATACCTATCAAAACTCACACTTTTATCCTGACTTGAGCTCGAAGAAGCCGAACATGTAGATTGCTATGTAGCTACACCATATTTAGCCGCATACTCATCATATAAGCTTTAAAAATAATTTCTAAAAGTATTATGATGAGTAGCAGTAACAATGGTGCTACCATCATCAGTGTCTATTATATGTCCACCATACAAGGAATGTAACAAAGTTCGAAGGCCAATATCCTTCAATTGCGGATCAATAAGAACCCCTAATCTAAAAATAATACGAATAGGCCTAGAATACTTATTAACTTTACTTTCCATTTAAAAAATTATACTTCCAAAATAATCATCCATACGATATTTATTATTATTTTTTTAATATTTAAAATTTGTAAAGCAACTAAAGTAATTGTTGGATAATAACAACCAGATAATAACATTGTAGCATCATTAAAAACTTGTAGCATCTCTTTTAAATTACTTATAACTGTTCATTCATCTTCAGTAATTCCATACATGCTACCAGAGCTAGAACTAGAAGCATAAAAAATAAAGAAATTTTTTATAAATTTTTTATATTCTATTGCTACACTTAACATTGCATAGGTGTAATTCCACCTATGGTCAACATCTTTTGGAATTAGTCTGAGTTTTACATTTTTTTCATAAAATTGTTTTCATCTTCTAATTCTTTGTTCAGAAGCATTATGCATATAAGTTACCATCCTAACTTTTTCTATCATGTGTTTAATTTTAGTAAATACACTTTGAACAATTAAATTTAAAATATGACAGATACATCTAATATGAAAAAGGTCACCATGACATGGCAACGACAGAGATTGTTTGATAAAATTAACAACTATATTATTATTACTTGCATTATCTAGTGAAAGAGAAAATATTCTTTCTGAAATTTTAATTTCAAAAGTTCTTTAATTATTAATTTTACAATATTAATACCAGTATGTGACTCTTCAATTGCAATAAAGGAAATAACCCTTTTAAGCATTTGCTAATTTTCATCAATCTAGTATGCTGTGATACATAAATAACCAGTTTGTGCTTTAGATGTCCAAATATCAGAAGTTAAAGAAAATCTACAGTTTTAACTTTGAAAATAAAAAATTATTTTTCCTTGTTCCACCTAAAAATGTTTTAAAACATCACGTTGACAAGTTTGACGAGATTTTTTTTTAAATGCAGGGTAAAACCCATTTGTAAATAAATCTCTAATTCATCATCTTCTACTAATTTAAAAGGAAGATTCTTAAGAATGATAAACCTGATGACGTATTTCCTGGCACGAGCTGCGCCATAATTCCAACTAACGAGATTACTAGAAGATGAGAATTGTGAGATCATAGATTATCGGATATCACCTTGAGACGTTTGGCCTTTGTTGTGTTTATCTAAATGGCGTTTGAGGTGGTTGGTGCCGCTCTTATGATGAGTTTGAAAAATCTTGCCTCATAACTCACACTTGGCCTTCTGGGTGAGGATCCTACCGTGTTCATCTTTGGTGACGTCTATCTTTTCGAAAAAATTCCACACATCGGATCTCGGCCTTTTAGGAGCTCTTGGTGTAGAATCGTCGCCACCGGATTCGGGATTAATATCGGTAGGTTAGGTAGGAGTAGCTTTAGTAGGAGGACTCATTTTGGAAGTTAGGTTTTGTTCTTCATAATCAGATCCGAAAGCCATTTGATTGAAGAATTAAAGAAAAATTAGAGATGTAAAGCGATTATTAGGGAGTATAATAGTGTATTAGAGAGAAGTAGATGAGTTTTGAATGAGAAAAATAAATAAAAACCTTATCTATTTATAGAGACAGTCCCTAGACAAATAACTAAAATACCCTCATTTTTTATCCTTTTTTGACCGTTTTTGGGGGCAAAACGGTCAAAACGACCGTTATGCCCGGCTCAGCCAAAACGGTCACAAAACGGCACGTTAGGTCCGGTCCTGCCCGGCCCCGGCCCGACCACAACGGTCAAAATTTGACCGTTGTGGCCATTAACGGTCACAAAAGTGACCGTTAATGCCGGGCCGACCCGGCTTTTGCTCGCAACGGTCACATTATGTGACCGTTGCATCCGGGCCGGCCCATCTGTTTTTACGTCCGGGCTAGGTCGGGCGCCGACGAGGCGACCCGTACCCGGGCCTGGAACCCGGTCTTGTCCATGTTTCCGGGTCAAACTTGGGCCCGGGCCGGGCACTAGGCCGGCGGTTCAAATGGATAGCCCTAAATATTAGATGAGCAAGAAAAGAACATGAGAACTTTGATTTTCATCAAGGGCCCTACATTAAACCAGTGGAAGGGATCTATATGAGCAGTAAGCAACATTAGCACCCATAAAAATAAATACAATATTGTGACTGAAAAAAGGCTTTTAGGGAGCCCACGCTAGAACCGCTATTTCTAGTCTAGTCCACATGCACTTACACTTTTTCCAAACATCCCCATTAGTTTACATTCACGGTCAATAGACAAGTACACCAATCATTTGGACTTGCTTAGGGACTCAATTAAAGGATTAATAATCACCATATTTATATCATTGGCATTTGACTAGGTCAGCTCACATAGGATTTGTTGGTCGTAGGATCATCATCCAAATTAAAGTTATAATCTTTTTAAAAATAATCAGAAAAGGACATGTGTTGAAGCAAGCTGTAAACTTGTGTCCGTGTTCATATTTGTCTCAACGGGTCAAGATCAACATCCGCCGCTCAATTTTGTGTTGGTGTTGAAGATTCTCACATCAGAACGCGATGCGAAATTTCTTTTGTCTGGCTTTAGGTAAACATCTATAATATATATTAATTGGCCAAATAGCACTTAAGTACCTTGTAGTTTCACTCGCTTTGAATTTTATATATATACCCTCGCTTGTTTTTCCATTTTATTTATATGCTCAAGTTGTCTAAAATATTAACATGTTAATGTACTCCAAGGCGCAAATGCGAAAAATTTTCACCGAATGTTTTCGTGTGGCTGTTAGGATCAAGTAGCATGTGAATATGCGGGTGGAAATATTAGCTTTTGCAAATAGAGGGTACTAGAATATCTATCTTAGACAAAAGTTAAGATGTATAAATGCCGAGAAGAACAAATGAGCGTATATAAGCGGAAAACGAGCGGACTTTAAGTGCTATTTAGCCTTCTTATTTAGTGTATTAGTCGTGAAAATCGTGCAAAGTACGACATATCATTTTTTCTCCGCTATAGTAACCCCGATTTAAAAAATGTTACAGTAATATTTTAACAGGTTTTTTTGGATAGCTACAGTTCCCGCCTCTGCTACAGTTCTTAAAACACTACGGTATTCCCGTGTGCTACAGTGCTATTTTTTTTCAAAAAATTGCTGCAATATCCAGGTTTCTGTTTGCTACTGTAATAATACAGTAGCATTTACTGTAGTATGAATAGTGAATATTAAGTTATCCAATTTGTATAGAAGAATAGATTCATTCATTTTCCATTGAAATGGACCAATAATTTAGATCGTGCACCCGGGCGAGATTTATTTGACCCCAAATTCTAAATGGGCTGCATCCTACCTGGGATACACTACTCCGGCTGTAGTATAAAAAAACCCCCACTTGGCCCATGTTAGGATACTGCCATGTTTTTTTTCTTCCCATCGCCGTACTACCGTGTTTGTTTGTTTTATTTATTATTATTATTTATTTTATTAAGCACTTTACTCTTCAAAGATTGACAACAAGATTGAAGAATATATATTATGAAGTCACCTCATCCTTGGTCCTGCATGCTTCTATAGTCTAGTTCTTAACCGAGCAAGAGAATGAGTCACATAATTGCTCTCCCTCCTCGTACAAGCAAAGCTATAGAAAACAAAGCCTTTAGCAAGCAAATTAAAGGATCACGATCGACAGCGTTCGAGCGGAATATTAACCGTAAAAGAGTCATTCTTCTCCGCACATTCCAAATAATTTTATCACAGTTAGAACATGTCGCCCAATAGGAATATTAAGAATTACGGAGGCATCAACAACAAGGAGAAGAGGAAAAATATATATATATTTCTAATAAAATGAGAATTCTGTTGGGTTCGATTAATCCAACGAACCCATATGGCCCAACCTACTCGATTTTGGATTTGATTTAAAAGTTACCATTGATTCAAGTTAGGATCAGGATGCTAACCGCATGGTCTGGTTAGACGGTTTCATGTTTATCAAGTTGGGTGCATGGTTATCTTGAATGTCTAAATGATAGGATCGATCGGAGTGTAATCTCACGTTTGTGATTAAATCATGATGGGTAGGGTTAATCACAAATATCTATATAATGGTGGGAGGGAGTCCCTCCTCTCAATCGTACGCAGAAAAGAGACCAAATTCCCATCGTTGGCTACGGGAGGAGAGAGGAGAAGGCTTCCATTGTTTTCAACGGTGAACGGTAATTTAGATCCATATTTCTAGTTTAACTTTTCATGCCTAGATCGTTAAATTATCCAACAAATTCCACCTACCACCTGCAAGGAATAAATCATAAATACTCCAAACACCCTTCACCTCTAGGAGGAAATTATAAAGTTTAGAGTCGAAGGAACCCATCCATCTTCCTAAATCCGCACCTTGCGACAATGCGGTATCATATGATGTTGTCTAAGTATGCAACACGAAGGTTAAATTTCAAGCATTTGGGGGGGGGGGGGCCCCCGAATCAACTTCACTTCCACAATGAGACAAAATAATTAGTTACGCGTTTTCTGTAGCACTCTATAAGAGAAGAGAGAGATAGAGAGAAATGAATGAGGAGGGGATCCCAATGCAAATTAGCCCCCCCCCCTCTTCATTCATTTCTTTCTATCTCTCTCCTCTCTTATAGAGTGCCCATGGGCACTCTATAGAAAAACCGTTAGTTAGTTACATCTAAACTCAGACTTTAAATTTCCTCTCTAGTTCACACAATAATTAGCCATAATTTATAGTAGAAAATCGTTGCAGTGGCTTTTCACTTACTCATTCCTATCATTCATTAATTTTAAAAAAGTTAACAAATAATGAATATCTGACCTTATATATTCACCTAAAGTGGACATTTCAGATTAGGATGGATTCGGTTCGAGCTATTATTAGTATTAATTAAGAAATTAATAGCAGTTAATCAACAGAAGCGCCAGCCTGGCACCAGTTAACCGCGGTTAATATGGGACCTTTCATCCACCATTAGCCATAAGATGAGATTGAAGAAAAATAAACCTCTTCAAAAATTCCTTTGTTGGTGAGGTGTTGAAAGACCATTATACCCCTCTACAAATTGAAAACTACAAAAATATATATCGTAAAAACCACTTTCATTTCTTTTTGACTCTCTCTTCAGAGTTTCCTCTTCAAAAAGAATTATTTTTTAAGAATGCACTTTGAAGTTTTTTTGTTCTAGTATACATTTTGATTAAGTTTTTCTTTTTTACGACAAGCATTTCGAAATAGATGAAAATAAAGAGAAGAAGTTAAATGGTAAAAATAATAAACATATTATGGTCCAATATAGTTATCAGCCATCGACTCATTCATACGATCATCACTACAAACAACAAATACATCGCAAAATGCAATCGTTTAAAGAATACATCCAAAGAAAATGACAATAATACCAAAAAAAAAAAAAAAAAATACCGCGTCAAACATCAAGAACGAGAATAAGAATCACAAGCCGTCTAAAAGAGTAAAGTCCATACGAAAACCACCATGGGGAAAAAAATCCATTTGATATGTTTTCTGACAAAAAAAAGAAGAAGAAAAAACAAAACAAAAAACAAGGAGATATGGGGAATTAATAATTCAGGAAAAATTCAAGGGCCGAAACGGTAATATATAAACGTTATATAAACGTCCTCATTATCACCAAACAGATTTCTCCTCCAACTTGAAAAAAAAAAGAAAAAAGAAAAAAGAAAAAAGAGATGAATCTTTTTCCTAGAGTTTTGTTTCTCCGATTCCTTCTGTCCGTGATCTCGTTATCATTAACGGTCGTTACGTTGGGCTTTAACGTCAGCAGGGTCTCCTTCGACGAAGCGTACGTCCCTCTCTTCGGCGAGTCTAACTTGGTTAAATCATACGACGGGACCTCCGTCAAACTCATCCTCAACCGTTACTCCGGTAAAAGAAACTCCGTCAAAGAGCCCTTTTTTTATTATTATTTTTTTAAAAAAACTATTATTCCGTTATTCTTCGTTTCCGGTTTATAATTATTAATTTTTTTAACGTTTTTTTCCCGTTTCTGGGGAATTTTGCTTAATAGGGTCTGGATTTATATCGTCGGACATGTACCAATACGGCCTTTTCAGCGCCTCGATCAAACTGCCGTCGGATTACACGGCCGGCATCGTGGTCGCCTTCTACGTGAGTTTAACGCCGTTAGTCCCTGTCCGTTTTTTTGTTGATCGCTTTTTTTTATTTTATTTTTTGTTCCGGTTGTTTTTGCGTGGTCTGTTTGATTCGGCCGGGAACGCGGCGGTTTTTTCGAGCTTCCCGCTTTTTAAACGGGCGGTATATTATACAATTCGTGGCGAGAAGAAATTTTCCAAACCGATCTAAATCATGTTTTTATTTTCAAAACCGACCTATTTTTTTATTTATTTATCAAAACAGACTCATTTTTTATCACGTCAGCTTAATCTCATTTCCTAATTAGTCGGGGTTGCCAACCCTGACTGTTTAAGACAACAAAAATCGGGTTTAAGACTTTTAATTGGGGTTTAACAATCTCCTAAACAGTCGGAGTTGGTAACCCGACTGTTTAAGAATGAGATTAAGCTGACGTGACAAAAAGTGGGTCAATTTTGATAAATAAAAAAATGTGGGTCGGTTTTGAAAATAAAAACATGATTTGGATCGGTTTTGAAAATTTCTTCTTTGTGGCAATTAGCGTCGGAGAACTGTGATTTTACAAATTTACCCCTCTTGAATCCGTAACTTTGCGTTGTAGATGTCGAACGGGGACGTGTTTCGTAAGAACCACGATGAGCTGGACTTTGAGTTTTTAGGCAACATATGGGGGAAGCAGTGGAGGATTCAGACCAACATTTACGGCAACGGAAGCACGAGCCGCGGGCGGGAGGAGCGCTACTACCTACCGTTTGACCCCACGAAGGAGTCTCATCGGTATTCCATCCTCTGGACGACCGACGAAATAATGTAAGAGCTGTATCTGATTAATTACCGATGGTTTTTTTTTTTTTTTTTTTTGTAACCTGGATAATTTTAAGTTTAGCTCTAAAAAAACACACTACTTGCTAGAATATTGTACAAAGTCTTCCTCATTTGATAGGGAAGGGTGGGACTAACTCCTCCAAGGCCTTTCTCATGCCATGTTATAGAAAAGAAAACAATTCATTTTATCTCATAAGTTAGGTAGTTGCGTTTTCTATGAAATATATTATGTTGACTTTTATTTTATTTTACTTTTCCTTTGCCGAGAACAAAAACTATTTAACAAGTACTTATTTTCAAGTTAAGTGTCGTGTGAATATTGTTAAACAATGTACAAAAAAACATCTGTGAATATTTCTAAAACACTTTGTATTCATTTTAAAGCCGTCAATTATGATCTGAATATGTTGTTTACTCGCGATTTTCTAGTCTAATAAACAGTGTGGAAATGATAGGTAACAAAGCTCCGAACAATATTTCTTTTAGGTTCTACGTCGACGACACCCCGATCCGCGTCGTTCATCGCACCGCCGCCATGGGCGGCGACTACCCGTCCAAGCCCATGTCCGTCTACGCCACCATCTGGGACGCGTCGACGTGGGCCACCTCCGGTGGCAAGTATCGCGTGAACTACCAGTACGGCCCCTTCGTCTCCGAGTTCTCCGACCTCGTCGTCCTCGGCTGCCCCTCCGACCCCATCCAGGACCTCACCTCCTCCTCCGCCTCTGACGACCAGTGCTCTGCAGCCGATGACGAGATCACCGCCTCCTCCCTCGCGGTCATGACCCCCGAAAAAACGGTCAGAATGCGCGCGTTCAGAGAGCGGTATATGAGCTATTCGGTTTGTTACGATAGTTTAAGGTATCCGGTGGCACCGGAGGGGTGTGATGTGGTGGAGGAGGAGAGGGCGAGGTTTAAAGAGACGGGGCATCCGCATGTTGGCGGTCGTCGGAGGCGGCCGCGGGTTGGTAAGCGGCGGAGCGGCGGCAGGGTGGCGGGAAACGGGAGGGGGACTAGTACTAGTTTTAGGAGCAGCTAGCCGAGGCTTTTGACTTCGTGAGTGTTTGATTGAAGACCGAAGTGAAAGGAATTTGATCGGTGTTGTTGTTATTGTTATTATACATATGAAACTTATTAACGTGTTTAATTGTAGTAGTGACAATTTTTTTGCCTTTACCAAACGAAAAATCGTGAAAAAGTAAGGGAAATATGTTCATTTGAATTACGACTGTTAAATATCATATCATAGACTGATCCAATTCAGAAAGATGTCTGTGATTTAGTTATGGATACGGATATGATAATCTGTAAGTAATATTCTGACGAAAAATGCCTCACGGATCCGAAAACGAGACAGATAGAGGGGGACAGGTGAGGTGTCCCCCCTCTAATTGCATAATGAGTTGGCCATTTTCGGGTCCATGTAGAAGCACATTATTCTGACTTATCAGATGTGTAAAATGAATGTAAAGTGAGATACGATTTGTTGAAAAAAAATTGCCTTCTTTTAAATGAAGATATTAAAACATATATTATTAAAAAAACATATCGGGTGACTATATTGTTTTTCCCCAATTAAGATCAGGATACATGATAAGTATTTCACAATGAGAGCAGATAGGGAGTGAATTATATAGACTGCATGATTTAATTTAGCAAATCCATTCTGAGATATTTTAAATTAGGACAAATTTTCAAAACTAACCCATTTGAGTTTTTATTTGCGAAAAACGACCCGTTTCTAGGATATTTGCAAAAACCGACCTGGTTTCAGCGTCAGCGCTGAAACCAGGTCGGTTTTTGAAAAAATATTTCCGAAACTTCACGGGAGTTGAACTCCCGTGAAGTTTAGCAGCTTTTAATTAATCTACTAAACTTCACGGGAGTTGAACTCCCGTGAAGTTTCTTAGACAAAAATAAATTTTTTGAATTGTGAAACTTCACGGGAGTTGAACTCCCGTGAAGTTTACCAGCATTATTAAAAGCTGGTAAACTTCACGGGAGTTCAACTCCCGTGAAGTTTTGAATTTTTTTTTCAAAAACCGACCTGGTTTCAGCCTCCAGGTCGGTTTTTACAAATTTGTTTGAATGGGGTCGTTTTTTGACAATAAATTCCTAAATTGGTTGGTTTGAAAATTTGTCCTTTTAAATTAACCTCGCCAACAAAAGAAATTAACCGACTCAGTTATAAAGCAAATTCATTCTGCGATATTTTGCTACAGGCTCAACCCCACCCATCTCCTCGCTGTTTGCTGTTCGTAAAAATTGCTGATCCTACAATGAACATAGATTTTAGACATAGAAAATCTGCAGCCAATCAAAGCAGACCCTTTCACTGTTCCTCAGGATCAATATAAAGTTTCCGGTACATCACGAGGTGTCGTCCCACAATGAAGCTCGTGCGATCTTTTGATAAAAGGTTACAGCCTTACAAAACTATACCGAGGGTATGAATACCGCCCTCCTTAGTAAAACCTTGAATCTTCCGCAATTATTTCTACCCCTATAATTTTGGAGGGAGGGAGGTCTCGTCTTTCATCTCTCATCAAATCCGACGACCATGGCGCCGCTTGAGGAGATCGCCGGCGATTCCGCAGCGGCGGCGGCTTCGGAGGCGGAGTGTGGCGACCGCAGAGATCGTCCGATCTCGACGATAGTCATTATTATAGGTACTTAGTTGATTGTGTGATTTAATTTTTTTTTTTAGGGTTTTTGTTTCCTTTTGATTTGTAATTTGTTGAAATTGATCGCAGCGATGCAGACGGAGGCCCAGCCACTTGTGAACAAGTTCCAGCTCGCTGAGGATCCTAATGAGTCCTTGTGAGTGTTTTATTTGTTTATTTTTTTCAATTTCTGAATATTTTATAATGAATTTCCCAGAGTGTTCAGTGAATTTCTTATAAAAATTGATGAAACTGATGTCGCGCCTTTGTCATGATTCTTGTGCTTGATGATTGAATCATGTAACAAACTGTGAACTTTACCATACAGGTTTCCCAAAGGTGTTCCGTGGGTAAATTATCGTGGCAAATACAAAGACTTGAACATCAATTTGGTCTGGCCTGGGAAAGATTCCACCTTTGGTGAGCATTTTATGATAATCATGTGGTTGTAACCTTTAATTGTCCTTGCCTGAATTGATTATGTTTATTGAGCTAGTTATCGAGGAGACCCAGAGTCTGATAAGTAGTAAAAAAAATCTTATGCCTTGTTCCTTAATTATGAGCTTTATATTAAGAAATACTTGCTAATAAGGGATAATGAGAGGGGTTTTCACCTTTTTATTAAATTCTACGTAAAATGGGGGCTTGCTGGGGAAATTTTGTCTCTTAGTTGAGGCCATCACATGGTTTGATGAGAATCAAGGAAGTTATAGGTCAAGATCTCTTTTGTGGGTGTGAAGTCATTCTAATGCCTCTTTACGCAGATGGACTGTAATCTGGCACTTTCCCCTGCCTAAGCTAATCTGGCAGCTTTTACATGTTATATAGGAATTTGTGCTTGAAGATCTAAAAAGCATATAAAAGCTTGTATTTAAGAACCATTTTTGGTGTAAGTAAGTATGTTCATTAGGAAGGAGAACATTAGACCCATTAGATACTGGACAATGCAAGATATGAAAGAAGTGTCTAATGAAGATTCTGAAAGAAGTGTCTAATGAAGATTCTGAAACATGTTATCCTGAGGAGCTAATAAATTGCGCTTTATGCTGTTTTTACTCCGCCCTCTTTATTTAAGCAGTTAGGAATTTTATCATTCTATGGTGTATTCTCATTATTCCTGTGACGCACTTCTCCTTGCTGGTGCCATATTGTTAATGTGGTTTCTATTTGTTACTTTCAGGAGTGGATAATGTGGGGACTGTACCAGCAGCTCTTGTGACATACGCATCTATCCAAGCGATAAAGCCGGACCTCATTATTAATGCAGGAACTGCTGGTGGCTTCAAAGTGCGTATCATCATCAGTATTATTTGATCTGAACTGTTTCATGAATCTTCATTGAGAGGCATGTCTGGAATTTGCAGGCTCTTGCAATTTTTACTACTGTTCACTACATGTACAACCTTAAACATGTGATCTTGTTCAAATCTTCTAATGTGAAATATTTTTTGGTTCACAATAAATGTTGACTTTTTAGTCTTGTTTTGTCTGTTTTTAGAACAAATCCTTTTTTATTATCACGAGTGATCATCATGTAGAAATTTGTATTTAAACAATAGTTTTGTTTCGTAAACAATTCAATTTTTTTCACCAAGAGAAATTTCCGAAAGGCCTATGTATAGTCTACCATCTTGAAGGTGATAGAATTTTTTTTTTTTTTTTTGAGAAATAAGGTGATAGAATTATTGAACTAAGTAGATTAACTGGTTAAGTTAGTGACCAGCACGTTAACTGCATTTGATTCTTCTAAGAATGTATTTGACTACAGATTCTTATATTAGTATCAACTTTACAACATTCTACTTCTAAATTCAAAAGACATCTTTGCACTATATAAGCTCCTTGCTGTACTGTATAACACTTATAGACTGGCTGTCTTTCATAGTAGGTTTTTTTTTCCATTATTAGCAAAATAATGCAACATATCAACTAGTTAGTTCTTTGAAATGTTTCAGGCGAAAGGGGCAAGTCTTGGAGATGTGTATGTGACTTCAGATGTTGCTTTCCATGACAGAAGGATACCAATACCCGTGAGTTCTTTCATATATATTACTGATATTAATATTTATAAGATATCCTTACAGTTTCTGCTGTTAAATTTGCATGGGATAAAAGGTTATCCATCCTTTCTAGAAGTTAGTTGGAAGTCAACTTGCTTGTTTTCCCAAAGTTGTATATTTAGTTTCACAGACTTAATTCTGAGACTTATTTATTTCAGTCTCCTTTCATTTATTCATTCTCTATGAATGCAGATTAGTTATTTCATATAATTCATAACTTGAGATGATAATTCAAACTGTGGCTAGCCTTGATTTTGGAGGAAAATGTCAATACTTAGATGGATTTCCTTTATCACATTCAGGCCTCTAAGAGAAAAAAGGGGGGAGGGGGGATGCTGTCAGAATTAAACAAGTTCATTTCTTAGCTAATGCTTATGTATCTTTTTTGGTCATGTTTCATAGTTACCATAATATAAGTCTACTGAGTACTATTCCTACTCCTGCAATCAGAAGTTTGGCTTGTGTACCTAAGATTTATTTCTCACAGGTGTTCGATCTTTATGGAACTGGAGCTCGATGCACTTTTGGTACTCCTAATCTTGTCAAGGATCTAAACATGAAGGTACTCACCACTTATAAATACTTATCTTAATATTATCAATATTCTGCTAAATTTATCAGTGGTTGCATATTTGAGAATATCTCTTCTCAGTTCTCATGCGTTATTTTATGGTTTCCAACCTTGCATATCTGTAAATGTCAAACCTTTGTTATGAAATTTATGATAAATGTCAACTTAAGCTGATATCACTGATTGATGAGTTTGGAATAAGTGTTCCCTGTGAACTGAAGCTGTGACATTAGCTCTTAATGATATATGTTGAAACTAGAACATAGCATTAGACATTAGTGGTGAAATATATAATTATAGCACCTAACATGTATTGCTTTCGATTCTTATTTTCATTTAAAGAGAACTCCCCACCCACCCACCCACCCACACACACACACACCCAAAAAAAAATTTTTTTTTAAGAGTTTGGTTTAAAAAGCTGGATTTACCCCCCTAACACGCTCTTGTATTTTCGTTTTATTTTGTAGGTAGGTAAATTGTCCACCGGTGATTCTTTGGATATGTCCCCACATGACGAGTCAGCAATTTTGGCAAATGATGCTACTGTCAAAGATATGGAGGTCAGATTCTATTGTGTTCTCATGTACTCCGCATTTAGTTATTAAAATAACTACCGTACAAACCGTAATTTGCAATTAACATTTTGTTTGGAAATTTGTGTCATCAAATAAGTCACTATAGGTACCACCACCATCTGAGATTTTCCCAATCAGTTGGTGACTGCAACAGACACAAGTCTCCATTATTATTTTTCAGTTAAGGTTTTAGATAAGTGTCTCAACAAGATGTCAAGCACCTAATTGGTGCTGTAGCCCGATAAAAGGGAAACTATCGACAAGAGTCATGCTTGTCATTCGTTTCAGAAGGCAATTTACTAGTGGAGAAACCTACTTCATTGGTCTTGCATCTTACACTCGTGAAATCTAGGAGATTACCTTCAAAATTCTCCTAAATGAAGACTCAAGATAATAGAAGAACAGAGGCATGATGGATCAGCTGTGTGAATTTCATTTTAGTGTAGTAATTTGGTCGCGATTATCATGTTATCATCTATTAAATGCTGATGCGTCAAACTTGTTCAATTTTGCGTAAATTCTCAAGTTTATCATAATAAGAAACTTACTACACATACATGGGTTTCTTCGTGTTTTTTGCTCTCAATATCAACTAAAAACAACAAGAACGTCATGGTTTTTATTTTCTCAGGCAGCAGCTATCGGCTATGTGGCAGACCTATTCTCAGTCCCGGTGATCTGTGTAAAAGCTGTGACAGACATTATCGATGGGGATAAGCCAACATCAGAAGAGTTCTTGCAGAATCTGGTGTCCGTCACTGCAAAACTGGACCTGGCTGTTACGGAAATGATTGATTTTATCAATGGTAAATGCCTCTCTGAGCTCTGAAGGCGGGGATATCTTTTCGCGGAGAATCATGTGCATTGATTAAAGCTTATCGAAGTTTGGCAGAGACATGAAGTGTTTTTCGACCCTTCAAATTGAATGAGCAACTTCATAGTTTTATTTATAGATTTTGCCCATTTAATCTTGTTATGTAATAATAGCCCAGGTATAGTACGGTGGACTTCAATGCGGAATCTGATACTTTGGTGATCAACATGAGACCACACTGAATATTCTTCACATTTCTTGCTGCCGCCTACATGCTCTTGGGTCTCCTACCGTTCTCGTCATGTCACTGCTCATTTTAATCAGGGAAATCTTTCTGCTGTACCTGAATAATTATCTTATTAGTTGCATTTTGGTACGCCACGACAACATCATGTGACTCGTTACGTGACGCGGATGAGACTCCTTACGTGGTAGGCAATTGGGCTTTACTCATTTGAGCTGAAAATGTTTTTATTTTATTTTATTTTATTTTATTTTTTGGTGCCTAGGGTTGAAATCGGGTGTGGCCTATTCAAGTTAGGGATCAAAAGAATAGGGATCAAAGAGTCTTCCCCCCTTTCAAATTAAGAATAAGAAGGAGCTCGTTCAGTTAAGATCTCACTTAACCAAAGCAACATAAGCTCAATTAAACAATGGAAAGTAAACAATATCTTAACTATTGTAAATAACTTCAGAAAGATGACAGAAAATGGAATAGTTTATTCCGTGATAACCAACTACACCACGAAACCATTGTTGAAAGAACAATTTTTTAAAATAGCCCCATTTCATTTTTTTTTATTTTTAAAATTGATCGATTTTTTTTATTTACCAAATCTGACCCATTTTTTACTTACCAAATCTGACCCGTTTTTTACCACGTAAGCCTAATCATCGTTCTAAATAGTCGGGGTTGCCAACCCCGACTATTTAGGACATAAAATTTTAGGGTTTAAGGTTTCTAATTGGGGTTTAACGCACTCCTAAATAGTCGGGGTTAGCAACCCCGACTATTTAGGAAGGTGATTAGGTTGACGTGGCAAAAAACGGGTCGGTTTTGGTAAAAAAAACGATCGATTTTAAAAATAAAAAAAAATTAAATGGGGCTGTTTTAAAAAATTGTTCTTGTTGAAATGTTATGGCTAATGCTTTAACAATTTAAAATTAAAAGATTCCCAAGTAACTTTAAAAACCCCAAAATAGGGGTTTTTCTCTTTTAACCTAAAATTTTACCCTCACTTATTTAAA
>BQKN01065248.1:537523-548579 GCA_022839385.1 Asparagus kiusianus
TTAAATAAGTGAGGGTAAAATTTTGGGTTAAAAGAGAAAAACCCCTTAAAAATAATAGAAAATCGCTCTTTAAATATAAGGGTTGTTAGAAAATCCCCCCTTAAGTTTAAAAGTTATTAGAAAACTCTTTTTAACTTTAAGAATTTATCTAAACCTCCTAAAATAATTAACAGTTATTTTTGACATGGATGGGTAAAATTACGCAGATGGATGTTTTTTCCAATGAAAAGTTATAGTTTATACTTTTAGGAGTTTTTTTTTAACAAAATCTAAAATGTAAAGGTGACTTTCTGATAACCCCTACATTAAGTGAGGTTTTTCTAATATTTTGAAAGTTGTGGGAGGTTGCTGATAATCTTCCAAAGCTAACGGGTTTTTTCCTGATATTTGGCCTACATGCCAGTTTAACTTAATTTAACCTCCAGAATAATCTTTGATAACTCTTATCAAACTTCATTTTGAATTGTAATCTTCTCTTTTCAAATAAATAAAACTAAAGTCTCCAAAGATCTAGTTCCATTTACATTTTCTATAATTTATTGCTAGGTTCAGAATTCATCTAAAATAAAAAGGGCACTCTGTTTTATTACTTTGTAGCTGTCGAATGACAAGAAACAAGCGTTTTGTCTATGCTAGCACGAATTGTTTTGGTTTGCATGTCAGGTTTTTTTTCTGTATGAGTTTTTTTTTTTTTTTTTGTTATGGTAGTGCTTCTAAAAATTAAATTAACTGAAATTTTTTCCTTCGGACCGCTACTCCTTCGAAAGTATATAACTTGAGCCGGTTTTTTTCTTACAAAGGAAATATAAAATAAAGATGTTAAAAATTTTATATCAAAATTTAAACTTAGCCACCAATCCGTCCTTTATAATATCCTTGTAATATTCCAAAAAGAAAAATAAGAAAGAAAGAAAGGAAACACAACCTCACTTAATAAGTGTGTGTGGATATTTTCAAATTCAAATTAAGGAGAACACATGATAGTTTTTTTTTTTTAAATGTAATGTTAATAATAAATCATAAATTTCTTTTTTACATATAAAGGGGGATTTAGTCCATTTCTTTTTGTATCTTTATTATCCTTTTATATAGTTCAATTTATTCTCCGGCTCACATAATAACATATCTGGATTTTCCTTATTTATGATTTATGATGTCTTTTACTTGATTCTCCTATCTATTTAGGATTGTAGTTCCTATATTAAATTGACAGCCAAGATATATTGTAATAGCAGAAAACCACGAACTTGTTCTTCAATAGATAAAAGGTTTTCATGTGTAACCACTAACATCTATCCTCTCTATAAAGATTAAAATATGAGTAAACTTCATTATAATTCTAATAAATTTAGGCGTTTGAAACTAAACCCCCAGTACCTTTGAAGCTCTCACTAAACCCCGAAAACCTTTTTCCATAAAGATTCCAAATTAGTGTTGTTAGTTAATGTGCAATCAAATGACCAAAATACCTCCAATAAATTTCGGAAGAAAACACCAATAAGGTTATAGTTTTGTCACTTGACTCCTAATAATTTTTCGTAGAAAACCCCTAATAATGGTTGTTTGTTACTTTTAGGGCTTTTTGCATGTAATTTTTAGATTTTTAAGAGGTGGTTTCTAATTATTAAAATTTTAAATTTTTATTTGTAATTTTAGGATTTTTTAGGGAGCTATTTGTAATATTTAAGTTTTGAGTAGCTCATTTTATTTTTTGAATTTTTAGGGTCTTCTTACAATTTTAAGATTTTTGGAGGTATTTTAGTAATTTTAGATTTTTAGGGGTTTACTTATAATTTTTATATCTAAGGGATTTGTTTGTAGTTTTTTGGAGTTTTCAAGGTATTGTCTATACCCTTAAAAATTTTTAGGGGGTGGTTGTTAATTTTAAGATTTTTAGAAGGTTCTTTGTAATTTTTAGAAGTTAAAGGGTTTGTTTGTAGTTTTTGTATTTTTAGGAGTTGTTTGTAAGTTTATGAGTTAATATGCAAATATGAATGATTTGAGTGGTATTTATTAGTAGGGGTGTGCAAACAGTCAGTCGGGTCGGTTTTTGGTCAAATTTTGCCAAACCGAACTGAACTGCCTATAATTCAAAACCAAACCGAACTGCTTCAAGTCGGTTTGGTGCGGTGCGGTTCGATTCATTCGGTTCCGACTTGGGTATGAGGTATTCAAATGGAGTAGTTTGAATTTCATGGTAGATGGACTGTTAATTGGCATTAACTTACAAAAAAATTATTCTTGCTTAATTATTTACTATACAACCTTATTTTGCTATGTTAATAATCAACAACAAATGCTTTTTTTAAATTTTGCCATGAAAATTGGAACCGAACCTTCTTTCAATAACTTGAAAGAGTAATGTAAATGCATAATATTGAAAAGGAAGATTGAATACTCACCTAAAAAATTAGGATAGTCTTGAGAATGCAGTTTCATAGCTTGTGAAATCAGCTATATATGAAGCTTAGCAATAATCAAATGCTCTAGACAATAGCTTGAATGAGGCATGAAAATAATCAAATAAATTAGGCAATTAGAATACCATTTACGAATGACCAGAAACATGTTTGACAAGGCAAAAGAAAAAGTAAATCATGTTCTTGATAATGCCCAGAAAAATCTATCAGCTACTGCCAAAAATCAAACTGATAGTATTTGATAGTATCAAATCAAAAACAAAACCAAGTTTAATATCGATAATTTCTTTTAGCCTGGAGAAAATCAAAGTTAGGGTTTTAACATCATCTTCAACTAGGTGTGTATCCAAGGTAGAAGATGGATCTTGAGAGGATGATTTGGCCATGGTGATGGAAACCAACACAAGTAGAGAGAGATTTGCTAGATAAGACGTTTTGGAGTTGGACGATATGTCGTCAATGACCTAATTCTTTCAGTCATTGTAGAGTGAGAGGAAAGAGAAATGGAGATGAAACGTCAGAGTCGATAGAGATTTAGTCTAAACGGGTTCAAACTTAGTAGGTATATGAGTAGCAAATTAATTGTATTAAAAAATTATTGCTTAAAGACTCGGTCAATTAGGGTTAAAAACTCTACAACCCAACCCGAACCGAGCTGAAGCCAAAACCGCACCGAACTATCACATATGGACTGGTTCGGTCGGTTTTTTTAGTTTGAACCGAATCATGCTCACCCCTATATATTAGCTTTAAGGGACACGATTTGTAATGCCTTTAAGGGATTAACTGCAAAAACTCAAACTATTTTAGTTTTTTTTAATTCCAAAACTTATCGGAGGTTTGAAAAAAAAATTGTGGGCTCAGTGTCAAACATTAAATTTATTGGAGGCTCACTGAAATTTATCTTTTTAAAATTAAGAAGAGCTGTATGGCAAATTATTTAAAAAAAAAGTTAATTGTAAACCATCAATTCCTCCTTTACATATAAAAGAAAAGAGAATTTAAAAAATATGATTATTAGATTTTTTTTAAATTTTTTTTGGATGTTATGGTGTTCACTCACCCAAGATACAGACATTTGTAAAATGATACAATAAGAGTCCTAGCAAAATAACCTCATACCTACTTAAGTGGCCCAAGTCCAACAGAGGCCTCGACCCCGCCGACTCATCAAGTTGACCTTCTTTCATGCCGACACGAAAGGCGGGATCAGTCGACCCTATCGCCGAGGACGACCCACTTAGGGCACTCGATCATTCACTGGGCAATTCTTGGAGACGACTAGAGGGACATTCCTTGCTGTCAGCTAAGTTGAGGAGTCGACCCCAGCCTCAAGTCTCTCCCCCAAAGCATATGTCAATATTTTAGTCCACATCAGACAAACCTTAACCAAATTTTAGCCTAATGGTCTCCATGACTTGTCAGTTGACCATGTGCCTCTATGACTTGTCAATCACTTATCGGAAAATATAGAGACACTCTCTCTCATGCCAAAGTAACTTCCCCTCCAGTCGCCAGTTGACACATGTAGAGCAAATGATGACTCACCTTCCAGGTCACACTTTATCACCGCCATTTGCATGTCCGAAGTGACCAATCTGCCATTGACATCCTCTTTATATACATATACTATTCGCCATAGCGCCATGTTCGCAATCTAAAACCCCCTAAAGCATACATGACACAAAAACAAGAACACACAGTTCTTCATCTAGACAGAGGAGCTCACGTAGATCCTCTGGGCAGAGACATTGCCACTTCAAGAGTCACATTGGTTCCTGACCTTCCCCTTCCCCACTCGAGTTTTACTAACTTGACCGTCGGAGGAATCACAGGGGAACCGGTCCCCGCCATCTCACGGGTTGTTATCGTCTGTACAGCCTGGACATCAATCCCCCGTTCAAGAACTATGCATAGAGTCGAAGAAAGAAGCGCCCCCTCCATCACTCCCCCTTACCACGTCCTGGTGAGGACTCAAGGGGGACCGATCCAGCTCTGGACCAGAACCAATCCCAGCATGGATCCAATTGGCTGCGTGATATTTAGCATCAACATTGGATAAGTCTGATTTAATTAGGCTTACCAAATTTTTGGTTATAATTAGAAGTTTCCAATTTTAGATAGATTTAATTTGACGAGGAGTCTACTTATGGATCGAAAATAAGCCCAATTATATAAGATATTTAATATAATATAAAAAAAATATATGACACATGATATTGTTTTGCATGCCTAGATGTCATTGTTTTGTGCATTTAAGTATACCACCAATTTCTCATTATACATAAAAAAGGAAAGATCATATAAGAATTTTAATTTAATATTAAAAATGACACATGACACGTGACATTGTTTTGTGCGCATATATATTATTATTTTGTGACTTTAAAGGTGTAACCAATTTCTCATTATATATATAAATTTCTCAATATATTATAGTATACATATAAATGAATTCATAAAGAGAAAAGATTCGAAGAGGGAAAAAGAAAAAGAAAATCTCTAACAAAAAAGCAATTTTAAAATTTAAAGTATCCAAATTGCCTCTTCGCTTGCAATCCCTTTTAATCCCCCCCCCCGGGGGGGCCCCCACCCACCTTTTATTAGTACTCCGCTCATGAAGGGCTGTAGGGAATTTCCCTTTATGTCTAATAAAAAATAAACCTATTATAATAATACAATTGGATGCTCGTCATTTTTCCTCAAGTCCGAGCGCTACCCTTCACAAAACCACAAAACAGAGACCGCAACAAGCCAAGCCACTCAAGCGCGCAGGGGCAATTGCGTCATTTCAACTGCAACTTGGAATTTTTAATTTATATTTATCGATAGATCTCTCGCCTTTTCCATTTTAATTAAAAAGAAAAAAGAAAAACCTCTCTCTCTCTCACCGCAGACTCCGATCAACCTCCGCCGTCAAAACCCCTCCTTTTATCCGTTACCGTCCCGTTAGGGTTGGGGTTTAGGGTTTTGGCAAACCCTAGTTCGATCTATGGAAAGCTCCGTTACGAGCGGCTCTCCGGCGGCGGCGGCGGCGGGAAACCCTAACGGGAGCGCGGCGGTGCCGCCGCCGCCGTTCCTGAGCAAGACGTACGATATGGTGGACGATCCGGCGACGGACGCGATCGTGTCGTGGGGGCCGAACAACAACAGCTTCGTGGTTTGGAACACGCCCGAGTTCGCTAGGGATTTGCTGCCCAAGCATTTCAAGCACAACAATTTCTCGAGTTTTGTCCGCCAGCTCAATACATATGTGAGCTCATTTTGATTCTTTTTATTTTTATTTTTGTGTGGAATTTTTGGAGGATTTATGGGTGATTTACTTTGTTCGTGATCTGCAAACTATCCTCGTAATAGATTATTTATTAGTGAAGCTTTCGATTCGAGTTATGATTTTGGGGGTGTGAAGAGGATGTTGTCTTGTCTATGCAGATAGGAATTCTGTGGCACCTTAAACTGAAAGTAGGTGTAAATTGCAAATAAGCCCCCTCATCTATATCTTGCGTTGCAGTGAACCCCCTGACCAAGTCATTTACTAGCTCTTAGCTCCCTTGAAATGCAGTTTTCAGCGACACCCCTCTTTCACATGAATTAATCGAGGCTTGGTGCTAATAAATGAGTTGAGGGGAGCTGAGCAATTTTAATAAAGATTAACTGAAGGTAACATCCCTCTTTCTCATGAATTGGACGGGGCTAACTGCTAATAAATGAGCTGTTTTTGGGATTGGTTGGTTGCGCAACTCAACGGTATAGATGAGGGGTTATATGTGCAATTTACGCTAGAAGTAATGTTTGTATCATTAATACATGCACAGATTCAAATTTTGTGTTGCTAACTGGTCCGTGGGCATTGGAAATTATATCTTGATGAATATGAGTTAGATAGGATTTGGTAGAATCACGAACCTAACGGCCTGTTTGGATAAATGGGAATAGGGTAGAAGGGGAGGTAGGGGAACCCATTCACCCTGTTTGGGAAAATTCTAGGAGGGGAATAGTTACCCTTCATTCTCCTAGTTCCCCCTACAATTAATAGAAATTTGTTTCCTCCCAAATTGTGGTGGAATTGAAGGGAAGGGAATTCCCTTACCTTCCCATCTCTTCTCCCCCCTAATTTCCTTTATCTTCCCCTACCGCCATGAAATGGCAAACACAGCCTAGAGGAATGTGCTGTATTTAGCTCTCTGGGTGCTTATTTTCCCTTAGCAGTTAGTATAGTATCTTGAATTTGCCTTATTTATCCAACTTTTTTGATTGGGAAACCCTTGCCTTCTCATTTTCACTGGCGAAGGGTATAACATCAATTTGAGGAGTTGATGTCTAGTGAACAATTGGTTGTTTCTAGTGAAGCCTTGCCTTCCATAATCAAACATGTGTTTGCCGAGAGACTCTGATGGTGATGTTGATGATATGTTACATAATCTAGCATTGTGTGCCGTAGTTTCTAGTTCTTTTTTTCAAAAAATTTTTTAGAGCCAGCTTTTCTCTACCCTTCTACAATGTTTGTTTAGAGTATATTGGGAATTTGTATCAAGTCATAGAAAATTTGGCATTTCAGAAGTAGAGATTCAATATTAAGTAGTCTGTTATGTGTATCTTAAATCCTATGACCAGGATCCATGTAATTCAGTTTGCAAGCACTCTGGATAAAATCCATGACAGTATGTTATGCCTTTTTTTCTTGCTATTCAAACTGTCTTAAGTATAGTGCATAACAAACATGGTTGTGGCAGTAGGATTTACTATCTAGTTAGTCAAATTTCTCAGATCTCAGACCAGTATGGACCAGAAGTTGCATATTGGAGATATGGATAATTCTCACATATGCAACACCTGCTACTGGTTTATCTTGTGGAGTAATCTTGGATCATATCTTGTGGAATGGTATTATGTTGCCAAAAATGTATGAACCTTTACATGTTTTAAGATCTGCAGTTTCTGCTAAACTTAAGGAATACTGATATACTGCCCCTCTGTATTAGATCACCGGTCACATTTGCTTTTAGTAAGTGACTTGAAAGATGAAACTGGCCAGAAACTCTAGTAATTGATTCTGATTCTTAATCATCTGTTTCTGCAGGGTTTCAGGAAGGTTGATCCTGATAGATGGGAATTCGCTAATGAAGGATTTTTAAGAGGCCAGAAACATCTATTAAAGACCATTACTAGGAGAAAACCATCCCATGTGCAAAGCCAACCTCACCCACCTCAACCACAGAACAGCGCAGTAGCAGCTTGTGTTGAGGTAGGGAAGTTTGGATTGGAGGAAGAGATTGAGCAGCTTAAGAGGGACAAAAATGTACTCATGCAAGAGCTTGTCCGGCTTCGGCAGCAGCAGCAGACTACCGACCACCAGCTGCAAACATTAGGAGACCGCCTTCATGGAATGGAGCAGCGACAGCAGCAGATGATGGCTTTCTTGGCCAAAGCCATGCAGAGCCCTGGATTCTTAGCCCAGCTGGTCCAGCAAAATGACAGCAACAGGAGAATCACGGCTGGGAATAAGAAGCGCCGGTTTCCCAAGCAACGAAGTGAATTGAATGTTGAGAGCTCATCGCCTGATGGGCAAATAATTAAGTACCAGCCCTTGATTAATGAAGCAGCAAAAGCAATGTTGATGCAAATTCTCAAACTGGACTCATCACCGAGGTTGGATCCTTTGAACAACTCAGATGGTTTCTTGATTGACAACTTTCCTTCACCACTGAACTCGGTGGAAAACATCAGTTCGACAACTCGAAGCTCAAGAGTAACCCTTAAAGAGGTGCCGGCAACTTCAGGGATCCCATATTTGCCTTCAAACTCTGGGGTTTCATCTTCTGCTTCGACTCCTTCAACTTCGACTAGTATTGTTGACATGGTCAAGGAGCCAATAGCCCCTGTATTATCTCCAATGCAAGGAGTAGTGACCAATGGGGATTCTGTGAATATTGTACCTGAGAATTATAGTCCACTGGAGTCAGATAATGGGTATGTTCCTAATATTCCGCCATCAGTTGATGAACATGTTCCTCTCGACTTGGATAGTCTAACAGATGATATTGGTTTCTTAAATGATGTGGAAAATGACATGGGAACTCTACCGGGCATTGAAGATCCTTTCTGGGAGCAGTTCCTTGATTGTCCTGTTCCAGGAAATGATGATTCAGATATGCAAGAAAACGGTGAGGTGGTGATAGAAGAACAGAATGGGTGGAGCAATGCTCAAAACATGGATAATTTAACTGAACAAATGGGTCATCTCACATCAGAGAACAAAAAATAAGACCAAAACATATACCCTATAGTCCCTGTGCTCAAGTGAATTGTCTGAGTGAGATCTCCAACCTGTTTTTGATGTCTCAAATCTTTTGCGTTTTATTCCTGAAAGGCAAAGTGAGTCGAGCAACCTGGCGGTTTTATCCTCTTGTTGTAAGACAGAGAGCTTCTTATTTAGATGTTAATATACATAGCTTATATCGTCTGCTTGCTTCTTGTCCCTATTTCCTTTCTGATGTTTTTTGTGTGCGTTAATCCATCAGTTTAGGTTATTTTACTGCACATGTGAAGTTGTTATAGTAGGCTGTAGCAGGTTATAATCTTTTTGATGAAGCAGCAACCGAGGGCAAAATCCAAAATTTTGCATGAGTTCCAAGAAAAATTATGTGGTATCTGTCCTGTTGAAGAGCATTACTGGTTTCTTGCAGCAAGATTGTACAAGTTCATCTATGCAGTCAATGAAGCATGCTTCTTTTTGCATTAATTGCTGTTGATTTCTTCTTTATTTTCTTTGTGAAATGTCTGTCTATACTGTCTATCAACATTCTATGGTAGCTCTATGGAGGGGCACAAGAATTTATCTTTACTCTTTCCCCAAGTGTTTATTTCTTGTGGTAGTTGTATCTTCCCAATTGTTAGAATTTAATAAAAGATTATGTTGGTTGAAACTTATGTGCCTTCGGCTGTTGTGGGCAATAAAGGCTCTTAAAAATTCAAGTTTATAAAGATGCAGCACCAGCATTTCTTCCTCAGAAGAAAGCTCCAACTCCTCTAGTGTATTGTTACTTGAATCCCCACAAACCCTAATGGTGATTTTCACTTCTTCTTTTTCCCCCTTCCTTTTCTTTCTTTTCGTGTGATTCTTTCATGAGTAAATTTCCTTAGAAATACTAGTTTCTTCTGTGCTTTCTGAAGTTTATCATGTTTAGATTTCCCCCCCTCAGATATGTTGCTGTTAGAGTTTATATTGCATACCATTTTTTTTCCGCTTTAGTTACTTTGCTTAGCAGATCTGGTGACCAATTAATGAAATGTTGAACTTAGAAGGAAATCCCTAGAAAAAGTACTCCCCCCTCCCCCTTATAAGGCTTTGTCCTTGAGAAAACAAATTAAGCTATGAATGATTACTCAGCATATATAATATGAGGAGAGTCTCTGTAACTTCTGTATGTACAGCAAAAACAAGTTCACTAATAATCGGCTTTGCTTCGATACTACTGTTCTTTTCCTGTGCAGTTGATTCAGCTGATATTTTGCAATTTTTTCAGATACTATATATTTGTGGAGCTCTATTTTATCCACATTTTCCCTCTTAATTTGTGAGTAGATGCAGAGAACATAATATTTATTGGAAAAGGTTAGAGACTGATACTATTTAGTTTTGTATGCATGACATATTATTTCTTCACGGTTGAAGCCGCATATGTTTGCTTAGCTATTGGTCTCAGACACTCAAAAAGCGTGAGAAGTTGCAAGGTTAATTCTGCTTATTGTTTTATGCTGAATCTTTACTAAAACTATCCTATAGTACATAGATTTCCTATCACTGCTTCACATGTTTGTGACAATGAACATTTCTCTCTACACTTTATCATTTTGCTCTCAGATGAACCATTCAGCCTTACATAAGTGCACTTGCCATAGAGAGGGTAAGGACTCCTGTAAAAAGCGTGCTTCCTGTGAGGAATCAACCTATCTTCTTGGTATCTCCATTTCTGTGCTTCTTGAATAATACAGTTCGTATCATAATACGACTTTTTTTCGTCAAAATTGAGCAACCTTCCTTATTTTTGTCAAATTGTTCAGGAGTAGACCGTTGGAATAAATTCTTTACTTTGACGTAAATCTTGTTTGCTATATAAGAAGCTTATGATCTTAAATATGTGTCCTTTCACATTCAACATAGGATCGAAATCCTCTGCAATGATTACATCGAAGCCCGGTTCATCTACAGAGGAAGAAGAAGTCAGACCACTTTCAGGAAATCCTTTCTTCACATGTATCTTTCTGAAGGCTCATGTAGACTCCCCCTACCAACTGGTACTCTCTTAACTTCTTCAATTATTTGTGCGTCTACTTTGTTTTGGCTTAAGCACCTCTTTTTAGAAAAGATTGATTCATGTATATCACTCTCATACTAGCTTTACTGAGGAAAAGTTAAATTTGTGTCCATGCTAGTTAGATTCTACAAATAAACATTTATAAGCAATTATACAGTTGCTGATGATTGTTTGGATTTTGATAACTTCGAGATCAAACCCAACCTTTTGAGCCTGGAAAAGTATCACCATGTTTTTGCTGCATCTGATGACTCTTGTACAATGGGGCCGTTAATATCTCATAAAATATTTTATTAGCACTTACACTCCGAAACTGAG
>BQKN01065248.1:570197-580413 GCA_022839385.1 Asparagus kiusianus
TATTATCTCCTTCCTTAAGCTAATGTGCTTTTGATCTTTGTTTCCACGTTTGTTCTTCTTGAAATAAAATCTCATTCAACTGAGTGGAAATGTCATTTTTCTTGATCAGTTCATCATCATTTTTCTTGAACTTTTAGGTGCACAGTTCCACCACACAGATACCCCCTTTTTTAAATCATCAGATTGTAACCAGGAAGATGTATTTACTTAATTGCAAATCTTTCTCAAATATTAATCATTGTAGCATAACTAGATTGAAACAAGATATTTTATCGTTTTACCAATTTGCACTTAAATATTCTATCCTTTTTCCCTCGGCACTTTCATATCACAAGGTTCCTTTTAGCATTTTGATTCTTTTTTATTAAGTTGTTAAAAAAAAGGGCACTAAATGAAAAAAAAAAAAAAATTAATGAATGTCATTTATCTTAAATAAGGAGGGCAAAAAGAAAAAAAAATCTATTAACCGCTTTAGGACCCTCAGCCGTCCGTTAACATGACCTTGTTAAATGATAGCTCATAAACTATTTCATCTTAAAAAGTGTTTCTTAATTTTTAGGATAAAATCAATAAGATCAATGTAAACTATAAGATAATACGATACATGTTATTTTCTTGATATTCCATCCAATATCAGCGACACCAACACAGCTGCTCCCATAAATTTGGTCCAAAATTCATTTCTACATAAATAGGTGAACGACTCTGTGATGTTTATTATCTACAAATAATTAAAGAAATTTTCAAAATAGCTCTAAACCATTTTTTTTAAAATCGATCTTCTTACGTTTTTATTACAGAAATAGACTTATTTTCTTGGTCATGTCAGCACCGTGGCCAGAAAGTGAGTTTATTTTTTTTAAACGCATTCCTAATTAGTCGGGGTTGAAGGTTTATTTTAAAAAAAGAAAAGAAAAATGGTTTGATGCTATTTTGAAAATTTCTTCACAAATAATCCCAAGGGCTGATTTTGTTAAGAGTTTGTTTTTTTTGGTATTTGCTGACACTGTCTCTATCAAATCGAACGGCCTAGATCCCTCCACGTAATTAACCTCGGCACACCACCTGGGTGAAGGGGACCGCTACCATACCGTCACGCTTCAGTCACCTTCGTGGGCCCCGCCCACCGGCCTCCTCCCTGCCGCCCCCGGAGCTCATCACCGACACCGTAACCCTACCGGGTTCTCGCCGCCGTCATCAAACCATCGAGGTAAGCTCTCTTCCCCCCCAAAAATTCTAATTTTTAAAGGTCTTTTTTTAAAATTTTTTGCTATTATGGCTGTGATTTCTCTCCAAAGAGTGATGTCAGAATTTGTAACAATCTTTATCGGAAAAATAACCAGATAAAGCTTTACTTTTACCGCGATTCAGGCTGAATCAACGAGGGTTTTTTCTTCTTCTTCCTTTTACTTGATGATTCAGGTGAATTCAAGAAGATGGACTACGTACAGAAACAAAATGATCCCCAGCTTCAAAGTTTTGCGCCAAATGAAGAAGCTGGCGATCAACAATACACATTTGTAAGTCATACAGATGGAAAGGCTAGTTTTTTTTCCCCTTCCCTTCAAAATGTAGCAATTTCCGTAAAATTGCTACATTTGTAAACTCGTAAATTTCTTCTTCTTCTTCTAGTAGCAATTTCCGTTGGTAATCGTAGTAGTTCATGCAGGACGACGAAATGAACAAATATTTTGCTTGCCCATCTGGCGAATTTTTTATTTTTTCCATCCACAATTCCCCACATTATTCCCTCCATCATATCACCCTCCCGTAGTAGGAATAAATGTGAAGCCGATATTAAACGTGTGAATTAAGGCCGTAATTTGGTCGTCATGCTACGGGCAAAGGAGCCAACTGGGTTTCCTATCAAGATGACTGCTTGTTATGGTTGAGAAACTGTAAGAATAGTTAACAATTATAACGGCAACGGTGTTAATTATGATGGTAAGTTGCAGGATTTAGTACATCTGAAGAGAAACTAAGAGGAAACAGAAGATCTTGTAAAAATAACGAGGGATGCCTTTAGGCACATACTTCTCGGTGAAGAAGAAATAACTACGTCGCGAGTAATTATAATAAAAGCAGCAAGCCTGAATTTGTTGTTGCCAAGTCCAGATCGTTTTAAAGTGCCTACAAAGAAAGGGGACCGAAGTGGATGTTATTGGATCCTCAGATGGGAGGTTGGTTGTGGAAATTTAAGAGAGGCATATGAAATGTTATAGTTGTGACTATAACTTTTTCTCATCTAATTAAATATAGTAATAAATAAGAAGTTAATTTAATGATGATGGAGGTTGGCTGTAGAAATTTAAGACAGGCATACGGAATATTTTAATTATGACCATGACTTGTTCTCATCTAAGTATAATTTTAAATAAGAAGTTAGTATGAGGATGACGGTGGCACTGTATTTGAGATATTGTAGGGAATGATCAAGGAACCAAAAGATTTGAGTTAAAAGCCTGAAGGAAGTTTTTCAATAACAAATATTTCTGGATAATAGAGGTACAACTATGTTAATGATGTTTTAACAGGTGACTGATATTTGAAGATACAAGTAGAAACTGAATGGTGTCGATACGCAGTGCTCATGCTGGATGCAAGAGGGTCCTATTTTGCAGGAAAACAGCTATAAAATGGTCAATTTCTAAGGTAGATGAGAGCCAAAAGTCACTATTGACATAAACTTTTAGAAGAAGACTTGGTGGAGGAAAGTGTGGATGGTGACCTGATTCACTTCATGGGATGTAAAATAAGAACTTATTCTTATGTTTCATTTTCTAAAGCTCTTAACTTCGTGATTCGTGAGTCTTATTGTTAATTATTTCTTAATATCGCATGCAATTAAGTTAAACTTATTTTTTTTAACTTTTCACTAGAATGACATATTTCTTTTATAATTATTACCATTTTCATCATTGCTTCCGCATACTTTTAAATATTTATCATTGTAACTTTTAGATTTGTTATCGAGACATTGATTTTGATTTTGTGATGAAAATCCAATGGTTGAGTGCATATAATTTACATGTTCGTGTGACTAAATCCCGTCCCCTGAATGCATGTAATCTGCATATTGGTGTGAGGCTAAAGCTTATCTCTTGAAGACAAGCTAACAACCAGGCATACTCACATCGGTCTCTTTCTTCTCTTACCGCAGCATTCAGAACCTAAACTCTATATCCACCAGGACAAAAATCCTCGAAAAACTGTTAAAACTAGTCCAACAGTCACCAAAGACTTCTGAAACCAAAACAATTCCCAAAAGACTACACCTGTTGTCCAGTTCACTGCCATCTCAAACCTGTTCCCCATCAACAATAATGCATATTTGTAAAAGAAATCACAATACATATTTCCTTTATCAGTTATAAGTTATCGAAGAAGTCTAAAGACAGTAGCTTTTCGCGACTGTCCTTGGACACTTGCCTAAAATCTAAAGGGGTGGGTGTCGGGTTTAGTTTTTGGTTAGGGTTAAGTTGAGGTTAGGTTGGGTTTATGGGACACGTGGCCACCCCTTGAAGCGAGTGATAGCGGCACTTGCTTCACGTGAGTGTGGCTAGAACTCCTCTAAGTTATCAGGTTGGATCCTTAATGATCCATATCTGGTTACAGTAAACGAAGATATATTTTTGTGTCCATATTGGGCCCGTTATCCTGAGCCGACGACATTAAATAAACTGGAGCCATAATCTCCAAGACTCCAACCATCTATTGTACTAAACAGTAATCTTAGCTACACGTTATTCTGACAATGCTTCCACGTTTAACATCCTGTAGCATTCTATAAATGTCAATACTTTTAGCTATCTTCTGCAGTATTTTCCTACGCTGCAAGACTAAAAAGGAGCACTGCAGGGGCTGATAGCATCTCTGCAGGAGAGGAAAAAGCTTACAGGATTTCCTTCTTCAGGCTCTTCTCCTTTGCAGAGACATGGGATTACATCCTCATGGTCTTGGGATCAATCGGCGCATGTGTGCATGGAACCTCACTGCCGGTTTTCTTCGGGAAACTTATAAATGAATTCGCCATTGCTTCTCTCTCTCCTGCTACAGTTACGCATAGAGTTGGCAAGGTACCAACAATATGTGCATTATGACAATATTGTTATCTTTATCAGTGTTCTTTAGAATGGGATATCAACAACTAATATATATATGGCCTACTAATGTTTGCACAATATATTTTCCTCCTTTTTTTGCTAATTTTATGTAGACAGTTAGGATATATAGTATGATTATATAGAAGATGGTCAAAACGGTAATGTCATGTGCTAGTGGTGTTGGGACAAACCCGGGGTTTAATAGAGTAGGGTCCCAGCGAATAGTAGAACATAAGTAATAAAATGAACACACAGATTTACGTGGAAAACCCCCTAAATGAATTTGGGGTAAAAATCACGGGCAATGATAGAACAATTCACTATGAGGAATTTTAGGAGTTTACAATCTCTCTTTATAAGGAGAAACTCTCTTTATTTTTCGCTCGCTCTTCTATATGTGAAGATTGAAATTGTTGTTGGGATGATTTTCTCCTGAAGAGTTTTGGGCCTATTTATAGTAGCTGGGAAAATACTATTCATAATTTTATAATATTTTTTCTTTTAGTGTACCAATCTTTTGGTGCCCGTTTTTCACTTTCGGTGCCATTAATTTTTGCATAGTCTGCCATTTTTTTCAATTGTCAAAAATACAGCTAATAATCCCATACTTAAAGATTTGATTGAGTATCAATCATATCTTCGCACCATTCATTCTATCTTACCATCTTCATGTTGCTTACGTTTCTGACAGACCACAAGAGGATCTGTAGGCGTCAAAAAATGCTCATAGATATCCAAACACAACTCAAGGATGAGGAGAGAACGATGTGCATGCAACGACAGAACACATCAACAAACAGCCCATTGTGACGCACCCTTGGCGCGGCAGCCCAAGGTGACGCGCCTTAGGCGCGTCAGGCTATGGTGATACGCCTTAGGCGCGACAGCCTATGATGACGCGCCTATGGCGCGTCAGTCCATGGTGACGCGCAAACTACAGGGGTGCCGCGGCGGTTACAAAGCAGTTATATGATGATTCTTCAAAGTTCACGTGGTGCTATGATAAAAAAGAAACGTGTGCTGATGTGGACAGGCAGTTAAATCAAGAAAAAAAATGGTTAAAAGACGTGGAAAGACGGTCTTAAGCACGATTGGAATATGGCTGTAACGGCCTCTTTGGCCGTGCTAGTCTACACTGGCGCGCCAATAGCCGCGGCAGTGTAGACTGGCGCGCCCAAAGAGCAGTTATTTGGTCAGTTATTTTGTCCCCGTTTTTACTGTTGTGCACTCCTATCCCTATAAATACCTCCCTAGATACGAAGCAAATGGAGGGAGAGTAGATTGGAGCAGAGAGACTTGAGCTTTTGGTGAATTGGAGCAAGAGAGAGAGTCTTCATTCTTCACAAACATCCTCAAGAAGCTCTTGGTGATTCCTAGAGATTTAAGCTCTGACTTGATCTTTAAAAGAGTGAACTTCTTACATCGATAAAATATTCGTTTCAAATTCTTACTTCGATAAACGAAGGAAGATTCCCCAAAACCTTCACGATTCAATCAGAATCTGTGAATCGGTGGTCCACAGGCTAACGCACCCCCGGCACAGGCAAAGATCCCGCGCAAGCAGCTATCCAAACAACGATCCTGCTTTTGTTTCTAAGGAGCTTGTAATTTGATTTTTTTTGTTGTAAAGAGTAGTTTTACAAAGTACGAAGCTTACTCTTTTGTATTCATTATAATCGATAAACAGTTATAATAAATTCTATAACAGAACTTGTTCCTGACGCAAACAAACTGGCGAACGCAGTGGGAGCCAACGGTCTCGCTGCCGAGACCGTCATGTCGCAGCCGATCAAGATTCCAGTTGAATCCACGGTCGAGTACGAGTTCAACCAAACCAAGTTTGAGGAATATCTCTCATCATCCTCCTCAAGATCTTCATTGTCTCGCAAATACAAGAGGATCTCACCATTGAAGAAGACTTACACGCCAAAGAAGGCTAAAAATGAAGACTCACGCCCAATCGTTGTTGAGGCCTTGCCTCGCAACATTATCCCGGCAATCCCCAAAGCCGGAAGCTCTGCTCACGATGATTTCTCCTCAATTGAGGAATCATTCGATCGAAGTTTGCCAACTCTGACGAAGAGGGCTCGTCAGAGACAACGCCAACGCCTCGCTCGTCAAATGGCTAAGGCCTTGGAACAAACCGACGGGGTTCGCCGCTACGCGGGCCTAGAGTCGAGGAAGCATCAAATGGTTCAGTCACCCAAACGACAAACCACTCACATCTCTGCTAAACTTACGTCGGAGGAATGAACTCTTGTCAAAAGAGTTCGTTCAACTCTCAAAGAACGTATACGAAAGTGTCGTACAAACGCCGCTCATGCCCGTGCTCTTTTGCGACAAAGACAAGAAGAGAAGGAGGAAATGGTGTCTAAAAAATCACCAAGAACCAGCCAAGTGTGGATCCTCAAATCCAAACTTACACAAAAATTGGATCAGCAGGATCAATCCTTCAACCGCGGCAGTCTTCACTGTCGCGGCACATCCTTCAACCGTGGCAGTCCCTACTACCGCGGCACATCCTTCAACCGCGATAGTCCCTACTGCCGCGGCACCTTCTTCAACAGTGACAGTCTCCATTGTCGCGGCCAAAAAGGAAACTTCCAATGCCTCTCTTTTGACTCCGTCGACATCCATTCCTGGTTCATCTACTGCTCACTTCTGATGTGTTACCAATGAAGTCATAGGTCAGTCCCGACTTGTCAAAATTTAAGATCACAATGACGGATCACTTCGGTCCTTTACCTGATGATCGAAGTAGAATTCCAGTCAAAGAACGCTTGGGTCCGGTGAATGAACCCCAAATAGATTCTTACACTGGGGGTCGTAAGTATCCTCCTATCAAGTCAAAACAACTCCAGGATGCGAAAACCCCAATTTCTACCCGTTTGGGAGTTCGTAACGAAATTCAGGAGCCCGTTAAGATTCTGCACCCGTAAGGGGGTGGTTCTAAACGTGTGATTCCTGACATAACCTTGGATCACTCGAAGGCAACAATAAATTGTCCTGAGAATGCTAACAAGACTTTACACCCCAAGAAGAAAACGTGTTCGTCAAAAGACATCGTTATACCTGGGGGGTCATACCAATAGACGATAGGATTTCCCGGCAATCATACCGATGAATCATACTATCAAGCTGGAGGTGTGAATAAATTTCAAAAGAGAATTGTCCGAGAAATGAGCTCTTATTGTTCCTGTGCGCGACTCATTAGAGCAGTACTATCAAAATGTGGCTACTCCAAACGAGGAGTCATCCCGCAAAGAGCCTCAGTGCTCCCGAAACTTTTCACCGAAATGTCAAAGTCCAAGCCGAGACATTTTCGCAAAAGAAGATCAGCTGTCCAAGATGACGAATTCCCTGAAATCACCATCAACATGGCTGATAAAGAAAAATCTAAGCGGCATTCAAGTGAATCAAATTCCGACTTCTTCCCGGAAGGAAAAGTCAATTCAAGAATTGCTCAACGGATGTCTCGACTCCAGTTAAGAGCCATCAGACGTAGGGATTATAAGAAAATGCATGAAGGAATGTCCTCAGAGGATGAACTTTCGGACACTTGTTCTGCGATTGCTTCGGATGATACAATATCTAGCACATGGCAAGCCAGAGAAGTGTTCACAATCACTCTTGATCAATTTGCTCAAATACTTCAAGAAGCTCTAGCCAAACAACGTGAAGAAATTAGAGCTGAAATGAAAACGGAGATGGAGTTGGCTATCCAACAAATGAGAGAATTGCTAGCTCAACGACCTCAACCTCCTGAGTCCAGTCAGCGAGCTGAACCCAGCCGCCACACTCAGAATGTTATAGATGACAACGATCCAGAAGTGGATGAAGTCATTATGGCTGATACCCCTCCCAATGATAATAACACTGGGGGTGGTTCAATGGATCCTTCCAACAACGATATTAGAGATAGTTCAATTACACCTCTTAATAACACTGGGGGTGACCTAATTATTCCTGCTCAACATCACTCAAAGAGAGATGAAGATGAGGACAAGAAAATGCAAGACCTTGAAAACAAAGTCAATGCTTTGATGTCCGCTCAGGAAGTAAAGAAGACGGGTATTCCGTGTCCCTATCCAAGAGAATGAGATTCAATACCGTACCCGATAAAATTTAATCTGATTAACTTCACACCATTTGACGGGAAGGGCTCGCCTACTCGGCACTTGATTTATTTCAAGTCTCATTTGGGAATGATCTCTGGAAACGAGGCTTTGATGGTCCGATCATTCGTTGACACCCTTCGTGGGCCCGCCTTCGATTGATACCGACGTCTCAAGCTAGGGAGCATCAATTGCTGGGATGACATGGAAAGTTTATTCCTCAGCAATTTCTTCGATGATGACACCGAAGTGTCAATCGGAACCCTTCTGGATGAGAAGCAAAAAGACGGAGAGTCAGTTGATAATTTTATCAAGCGCTTCCGCAACAAGGTAATAAATTACAAAGATCCTGTTACAGAAGAGTTCATCCTGCAAACATGTCACAATAATCTCTCCATCGATGTCCTGGAAGCCCTGGGGGTCATACCATTCAAAACTTGGAAAGATTTGAAAATACGCGGTGAACAAGCTGAACACTTTCTTAAAAGAAAGAAAGTTGAGAGAAGCCAACCAACGATATCTGCAATTGCTGTGAACGCGACTCTCGATCCGAAGTTCCAAAAAGAATATTCTTTCGAAGATGACGCTCCATCCATCTTGAAATACCTCCTCGCCAACGACAAGATCGAGCTACCACCTATTAAAGATCAGGAGGGAGCTAAAAGGGTTACGGATCCAAACTACTGTGCGTACCACAGAAGAGTTCTTCATCCCACCAATGTTTGCTTTGGACTAAAAAACAAAATCCAAGCCTTGATTGACTCCGGCGTCATAACGGCGAAACAAGCCAAATAAAGACGATCTTTACTCCATTTGGTACACGAGTATAAATTATTTTCCCTGACTCCGATAAGTATACGAGTATAAACTGCTTCTCCATGCACTCTAAAGTGTATACGAGTATAAACTGTTTCCCGAACCTCCGACTGATATAAGAGGTTAAAAATTGCTTCCTTAAATTGTGCGCTCCAGTAATGTAACCAAATGTGATTATACTCAGTTTCACCTAAAAGCTGGGGGTGGATTCGAGGTTATCATGGTTAAATACGAAGGCAGGAATCAAGACCTGATTCTATATCAAGAACAACAATATTGCTCACAAACGAGAAGTTCCTGAAAAAAAGTACTATTCCTAGTACATTCATGATACTTATTTAACGGGAAGTTCCTAGAGAATGCTATATATAATATTCTTAAGGATAACCCGAAACTAATTGATTATTCAAGGTAAACAAAAAATCATCTGAATAATCCACTCTTAATCATGATAAAAATGATTAAGAACCTCCCGCTGTGGCTATTTAATCATGTCCAAAATGATTAAAACCCTCATACTGTGATTTTCAGAGCACTCTTTCATTGAGATGAGATTCAACGACTTCATCAAGTCGATCTTCCCTCACAAAACTCTGAAGTCCTTTAAGAATGAAGCATGTCCCATTTGCTTTTCTCCCCTCCGATTCTTGGTTGGTTTCAATCGTTGGGATCAATTCCGCCAACTCCTATTATTATTTTTCAAGCACTCTTTCGTTGAGATGAGATTCAATAACCTCATAGGGTCAGTCTTTCCTCACAAAACTCCCACGATCTAATTATGGAGTGCTTGATGATTCACAATCCTCCTCCATAAAATCCCTCACCGATCAAATCAATTGACGGTGGGTCCACCAAAATGCTTCGTGGTTAAATCCATCCAAACTCTCGTTGTGTCTAAATCTTTAACACTCCTACTGTTGAGCTCTGACACAACACCCAAAATTTCAATCCATGACAACTGGCAATCCTCATTTGGTCAAACCTTTAAACAGTTAGGACCAAAGCCAAAATCCCCTCTCGGTTCCTTCCATGAACGAGAGGCTCACAAATTAAGCGATCAAACCTTTAAACAGTTAGGATCGTATTAAACTCCCACATGGTCAAACCTTTAAACAGTTAGGACCAAAGCCAGAATCCCCTCTCGATTCCTTCCATGAACGAGAGGTCCACAAATTGAGCGAT
>BQKN01065248.1:580423-598909 GCA_022839385.1 Asparagus kiusianus
CCCCTCTCGATTCCTTCCATGAACGAGAGGTCCACAAATTGAGCGATAAAATCTTTAAACAGTTAGGATCGTATCAAACCCCCATTCGGTCAAACTTTTAAATAGTTAGGACCAAAATCGGAATCACCTCTCGATAAATGAAATGTTTCCACACATTCTCCTCTCGCCCAAACCTTTAAACAGTTAGGGCCGAAGTTAGAATTCCATCTCGATAAACGAGAAATCTTCTTTTAGATTGGATAATCAAACCTTTAAACAGTTAGGGTTATCTAAATCTTCTCGATTCTTGGGATGGAGATCACACTCTTAGTTTCACCCTTCAGATTCTTAAAGTAGAGATCCTACTTTGAGTTTCTTTTGTACCAGGAGATAGAATATAAAATTCTTCCTCTCCATCATCGGGTTCATCTCTACCAACAAAAAAGAGACCAGGAGATAGAATATAAAATTCTTCCTCTCCATCATCGGGTTCATCTCCACCAACAAAAAAGAGACCAGAAGATAGAATATAAAATTCTTCCTCTTCATCTTCGGGTTCATCTCTACCAACAAAAAAAGAGACTAGGAGATAAAATATAAAATTCTTCCTCTCCAAGATCGGGTTCATCTCTACCAACAAAAAAGAGACTAGGAGATAGAATATAAAATTCTTCCTCTTCAGGATCGGGTTCATCTTTACCAACAAAAAAAGAGACCAAAATACTCCAATAGGTACATGAGTCTAAACTGTTTTCCTACCCTCAACAGGAAGTTTTTGGAGAATATCACTCAGAATATTCTTAAGGATAACCTGACTACCTCACAACGGGTATATGAGGTTAAACTATTTCCCGAACACTCCGATAGGGTATATGAGTATAAACTATTCCTCCATTCTGCAACGGCAACTTTAGTTCAAAACTTTGACAACGGCCACGCGATAAACGCAGCACCGGAAGAATTTTAGCTATTCTACAAAGCACTGAGTAGACTAAAAGATGAAGAAGTCAGGAATTAAAGCTGTTCATAGATTATTCCATGTAATCTCCTCAACAAAGTACTGAAGAAATTACAAGGAAAACTTATCATATCCAAAGTGTCTCAGACTCCTCTCTAAAAGAACGAGTCTGAGATAATTTGGAGGGGGTATCTGTAGGCGTCAAAAAATGCTCATAGATATCCAAACACAACTCAAGGATGAGAAGAGAACGATGTGCATGCAACGACAGAACACATCAACAAACAGCCCATTATGACGCGCCCTTGGCGCGGCAGCCCAAGGTGACGCGCCTTAGGCGCGTCAGGCCATGGTGACGTGCCTTAGGCGTGACAGCCTATGATGACGCGCCTATGGCGCGTCAGTCCATGGTGACGCGCAAACTACAGGGGTGCCGCGGTGGTTACAAAGCAGTTATATGATTCTCCAAAGTCCACATAGTGCTATGATAAAAAAGAAACGTGTGCTGATGTGGACAGACAGTTAAATCACGAAAAAAGTGGTTAAAAAACGTGGAAAGACGGTCTTAAGCACGATTGGAACGTGGCTGTAACGGCCTCTTTGGCCGCTCCAGTCTACACTGGCGCGCCAATAGCCGCGACAGTGTAGACTGGCGCGCCCAAAGAGCAGTTATTTGGTTAGTTATTTTGTCCCCGTTTCCACTGTTGTGCACTCCTATCCCTATAAATACCTTCCTAGATACGAAACAAAGGGAGGGAGAGTAGATTGGAGCAGAGAGACTTGAGCTTTTGGTGAATTGGAGCAAGAGAGAGAGTCTTCATTCTTCACAAACATCCTCAAGAAGCTCTTGGTGATTCCTAGAGATCTAAGCTCTGACTTGATCTTTAGAAGAGTGAACATCTTACATCGATAAGATATTCGTTTCAAATTCTTACTTCGATAAACGAAGGAAGAATCCTCAAAACCTTCACGATTCAATCAGAATCTGTGAATCGGTGGTCCACGGGCTAACGCACCCCCGACACAGGCAAAGATCCCGCGCAAGCAGCGATCCAAACAACGATCCTGCGTTTGTTTCTAAGGAGCTTGTAATTTGATTTTTTTTGTTGTAAAGAGTAGTTTTACAAAGTACGAAGCTTATTCTTTTGTATTCATTGTAATCGATTAACAGTTATAATGAATTCTACAACAGAACTTGTTCCTGACGCAAACAGGATCGACACCAGATAAATTTACCAGTATTAAAAGGTGTGTGTATAGCTGGTGGCAAATGCAGCAGAGAATTCTGGGAGATGGTGATGACCAAATATCTTGGGAAGAATTTAAAAAAGTCTTATTAAAAATACTTTCCAAAGATTGTTTGCCAGCAGAAATAGAAGGAATTCCGTGAGCTGAAACAAAATGATAAGACTGTAGCGGAGTATGAAGAGGAATTTACTTATCTATCCAAGTTTGCACCCCAATTTATTGCAACTGAAGAAGATAGAGCACGTCGTTTTGAGGAGGGTTGCAACCCCAGATAAGATTTCAAGTGAGCTCTTTTGAACTCTCCACTTATGCAGTGGTATTGAAGAAAGCTTTAGTGATTGAAAATGAACGAAAAGAAATTTTCTCGGTTGATGATCGCAAGAATGATGATATGAAGAAGAGGTTCAGATCAGACGGATGTGGAGGTCACAATAAAAACTGGCAAAACAAGAGACAAAATGTGGATTCTAAAGAAAAGCAGACTGAACCAAAAGTCGATGAGATGTACTGTATGTGACAAGTCTAATCATGAAGCAAAGAATTGTTGGAGAGTTACAAGTGCTTGCCTGAGGTGTGACCAAAAGGATCACAAGATTGCAGATTGTCCTAAGTTGAATGAAACTCCAGGTCATAATACATCTTAGCGTGATCAGCGTCCTCAGGTGAAGGCTCGAGTTTACTCTCTAACCGAGTAAGTGAAAACACCATAGAGGGGGGTAAATAGGGTTCGAAACACAATGTAAGCTCACTCTCATAATATCACAATCCCACAACCCAATATATGATGTATGAAATACTAAAAGCTCAAATAGGAGTGTGTGTAATAAAATGAGTATAAATAAAATCTAACTCAATTAGCAAACTAGCAATAATGAGAATATGAAAATCAGTAATTAATTGCTAGAGAAAAGAGTTAGAAAAACTTCTCTATAAACACAATAGATGATGAAGAAGATTGATGATGTATTTCTCAATTGAAAATGTAAGCTCCATCTTTTGTAAACAAAACACCAAATTCAAACTTGAGAAGAAACAAACTTTAAACACTTAAAACTCTTGTTAAAAACCCTCTTTGATAATATTTCAGAAGAGAACAATAGGTGGTATATATAGGATGAAAACTAAGGCTCAAAACCCAAGAAAATCCAGCAAAAAGACAAAACTACAGAATGTTGAAAATATAGCCGTTGGGGCTTATCAGTCGACTGACGGCTTGTATCAGGCGACTGATGAGCTGACCGTTATAGGTAACTGGCAGCTCATCGGTCGACTGATGAGCATGATTGGTCGACCGATGATCTCATCAGTCGACTGGTCAGTCGACCAACATAGAAACAAATAGTTTTAAGGATTGTAGGCATTTTCATCAGTCGACTGATCAGCCGACTGATAAAAGGTTTTCAGCCTGTATTGATTTTTAAAAATGAATTTTAAAGCCCTTTTAAAAATAGCAAATAAATTCTAAAAATGTAAAACTTTGGAAAAAGTTTATAATCATGAATATGAACATGTTGGAAAATAAAAATTTCAATTTGCTCTTACCATTTGTGAAATCTCAGAAATATTCAAAAGCATTAAAATACATGTGTTTTTAAATATGTTGATTTTGCCATTTAGCTCAAATCAAGTTCTGAAAACTTGTGTAATGTTTTTATGGACTTAATAAAAGATGTTAACAATGTTTGTATAGTCCAAAGCATATTAAAATATATTTTGCATAAAAACATCTATATTTGAGAAAATTCACAAATGAATGTGTGTGTAAATTGAGCTTATAGAATTTGCACACATTATATATAAACCTATTCTAAGTATACCAAGATTGAATCTTCTGAAGTTTGAACTTGATTGGTTGACTTGATTTGCATAGGCTTTAATATTAGTTTAGCTCAATTTTCTGTATATACTAAACAACACAAAACAAAATACTAAAACTAATATTAGTTGTAAATTATTTGTTAAATCATCATCAAAACAAGAAGGCCAACAACAAGAGGTTCTGGCAAATAATGATGTGGTGACATGTACTATACCTATATTTTTTACTTTTGCTCTAGTACTATTTGATTTTGGAGCTTCACATTCTTTTATTGCTTCGCAATTTGTTGGACAACAAGAGTTACCATGTGATACACTAGAGCATGAAATGTATGTTAGCACACCAGGAGATAGCATACTAATATCTAATAAGTATTGCAAATGTAAGATAAAAATAGTGGATATGGAGCTTCCAACGAAACTGGTCATCCTTAATATGCATGATTATGACATCATTCTAGGAATAGATTGGTTATCTAGAAATCATGCATATATTCTATGTCGAGAGAAAAGAGTGATGTTTAGAATTCCCGATCAATCGGAGTTTTGCTTTGAGGGCAGTAAGGTGCAAAAACCTCTGCGCACTTTATCAACCCTTCAAGCTCATCGTATGTTGAGGAGTGGGTGCACTGATTTTCTAGCATCAGTGCAAGTCTTAAGTCAGAAGGAAGTTAGTCTGGATCAAATTCCTATCGTGTGTGAATTTCCCGATGTCTTCCCAAAGATCTCCCCGGAATGCCACCCGATAGGAAAATAAAAGTTTCTATTGAATTAGTTCCAGACACAAGTTCAATCTCAAAGGCCCCTTATAGAATGGTTCCAGCAGAGCTAAAAGAACTTAAGGAGCAGTTGCAAGAACTGCTGGATAAAGGGTTTATTAGACCCAGTGTTTCACCTTAGGGCGCACCAATGTTATTTGTGAAGAAAGATGGTAGCATACGATTATGTATTGATTATCGAGAGCTCAATAAGGTGACTATACGGAATAAATATCCCTTACCAAGAATTGACGATTTGTTCGACCAATTACAAGGAGTCAGGTGCTTTCCAAGATCGATCTACGATCGGGCTATCATCAATTGAAGATTAACGCTGAAGATATTCCAAAGACTGTATTTCGTACCCATTATGGTCATTATGAATTTCTTATGTTACCATTCGGGTTAACGAATGCACCTGCATTTTTCATGGATCTCATGACTAGGGTGTTCAAACCCTTCTTAGATCATTTTGTGGTGATATTAATAGATGGCGTCTTGATATATTCGAAGGACCAGAAGGAGCATGAGGAACATCTACGACGTGTGCTCGGTGTTTTGAGAAAGGAAAAGCTCTATGCAAAATTTAAGAAGCGCGAGTTTTGGTTAGATAATGTGTCTTTTCTAGGACATGTTATTTCAAAGGATGGAGTCTCAGTAGATCCAACAAAAATTAAAGTAGTTGTGGATTGGAAAATACCTACAAATGTTCATGAAATCTGCAGCTTTCTTGGCATGGCGAGTTATTATCGGAGGTTTGTAGAAGGATTTTCTCATATTGCCTCACATTTGACCCGTTTGACTCAGAAGGGAATCCGATTTGTTTGGTCTGAAGAATGCGAAATGAGCTTTCAAGAGTAAAAGAGCAGACTAGTATCTGCACCAATTCTCACTATATCAATTGCAGGAGAAGATTTTACTTTATATAGTGATGCCTCTCATAAGGGCTTGGGATGTGTGCTCATGCAAAATGGAAAAGTGGTAGCTTATGGCTCTCGACAATTGAAACCTTATGAGAAAATTTATCCAACACATGATTTAGAGTTTACAGCTGTTATTTTTGCCTTAAAAATTTGGAGACATTATCTTTATGGAGTGCATTGTGAAATTTATACCGATCACAAGAGTTTAAAATATATTTTTACTCAAAAAGAGTTGAACATGAGACAAAGGAGATGGTTAGAGCTACTTAAATATTATGATGTTAGTATTAATTACCACCCAGGAAAAGCCAATGTAGTTGCTGATGACCTTAGTCGAAAGAGTAATATAGCTTGTCTCATTACTCGACAAAAACATATATTAGAAGATTTGGATCGGCTAAGAATTGAGATTCGATGTCAACCATTGGTCGAATTGAATAACATCCAGGTACAACCTGCTCTGGTTGATGAGATTAAGATTACCCAAAAAGATGACTTGGATTTAGAATCCATCTGAAAAGGAGTGGAAGATGGTAAACAACCAGATTTTGTAATACATGGTGACATATCCCTTAGGTTCAGAAATCGACTGTGTTCTAAATAATCCAGAATTGAAGAAGAAGATTTTGAAGGAGGCGCATTGTTCTGGTGTGACGCCCCTACTTTCAATAAGGCTGCAGTCCAAGGTGAAACTAAGAATGTCAAACCTGTCAAGCACCAAACACCATGCTACGACATGCTTCACCATCACAATCACTACCTCTTTAGTAGAATCAACAACAGGTGTAGGTACAAAACAGGCAAAAGAGAGTATACATAAAGGAAACTAAACAACAGATACTCAGAAGAATAATCACTACCACTGATATAAATGGATAAGTCTCTAAAAAGATAATATCTGAACTGAATACAAATGTCTCGACATAAGAATCAAATGAAATGATATTAAGGCACATTGCCTATACAAAACTAGAATAAAAACCTCAAATGTTTCATAAATACATCTATTGTGGAGTTCTGACATAAACTACTAGCAAAAATTAAAAATGGTAATTAGAACAACTCCATCAAGCTAAGGCTCTCCGTGCACCTGGCTCGTTACCTGAAAGTGGGGAAACAATGAACGTCAAAGCGCTATAGCGAGTAACATCTCAACCAACCCCAGGGCAAAGGGCTAGAAGGATAAGAAATTATCTGATAATACATATAGATAGCCAAACATCAACTGTAAAAATAAAATAGAGGTTTGATGTTTAGAAATTTACAATACGAGTATAGGTACGCCTCCCTTAGCTCAAATTGTAAATAGCTAAATACCAAATTCAAAAGCTACAATATGGAGTAATAACTCTTTGTCCAACCGAAATATCAATGACCTGTCATATGTCAATTACATACCCAATTCGTGGTCTGCAATAAGTAAATGTCCAAAGTATGATCTGCAATAGCTTAAAGTCTAACACGAGGACTGTGGTGGATTATAGTCCAACACGAGGACTTTGATAGCTTATAGTCCAACACGAGGACTGTAATATGCAAATAGTATCAGAAATCACATATATACCATTCACCCTCATGCTCCGATGAATAAATCTAAGACTCATATCTGAAGTCAACTCATGTATACCAATCTCAGTATATAACAAACTCATATATTTTGCCAGCCACACAAACCTAAGCATAACAGAACAAAAACAGAAAAAAATCCTCCAGCGGTAGACCGCCCGCGGTCGACCGCGACTGGAGCAGAAGCTTACTGCTACTGTGCACGACACACGGTCGATCGCCACGGTCGACCGCGTAAAAGCAGAAACCCTAGTTCAGGTTTCTGTTCTACGTGGTTTGATCCAAAAACTTTCATGCGATGTTTATATGCATTATTAATCCTTCATAAGTGATTTAGCATAACCAGAACATGTGAATTTCAGTCTAATCACTATAGATAAAACGAATCAAATCTTAAACATGTAAATTTCGTGTCAAAATCTTTAAAAACAAAAATCTTTCTTACAAAACTCTTGTTAGAAATAAACTCAGATCTAGATCTGTATTAAGAATTTTGTGGGTGAGCTTTATTAACTGAAAACAAGTTCTCTTTGCAAGAATACAACATATCGATCTATTTTTATACACAATCTAGTATGTTAGGCTCACAAATCACATGAAAAATATTATTAAAATATTTAAAAAACATGGGTATAGGGTTGGACGAGATGAAACTCTTCTGAGGGATGATGAACAACTCCAAAAAAAACGCTGGAAAAATATCCCTTATGTCGAAAACCGCTGGATCCCGCTCAAACTCTTCGAAATCCGCCGAAATCACCAAGGAGAAGGAGTTAGGGTTTGCAAGAGGGAAGGAGGCGGCTGCTAGGGTTTTCTGTGGTGAAGAAGAAGCTCTCACGAATATAATATTATATATATGAGCCCACAAACCCGACCCAAAACCCAATAAGACTCGAGCTGGGAAAAACTGGCAAAACTGTGTACGGTCGACCGTCACGATCGACCGCGCAAGAGATAGAAGCTTTCTGCTTCTGCTACGCGCCCGGCGGTTGACCGCCACGGTCGATCGTAAGAAATTTCCTGTTGGTGCATGTTGTTTGTGTGCTGGTCTTATCACTCGATCTTTCTCATATAAATACACTCGTTTGATACCCAAACACTTGTTATCATATTTATCTATGATATAAACATATATTTCACAATAAAAAAAATTCATTCACTGTATTTTACGGGGTTTTACATCTGGATATACAATGCATCCTGGTGGAACCAAAATGTACAAAGATTTGAAGGAGATATACTGGTGGAATAATATGAAGAGAGATATTAGCAAACATGTTTCAGAGTGTGAAATATATCAGCAAATAAAAGCAGAGCATCAAAGACCAGCCGGATTAACTCAATCTTGACATACCAATGTGAAAGTGGGAGAAAATTTCAATGGATTTTGTCACAGGATTATCAAGATCTACAAGAGGTAACAACGCTATATGGGTCATAGTGGACCGTCTGACTAAGTCGGCTCACTTCTTGCCAATCAATATGAAGTTTTCCTTAGAGAAGCTTGTGAAGTTGTATATTGCTGAAGTAGTTAGACTTCATGGTGTACCCGTAGAGATAGTCTTTGATAGAGTTCCTAGATTCGTATCAGAGTATTGGAAATGTGTGCACAAAGTTCTTCAGAATAAACTCTGTTTTAGCTCAGCATATCATCCACAAACAGATGGCCAATCTGAGAGAACAATTCAAACTCTCGAGAATATGTTAAGATGTTGTATTCTTGATTTGAAAGGATCATGAGAGGAGCATTTACCATTGGCAGAGTTTGCATATAACAATAGTTACCAAGTAAGCATTAAGATGACACCGTATGAAACTCTATACGGAAGGAAGTGTTCGCCTATACACTGGGACGTTGTTGGAGAAAGGAAACTTCTTGGACCTGAGTTAGTGCAACAAGCTATAGACAAGATTTACTTAATAAGAGAGCATATTCGAAATGCACAAAATAGGCAGAAGAGTTATGCTGATCGGAGGAAGAGAGACTTAGAATTTTAAAAAAGTGATCATGTATTTTTAAAAGTGTCGCCTAGAAGAGGTGTGAAAAGATTTAGAATCCGAGGAAAGCTGAGTCTAAGATTTGTGGGACCGTTTGAAATTCTTCAGCGTGTTGGCGAAGTCACTTATAGGCTTGCTTTACCGCCTTCATTGTCTGGAGTCCACAATGTGTTTCATGTATCTATGCTTAGGAAATTTATTAGAGATCCAGATCAAGTTATAGAACTAGAACCCATTATGCTAAAGGAAGACTTAGCATACGAGGAGCAACCAGAACACATTGTAGATTAAAAAGAACAAGTGCTTAGGCGACGTACAATTCGATACGTGAAGGTTCAATGGAAGAATCTTTCTGATAGAGAAGCAACGTGGGAGCTTAAAGATGAGATGCGACAGAAGTATCCTAAACTTTTTGAGAACCAAGGTATGTAAGTTTCGAGGACGAAACTTATTTTAAGGTGGGGAGGATGTGAAGTACCGTTTTTTTTTCTAGAAAATGAAGAGTTTCATAACTAGGTAGTAAATGAAGTTATTGTTGTAATTACAATTAAAATGGGAGTTTAGAAACCCAAAAGGCATGAAAAAAACCCAATATATATTAGAGGAGCTCTCTTTCTCTCTCCGATTCTTACGCATAATAGGAAAATGAAATGAAATAGATTTTGGGATCAGAGAGAAGAAGAAGTTGCAGCTAAAGGTATGGCTTTTTCTTGATTTTCTAGTTTAAGTTTGATATAAGTTTAAAAGAATAATACATTTTCCGGCCACCGGCGTCACTCCGGCAATGTCCAGCAACCTCCGACCAAGCTGTGGTTAAGGGTCTCGCTGGAGATGGTAACCCGGTCGCCAAATCTTAACCAAACAAATTGGGTTTAGGTGTATACAAGAAACAGACCCAAGGAAGAGGAAAAAGAAATTTTATCCTAAGCCCTTGGAATATTTAGAATTTGTTTAAAGTCCAGAAACTATGAAGGAATATTCTACATGAGATCTATTTAATGGAAAGATTTCCTTTGAGCCCTTAGTTAAATAAAGTTTACAATTAGATTCTCTAGAAAAAATAGAAATAAATTTCAAAAAAATCCTAGAAACTAGAAAACCTTAGTTTTATACCAAAAATAGTTTGAGTATGGAATTTTAGTTTCTATGCATATTGTATGATTATAGGTTTGATCGAGGAGTAGAATCTTGGAGTACGGTTCTCCAAATTGTTGCAAATCTCTTGAGGTGAGTAGAATTCTTCTCATTAGTTATTTTCTATTATATACTATTTAAATGATAATTTTATTTTTATATAGAGAAATGATGGATCAGACATGTTTTTTTGTTCATTTATAGTAATTGTTAACAAATTTGAATGTGATAGCTATTTACCTTTTACAAAATAAATATTGTTTAGTATATGAGATTATTGAAAATTTATCATTTCAAATTTACTGTTCAAATCCATTTGTTAAATAGTTCTATCTGACAAAAATAAATGATCTATTTGTTTAGATTCATGAATATTCTATTTTCATGAAATTGATATGAGAAAAGTTTGCAAATGTGTTTAAGTAGTTATAATGCTTTTCGTATAAGTAAAAATTGTGAGCGATACTTTTGTGTTTTAAATGTTAAAAATCCTCAAAAATCCATTATGGAGTGAAGTGATTTGTTTAAGCCTATCATATGGTATTGAATGTACCGATCAGTGTTAAAGTGGTCTTTTTGGCAAAAGTGAAGTGGCCCTCGGACAACTTATGGTAGTGCTAGGTACATTTTATCCCCGGGTTGACTTATAGTGAATTGATGCGCATTCCCATGCTACTGAGCTATAATTTTCGTAAGCTTAGTATGATAACTGAGGAAGTTTTGCAATTGTGAATTTATATCGAAAATATCAGTTTTTAAAGTATTTAGTGTTCATTCGTATTATCTCTTAAATTTGTGAATATTCTTTTATGATAATGTCACATGTTATTCTTAGAAATTCTCTTATTCGAAATATTATGCATTTCTCAATCGTTCTTTTTGACGATAGCTTATTTAAATTTTAGTATTGATAAATTCTTAACCTTGATTGATCCGCTAATGATAAGTTTTCTGCTCACTGAGTGTAAACTCATCCTGTTATTTTTCAAACTTTTCAGATAAAAGTTAGATTTATCTGAATCTTGGAGCCTTGGAACATGAGAAGGATCTGTTAGAGTGTTTGATGCAAAAAGTCAAAGTTATATGAGTCTTGCTACTATGCATATGTAATAAGAGTCTTTTGACTCATTAGAGTGAACTTGTTATAATGTAGTTTTGCTCTGAGACTTCTTTATTTGTCAACAAAGCTTCTTTTAAAATGAAGTTTATTGTAATAGAAGTGCACCGCAGGCTTAGCATGTGCTTTATGCACGTGTTGCCGATCTTATGCATCTCAAAATTAGCTGTGCATTTTGGGGGTGTGACACCCCTCTTCCACCATATCAACAATTAAAATACCAAAAAACAACTTTAAACATCAATTACAAATTGTTCACATATTTTTTAAGCATTAATGTATCATTAAAAAAATTTGTTTTAAAAGAGGGAGCGAGGGGAAGGAAGAGAGAGATTAGAAAGAGTGAGAGAGAACCTTTAGAGCAGAGATTTCAGTTTGAGTTGTTCCTTCTGTTAGAATTGGGGGTGAAGCCCAAACCTGCAGGCGAGCTTCTCCAGGCGAGGATGAAGCTCAGACGAGGTCAGCGGCTGCAGGCGGAGCTCGAGATCCAGGCGAGATCTCGACGAAGAGGTGCAGGCGAGATTGATCTCGTGGCGGGTGTGTGTAGGCGAGCTCGTGGTCAAAATCAGGCGGGGTCGAGCGGCTCTTTGCAGGCGAGGTCGACGCAGGCGAGAATCGCGCAGGCGAGAATCGCACAGGCGAGCCCGAGCACTCTCGCCCGCAGGCGAAATCGAGCTCTGGTGTCGCTGGCGACAGTCTGTCGCCAGCCTGGCGTCTGAGTTCCCCTATAAAAGGGAACTCGAAACCCTAGCCCCCGTGGTCACTTTTTCCCTCTCTCTTTTCTCACGTTCAGACCCAGAGGCGACGAATCTTGTTCTTCTCCGCGAGATTTTCAGAGGCGACTCTCTCTCTTTTCTCCTGTGCTCACGTGATTGGGAAAGGATTTAAAGAGGGAATTTATTGAAGAGAGAATTAAGAGGGGGGCATGTAAGAAGGGAATTTGTTACTGTAGCTACAGTAACAAATTAGTATTTATTGAGAGATCTCAGTTTGAGATCTGCTCTAAGTTTGTAATTTCTTGTTTGATTAATAAGAAATTTACTGTGTGGCTCCCGAGAACGTAGGCAGTTACCGAACCTCTTTAAATCTTAGTTTATTTTTCTCTATACTGCGTTTCTGCTGTTTTAGGGGTTTCGGCATAAATTCCCAACAACTGGTATCAGAGCGTGAAACGATCTAGAGGAAATCAGATTCAAGTAGGAGTCATGACCGCAAATGAAGGAAAAATGAGACTTGAGAAGTTTGATGGAACAGATTTCGGATTCTGAAAAATACAGATAGATGATTATTTATATCAGAAAAATCTGTATCAACCATTATCGGGGAAGAAGCCGGATTTTATGAAGGTAGATGAGTGGAACCTTCTAGACAGACAAGCCATCGGAGTTATCAGATTGATGTTAACCCGTAATGTTACGTTCAACATAGCGAAGGAGAAGACCATGGCGGGTCTTATGGCAGTACTCTCAAATATGTATGAGAAGCCATCAGCCGCGAACAAAAGTTTATTTGATGCGGCGGTTATTCAATCTGAGAATGGCGGAAGGCGTGTCAGTAGCACAACACCTCCATGAACTCAACACGGTCACAACCCAATTGAGTTCAGTTGAAATTGAGTTTGATGAGGAAGTTCGAGCGTTGATTCTTTTGTCTTCCCTATCAGAAAGTTGGAACGCTACAGTCACAGCTGTGAGTAGTTCGTTGGGAAGTACCAAGTTGAAGTTCGATGACGTTCGTGATCTGGTTCTCAGTGAGGAGATCCGACGGAGAGTCGGGTGAAGCTACAACCTCTTCAGTATTGCATACAGAGTCAAGAGGTAGTAATTCAACCAGAGGGAACGGACGAGGCAAATCAAACTACAGAGGTAGATCGAAGGACAGGAGGTCCAAATCAAGGAATCCAAGCAACAACTCGAAGGCTATCGAGTGTTGGAATTGTGGAAAGACCGGGCACTATAATAATCAGTGCAAGAGTGCACAGAAGGAGGAGGCGAAGACAGAGGTGAATGTCACTTCCACCTCAGGAGGAGACGACGCATTGATATGCTCTTTGGAGAGCAAGGAGGAATCTTGGGTGTTAGATTCAGGAGCGTCGTTCCATGCCACTTCTCAGAAAGAATTCTTCGAGAAGTATGTTCTCGGAAATCTTGGATACGTATACCTTGGTGATGATCAACCGTGTGCTATTGTGGGCAAATGTGTGGTAAAAATTAAGTTGAATGGGTCAGTATGGGAGCTGAAGGATGTCAGATATATTCTCGATCTGAGAAAAAACTTAATATCCGTAGGTCAGTTGGCTGGCGAAGGATACACCACGATTTTCCATGGAGATGATTGGAAGATCTTAAAGGGCGCAATGACGATTGTCCGAGGTAAGAAGACTAGTACCCTGTATATGACAGCAGGTGCACGTTGTTTGATCTCAGTTGCAGCAGGCAATGAGACTTCAAAGCTGTGGCACCAGAGACTCGGTCATATGAGTGAGAAGGGGATGAAGATCATACACACAAAGGGAAAACTCCCAGGTCTAGAATCAGTTGATTTAGATATGTGTGAAGAATGCATACTTGGAAGACAGAAGAGAGTGAGCTTTTAGACAAGTGGCAGAACTCCCAAGAAAGAGAAGCTAGAGCTCGTTCACTCAGATGTTTGGGGACCAACCACCACCGCGTCAATTGGTGGAAAACACTACTTTGTGACTTTTATCAATGATCACTCTCAGAAGTATTTGAAGCTTTTAGGAGATGGAAAGCTATGGTCGAGAATGAGACCGGTCTGAGAATAAAGAAACTCAGGACCGACAATGATGATGAGTATGAAGACACCGGATTCAAGAAGTTCTGCTATGAGCAAGAGATCAGAATGGAGAGAATCGTGCCCGATACGCCTCAGCAAAATGGTGTAGCTGAGCGGATGAACCGTACATTGACAGAGAGAGCTAGGAGCATTCGGATACAGTCAAGCCTACCGAAGTAGTTCTGGGCAGAAGCAGTCAACACAACAGCTTACTTGATCAACCGAGGCCCATCGGTTCCATTAGAGCACAGAATACCAGAGGAGGTATGGTACGGAAAGGAGGTAAAACTCTCACATCTTAAAATTTTTGGTTGTATAGCTTACGTGCATATTAGTGATCAAGGTAGGAATAAGCTTGATCCCAAGTCAAAAAAATATACTTTTATCGGTTATGGTGAAGATGAGTTCGACTATCGTATTTGGGACAACAAAAACAAGAAAGTGATCCGCAGCAGAGATGTGATATTCAACGAGAAGGTGATGTACAAGGACATGCACAAGACAAATGACTCAAAGAGCGAGTTAATATTTATAGATGCAGATGATGTCCCGAGTAACCTCTCAGAAGAACCCAATGCAGAAGGTTCTCAGCCAGAAGAGCCTATTAGATAAAACGGTGCGCAGGAACCTGACACACCAGCTCCGATATTGAGAAGATCTTCTCGGCCTCCTGTACCCAATAGGAGATATATGAACTATCTGCTGTTGACAGATGGAGGGGAGCTTGAAAGCTATGATGAAGCTTGTCAGAGTGGAGATGCGAGCAAGTAGGAGCTTGCCATGAAAGATGAGATGAAGTCTCTCATCTCAAACCAGACGTGGGAACTAGCTGAGTTGCCCAGGGGTAAGAAGGCACTATACAACAAATGAGTGTACCAGGTGAAAGAGGAGTAGGATGGTTCCAGAAGATATAAAGCCCGGTTAGTTGTCAAAGGATTCCAACAGAAGGAAGGAATTAACTACACCGACATTTTTGCTCACGTGGTGAAGCTAAATACTATCATGATAGTGATGGGTATTGTAGCTATTGAAGATATTCATCTCGAGCAGTTGGACGAGAAGACGACATTTCTTCATGGAGATCTAGAAAATGAGATATACATGCACCAGCCAGAAGGTTTTTCAGAAGAAAAAAAGAAAAACATGGTGTGCAGACTCAAGAAAAGCTTGTATGACCTAAAACAAGTCCCAAGACGGTGGTACAGGAAGTTTGATGGATTCATGCACAAGGAAGGTTTCTAGAAGTGCAACGCCGACTATTGTTGCTACTTCAAAAGATATCAGTCCAGTTATATCATCCTACTGCTGTATGTTGATGATATATTGGTTGCAGGTGCAGATATGAAGGATATCAGGAGTTTGAAGCAGCAATTGTTAAAGGAGTTTAACATGAAGGACTTGGGTCCAGCAAAGAAGATCATTGGAATGCAAATCACGAGAGATAAGAAGAGAGGTCTCTTACAGTTATTTCACGGAGTACATTAACCGTGTTTTACACTGTTTTAAATGACGGCCGCCATAACGGACATGGCGGTCGATATGGCGGTTTGATACCCTAGCCGCCATGAAATCCTTGATTTTAATGCGTATTGCGTTTCTGAGGTCATGTCGGGGACATGTCGGAAAATATCGGATATATCGGGCGTCATTTCGGCCAAGAAAAATCGGCCATATTTCATAAAAATCGGTTTTAAGCTTATTGGGTCAGGTTTGAAAAACCCGACCCGACCCAATAAGCTCATTTAACTTTTTTAGGGTTTTTTTCCTAGCCGCTCCTCAAACTCAGTCGACTGCTCCTTCTCCTCTCCTTGCTCCTCTCCTCAAACTCAAAGTCCGCTTGGACGACGCCGACGACAGATGACGCCAACGACAGATGACGCCGACGACGTCGAACGACGACGCCGACTCCTTCGCCTCCGGATCCGCCGCCGACTCCTTCGCCTTCGGATCCGCCGCCGACCGACTCCTCAAACTCAGGTTTTTTTAGTTTTTTTTCTTGTTTTCTTCTTTTTTTTTGAAAATAATTTGTTTTCCCTTCTTTTTTTTGCACTGAGATTATCTATTGTTCTTTTTCTTTTGCCGCCGATCATTATCTACTGTTTTTTTCACTGATTATCTATTTTCCCTTATGTTTTTTTACTGCCGATCATTTTCTATTATTGCAAATATGATTATCAATAGATGTGTATATATGCCAATTTGAGGATTTTTCTGAAGTTGGAGTTTAAAGACTCAAAAGTACAGGGAAAATTTTTTGGTGAATTGTATTCATTCAGAGATGATCTCAATTTATAGGAGATTTTTATCAATAGATCCGATCAAATGGAAATAGAACTTCAATGCAGTCAAGTATGTGAATATTCCATTTATGATATTATATCAGCCTATCCGATATGGCAATCCGATATTTTTTCATGTCCCTCGATATATCCCTAATTTTCGCTATCCGACATGAATTTTGGCCGACCGACATGAACCCGACATCCGACATTTAAAACATTGGTTTTTACAGAGATTCAACATGGGCGACGCCAAGCCAGTGAGCACATCCTTGGCCAGCCATTTTCGCCTATCGAAGGATCAGTCTCCTCAGTCAGAAGAAGATAAAGAGAGTATGGCTAAGGTCTCTTATGCCTCAGCTATCGGAAGTTTGATGTATGCAATGGTCTGTACGAGACCAAACATTGGCCATGCAGTGGGAGTGTTAGTCAGTTTATGTCGAATCCAGGAAAAGCTCATTGGAAAGCGGTCAAGTGGATTCTGAGATATCTACGAGGCATCACACATAAGTGTTTGCATTTTAGTAAGGGAGAGGTGGAAGTGCAAGGGTACGTAGATGCAGACTTCGGCGGTGAAGTTGATCACCGAAGAAGCACCACCGACTATGTATTCACTGTCGGAACTACAACTGTTAGTTGGATGTCACATATATAGAAGATTGTCACTCTATCCACTATAGAGGCTGAGTATGTAGCAGTGATTGAAGCCAGTAAAGAGATGATATGGCTTCAGGGTTTGTTAACTGAGCTGGGATTCAAACAGGAGAGGAATGTCTTGTACAACGATAGAGTGCGATTCACTTGGCTAAGAATTCCGCATTTCATTCTAGAACGAAGCATATTGAGCTTCGGTACCACTTCATCAGATCCCTGTTGGAAGATGACGTGTTAAAACTGGAGAAGATTTCAGGAAGTAAGAATCTAACAGATATGTTAACAAAGACAGTGACCGTTCAGAAACTAGAGTTGTGAGCAACTTCAGTTGGCGTTCATGCGTAGATGATGAGGGCGGAGCCACACAGGAGATATGCTTGTAGAGATAGCCTGCTGACAACGGTTTGGTCTCCAAGTGGGAGATTGTTAGAATTGGGGGTGAAGCCCAAACTTGCAGGCGAGCTTCTCCAGGCGAGGATGAAGCTCAGGCGAGGTCAGCGGCTGCAAGCGGAGCTCGAGATCCAGGCGAGATCTCGACGAAGAGGTGCAGGCGAGATTGATATCGTGGCGGGTGTGTGCAGGCAAGCTCGTGGTCGAAATCAGGCGGGGTCGAGCGGCTCTTTGCAGGCGAGGTCGACGTAGGCGAGAATCGCACAGGCGAGCCCGAGCACTCTCGCCCGCAGGCGAAATTGAGCTCTGGTGTCGCTGGCGATAGTCTGTCGCCAGCCTGGCATCTGAGTTCCCCTATAAAAGGGAACCCGAAACCCTAGCCCCTGTGGTCACTTTTTCCCCTCTCTCTCTTCTCGCGTTCAAATCCAGAGGCGGCAGATCTCGTTCTTCTCCGTGAGATTTTCAGAGGTGACTCTCCCTCTCTCCTCCCCCCCTCTCTCTCTCTCTTCTCCTGTGCTCACGTGATTGGGAAGGGATTTAAAGAGGGAATTTATTGAAGAGAGAATTAAGAGGGGCGTATGTAAGGTTGGAATTTGTTATTGTAGCTACAGTAACAAATTAGTATTTATTGAGAGATCTCAGTTTGAGATCTGCTCTAAGTTTGTAATTTCTTGTTTGATTAATAAGAAATTTACTGTGTGGCTCCCGAGAACGTAGGCAGTTGTCGAACCTCGTTAAATTTTAGTGTATTTTTTCTATACTGCGTTTCTGCTGTTTTAGAGGTTTCGGCGTAAATCCCCAACACCATCTCCTCTTCCCCTTTTATAGCCCTCATCTTCTCTCATATATTCAACAAATCCCTCGCGCT
>BQKN01065248.1:599309-614531 GCA_022839385.1 Asparagus kiusianus
CCTGGAGCAATATAGCCAATTGTCCCTGCCGTGCTTGCTGAGGTTACACTCTGTCTGACACCACTTAGCAGTTTTGCGATGCCAAAGTCACTGACATGTGCAGTCATTTCTTCATCAAGAAGAACGTTGCTCGGTTTTAGATCACAATGCAGTATAACCTCAGAATGGTGGTGATGAAGGTAGTCAATAGCTGAAGCTACATTGATTACGATGTCAATCCTTTGGAGTAGGTCCAAGCAGTAATTATGGGAGTAGAGCCATCTTTCTAGGCTACCATTAGGCATGAATTGGAGGACGAGTGCCTTGAAATCCAACTTGGAGCATGTGGTGATGATTCTAACAAGATATCTGTGTCGAACCATCCTCAAAGCACGACATTCAGCCTCAAAACTCTTCGAAGCTCCTTCGATTTCCAAATTCAAGACCTTTATGGCAACAAGAAGGCCGTCATCTAAAAGCCCTCTGTACACAGAACCAAATGCACCCATTCCCAGCAAGTTTATCTCGCTGAAGTTGTCAGTGGCACGAACAAGCTCATAGTATGAGATCAATCTATGGTGAGTAAGAGAGGGCATGCTCGGAGGGGCTAGACTCTTGGCTCTCCGTCTACAAAATCTCAATAAGATGCAAAAACCAAGAAGAAGGACTCCAAAAGAAGCAATAACAGGGAGGATATACCTCAGCAAATGCCTCCCTATCTTAGAATGTGTGGAATCAAATGTATTACAAGATGAAAATCCTAATTTGGGTGCTCCACATAATGCTGCATTTCCTTTCAAAGATACGACACTGACGTTTAAAAAGGCACCGTCATTTGGAATCATTCCTTCCAACTTGTTGAAAGATAAGTTCAGGACGCTGAGATGTCGAATTTCGACTAAGGACTCGGGTATAACACCTGAGAGCTTATTGCAAGAAAGGTCTAAATACTCAAGATTAATAAGATCACCAAATGATTGGGGAATGTGCCCCTCCAATGAGTTATTTGATAGATCTAAATGATTGATTTCGAGATACTTTGGAGGACTTGGAAGGTTACCCGACAGCTGATTTAGTGATACATCGAATGCATATAAGCCCTGCATGTTCCACAAAGCCAATGGCAACGATCCAGTGAGAAGGTTTTGTGACAGATTTAAGATCTGTAAACGAGTCAGACTCCCAATAATTTCAGGAATTGTTGAGGATAACCTGTTAGCAAAAAGTGTTAATCTCTCTAGTCTAGTGATGTTGCCCAGTGAGTCAGGTATCGATCCAGAAAGACTATTGCCGCCGAGGTAGAGTGTGTTCAAGTTGCTCAATTGGCCAAGCTCATGTGGGATGGAACCGTGTATTCTGTTACTATGCAAACTTAGGTATTGCAGGCCTTGTAGGGTTGTGATTTCAGACGGTATCGTTCCAACTAGCTCATTCTCAGCCAGGTCTAGATAGGTCAATCCAGACAGGTTACCCAGCTCAACAGGAATTTTCCCCTTAATATGATTATCATGAATATCAAGCACTGTTAGAGTCCTTGAAAGATTACCTACGGTATATGGAAGAATGCCATCCAGCTCATTTTCACCAACATCCACATAGTCTAAAACTCAGTAGTTCGAAAGCGATGCAAGGAAGTCAACTCCTCCTGTTAGTTTGTTTTCTGCTAGATCTAACAGGGAAAGGTTAGGCATGTTCCCAAACTGCAAACGCACATGTCCGGTGAGACTATTACCGTTCAGTAGAATGCGTGTGAGTGATGACAAATTGGAAAGGGAAATTGGTATGGGACCAGTAATACCACCACAGAAAGAAATCTGCAAAGTATCAAGGTTAGTGAGAAGACCCAACTCCTCGGGAATATTCCCATGGAAGCTGCTGCTGCCAAGGCTTAATACGGACAGGTTAGTCAGGTTACCTAAAGAGGATGGTATGGTACCTGTTAGATTGTTACTCCAAAGATATAAGTTAGTAAGTTGCTTCATATTTCCAATCTCGGACGGGATGTTCCCGGTGAGCTGGTTGTAACCCAAGCTCAGAATTTGAAGAGTACGGCTACTGTAAAGGCTAGACGGGATGCTGCCAGTGAGTTGGTTATAAGCTATAGACATATACTGAGGGAACAACGGATGGAAGTTGCTATCATTAGAAGGCAGGGTCCCTGAAATACCGTTGTGCCCGAGATCAATTCCAATAAGCGACGACATGTTGAAAAAGGCAGGAGGTATCGAACCTGAAAGCTGATTACCATCAAGTCTTAGATATTTCAGTCGAGGCAGCTGAGCCAGAGATTCAGGAATGGTCCAGGTGAGACTATTATTGGCCAGTTCAAGGCGTGTGAGTGATGACAAATTGGAAAGGGAAATCGGTATGGGACCAGTAATACCACCACAGTAATTAATCTCCAAAAGATCAAGGTTCGTGAGACGACCCAACTCCTCGGGAATACTCCCATGGATGCTGTAGCTGCTAAGACTTAATTTAGACAAATTAGTCAGGTTGCCTAAAGATGATGGTATGGTACCCGTTAGATTGTTACTTCCAAGATACAACATATTAAGCTGCTTCATATTTCCAATCTCGGGCGGGATGCTCCCGGTTAGCTGGTTATAACCCAAGCTCAGAATTTGAAGAGTACGACTACTGCAAAGGCTAGACGGGATGCTGCCAGTGAGTTGGTTGGCAGGCATAGCCATAATAGGAGGGAACAACGGATGGAAGTTGCTATCATTAGAGGGAAGGGTCCCTGAAATACTGTTGTACCCGAGATGCAATTCAATAAGCGACGACATGTTGAAAAAGGCAGGAGGTATCAAACCTGAAAGCTGATTGTAAGCAAGTCCGAGATATTTCAGTCGAGGCAGCCGAGCCAGAGATTCAGGAATGGTTCCGGCTAAGCTATCATTGGAAAGCGAGAGCAGAGACAGAAATGAGAGGTTGCTGATGTGAGGAGGGATGGTGCCGTAGAGCGGCATGTTGCTAATGTTGAGAGCAGTGACTCTTTGTCTTCGACGGCTGCAGGAGACGCCCATCCAGGTGCAAAAGGAGGCATCGGTGGTCCAGTTGGCGGATAGAATGCTGCCTGGATCACGTTCGATGACTTGGGCTTTGATGGCCAAGAGGGCCGAGAGGTCGGTAATGTTGTTATGCTTCACCGCCAATGATGAGGTAAACAATAATAGCATCAGATGCGTTACTAAGAGGACAGATTGGTAGGTCTCCATTGATGCCAGTCAAGGAAGATTATAGAGGATAAAAGAAATTGATATTTCACGAGGGAAAATGCTCAACATAAATAGGCCAGCTGATTTGTTCACAATAATTAACCCCTAATTCACCCGCCAACTACCAACGTCTACTTGGACTTTACAGTCCTACGCCATTCCTTTCATTTGGAAATAGTCTTCAATTCTATACCACATATTTGCTTTTCATTTGGAAATCTAGGCCAGCTGATTTGCTCACAATAATTATCATTCACTTGCCAAACTACCCACATCTACTTGAACCTCATTCATCCATCTATTCTCTGTTGGAGTTTAGCCTCAATACTACTTGTTGGGATTTACGCCCGAGAACAAATACAAACGCCGAGAGAGAAGGACAAACGCAATCACAATAATGGCACAAACGCAAACAACCAATTTTTACGTGGTTCAGCAATCTTGCCTATGTCCACGGGAGCGGCACATAATTTCTTATTAATAACAAGAAATTACAAATAAGAGAGAGGATCTCAAACTTGAGATCTCTCAAACAAATAACAGGTGATTTTAATCTAAAATCATCGCTCAAATACTCTCTTAAATAACCCAAATCCCTAATTAACCACCAACCCCTTCTCCTATCACATTTATGAGAACATGGACCAATTTGGGGTTTCACCAATAGGAGACAGAATGAAGCTCAAACCAAATCGGGAGCAGCTCACGCTCTGTCTCTCTCTCTGCTCCAACCGCCGAAGCTCAAGGGTTTCTCACGCCACTCTCTGCCGCTCCAAGGTGAGATCGCGAAAGGGGTTATAGGGAAACCCTAGGGCGACTCCATCTGGATCCAGCTAGCTCTAGCTGGATCCCATCTTACAGGCGAGCCCCAAGCTCCCAACAAGCGAAATCCAAAGTCTCCTTCAAACTCTCGCCATCAGACGAGAGTCGTCACGAGACCCTCGATTTCGCCTACAGGCCCGCAAGCGACACACGACCCCAACAGGCGACCTCGCCTCGCCCTCCTACGCACGCAGGCGAGATTTCCTCGCTTGTCCAAGACGCTGCCTGTTCAACCTCGCCTCAGGCAAGCTCCGTCCACGTCGCCTGTTCAACCTTTGCTTCTCCTCATCTCTGCCGTTGTCGTCGAGGTCCACCGTCGTCGAGGTTCGCCATCGCCGGCCGGATGTACGTACTTCTACAAATCTCCACATCGGCGAAGTTTTTCAAAACTGAGCCGACACAAACCAAACTAAATGTCCCACTTGTTGCGTCCAGTACGAAGTGAAATAATTCACGATAACTGACTCAATCCATAACAAATCGAGACCCAAACGAGAATGCGATCACTCTCCAAATGTCGGTATCTACTCACCAAATCGGCTGCATCATAAATGACTACCTACATATCCTCTTGCCCAAGGAATCAAGCCTTCACGTAGTTCACCCAACAACCTCTAAATGCCCTCAATCAAATAGAAGAGTTCTCAACTCTTCACCAACAAATCTGCAGCTGATAGACTCCAAATGGCCCCAAAGTGTAACGAACCAAACACCTTCATCTAAGGTGGACCAATGGTCATATCCAAACTATGTCTCCCAGCTGCACTCGAATCAAACCACTCATCATCTGCATCTAAAACAACATGATCTCCAACCTGTGTCACCTCAGCTGGAATCCCAAACGATGCAGTATGATCTGGAGTATGTGGAGTAATCTCCACCCAACGTGGAATAGCATCACTCCACCTACTGCGATATCCCAACAATCTGATCAACACTCTCCACCCGCCGAGAGTCAAAAGTGACATTTCTGCTCAGAACAAAATCAGAGTCTCCCAAACGAGCCTCTAATCCCAAATGTGTAATCGGATCAAATCTTACATCCTCGATGTGATAAAATACTGAGTAATCAAACATCCGACGCAACCTAAAATCTGAAGCAGTTCCATCAGATCCAAAATCTCCAAACGCAGCAGTCGGCAACCTATGACGAAGATGTACCAAACATGTCAAAGCCCGAACAACAAAGCCAATGCTCGTCATCAAACGCCGATCCTTCTTCAGAAAGGAACAACTCACCAAATCTGTCATCTCATCTCGTCGCCCTAATGTTTTTCCTCTAATGAAGTGTCTCAAACTGTCATGAGCTCGGCACAAACGCAGAAAAGAACAACGGATTACCTTTCTGCTAATACACTTCCTCCAATTGTTATTGACTACTAGGATTTTAAACCAACGGGACTTGGTTGCAACCCATAAATACCTAGTACAATCCCCAACATAGGAAACCAAATATCGATTACCTCCCAATGATGCCTCCTTGGAAGACTCCTAAATGCCTAACTGAACACCACCTAAAAGACCACTCGATCGATGGATAGAAGTGCCAAACTCCACATCGGTCTTCTTGCTCATCCCAATGTGCTCAAAGGACTTCAATCTGCAGGTCAAAGCACTCCTCAATAATCTATGCATGACATAGCCAATCAAATACCCCAACGTCAACAAACGCCACCGTCTAACCAAATCCAATGAAGTTGTCAGCTCTTTATCAATCACCGTGCTTCCAAGCAAATAATATAAATTGCTCTTTCTGACGTCCTTCATCACAATCATGGACCCCAACGTGACCTTCAAACGTGCATCCACTAAGATCATCCTATAGCCTGCTGCTTGCAAAGCTCCAAGTGAAATGATGTTCTTCTTCAGCTGAGGAACGAACCTTACTTCATCCAACTCTCGAATCACCCCGTCACTTATTCGAATACGAACAGTACCAATACCACCAATAGGGAATTCGTGATCATTACCCATGAGCATGATATCTCCTCTTTTCAACTCCTGAAAGCTGGAGAGCTAATCCCTTCTAGGACAAATGTGGTAAGAAGCACCCGAATCCAACATCCACTCAGTGGAGTCAGCAACGCGAACTGACGGGAGTGCAGATAACGAGTAGTCCGAAGAATCCGAATCTGAATTGTCGTCCCTAACCCTAGTAACATTCACCTCTGAAGCTTGAATAGCTTTCCCCCTATTCTTCCCGGTTCGATCATTCAACTTTGGGCATTCGACTTTTCAATGTTCATCTTCTTTACAAAAGACACACTGGTTCCTACGAACTCCATAATGTGCCCCTCTAGACTGTGACCTCCTACCACGGTTTGGACTCTTTGCTCTTGCGACCAATGCCCCCGCTACAGGCTCAACAGAAGTCTCATTATCCTTCTTTCGAAGCTGATAATTCACAAGTGCAGCGGTGACCTCACTATACGAAATAAATGTCTTCTCATTAATAAGAGTAAGAACAAAGGTCTCATATTCCTCGTCAGGTAAGAAACTCAACAACACCACCATCTTGTCCTTATCTTCTATCATCACATCTACATTCGCTAAATCTGTAAGAAGCTTTGTGTAGTGGTTCATGTGATAACTAATGGAGGTCCCTTTCTTCAATTAGAAACGATAAAGCCTTCTCTTCAAATGCAAGCGATTTGCTACACTCTTCGTCAAATACTTACTCTCTAGGACCTCCCAAATCTTCTTAGCCGGAGTCTCATTCATCACATCATATTTTAGATCTTTAGTGAGATAAGACTTAATCACACCACACGCCGTTCTATTCATCTTTTTCCAAACCCTTTCATCAATGTTGTCCAGTTTCCTGTCCAACTCCAATGTATCTTTCAAATTTTACGCGTTGAGCGCATCCAAGACTTCGCATCGTTAAAGTCTAAAATTGTTTGTGCCATTAAACTTCTCCACGTCTATCTTCATAGAATGGATATTCAAACTTTGAACGGTCTTCACGCCGGAAGAACCCTCCACAACTCCATCTTTCCCGACCATCTTCCTCAAGGCACCAACAAACCAATGCAGAACAAACAAAGAATAAATCCAAACTGATAAAGAGGAATTTTTATCTCCAATTGAAACTCTAACGGAGCCTCCAAAAGATCTCACCCCCACACGACAGAAACGAGATCCACAGATAGGAAAAATCCCATCTTTATCACCAATTGAAGCTCTAGCCGAGCTTCCAAATCGATCTACTCTTCCAAATAGCCTAAGCGTAGTCCGAAGCTCTGATACCACTTGTTAGAGTTTAGCCTCAATACTACTTGTTGGGATTTACGCCCGAGAACAAATACAAACGCCGATATAAAGAACCTCGATATAAACCGCTTGTTCGATTCTTAGATTGAGGTTCGTTTTCATAAAGAACCTCGATATAAACCGCTTGTTGAACTTGTTGAACCTCTTTTTGAGGACGAGGTTCGTTATTTTGACGTTTCCCAATCACCTGACCCTCATCAGACTTGTTGACCTTGAATTGGTTAGCTTTCGGTCGATAGTGAAAATCGTCGAGCGAGACCAAGGCTCGAGCCCTGCGGCGAGCTTGGTTCTGATGCTGACGTTGTCGAGTGCGTCTCGATAGTGGACTAACAGGAACTTTTGTCTCAGTTGATCAAAAGCCATAGTTTGTCTAGTAGAAGTCGAAGTTCGGCTAGGTTGTTTGACAACCCATTTTTTAGCCTGACGGCTAATTATTAGAGCCTCCTCTTTGAGGGGTATAGACTTTTTCTCGAGGTCAACTCGAGTTGAATCATCAGAAGCTACTTAGGCTGAAGTCTCGTACGAGACTCGGCGGCACTTGCGTGCCTTCGTGGGACTGGATGCTCCAGAAGAGAGGAAGTCCTCATACTTCGTCTGGTCAAACTCGATGACCAGGGTCTCAACCTCAGTTCCTACTGCAATCTTATCTGATTACGTTACCACCATCTTGTCAGAAAGAATAGCTTCTCCTACTGTGGTCGCCATCTTCTGTAGGGTCGAAAAAGTTGAAGATTGATTGATTCTCTTGTTTTAAGAAAGCTGGGTTCGATCACTTGGTACGAAACCCTTACAATCACTCACTCTCTCTATTACAGATGAAGAGAAGATTAATTCAGCTTCTCTCTGTTTATCATAGGCTCTTGGTGACGAAAGGATGCTTCCCTCGATGCTGGAGTCGAGATTGCCTCCCGTTGACGATCAGAAAGCTTCTGACGTTGGCTGGATCACGAGAATACGAACGTCAATCTTTCTTCACGCGATCGCTAATAATCTTTCAAAATCTCCGAAAAGTCCTTTCCTAATAGCTGCTCGAGGCTATTTATAGTGTTTAAGCACGTAACTGACGTGCTAAGATCACGTGTAGAGGGGTGTAGCTGCCTCCTTCAAATCAGCGCACGTCGTAACGTGCTCCTGAAGATTAGCCCACGTGGCTGACTAAGTCTTCGTAGCCGTTACAGCTAAATTTCACGTGGACGACGAGCCTCGTCTTTAATCGGAACGGGGTTCGTTACATAAGACTAGCCTCGATATGCAGCGAGGTTCATCATATAAGGTAGACCTTGCGATAAGCAAACTTCGAACTTCATCTTCACTAACGAACTTCGTCTGACGAGCTTCGTCTTCGCTAACGAACTTCGTCTTTGATAGTTAAGTTCAATTGTATAACAAGTCTGATAGATTTCCCTTGGACGAACTTTGTCTACACTGACGATCTTCATGACTGACGATGAGCTTTGTCTTCACCGACGAACCTCATCTCCCGAAAATGAACGTCGAACCTCGTATCCAATGACGAGCTTCAAACCTTGCCTTCAATAATTGACTTTGATGTCGAGCTTCACGACATAGTGACCCTCGTCTTTTGGTGTCAAGTTTCGTCGCAAAACGACCCTCGTTCCTGAAGTAGATCTTCACTACACAATGAGCCTCATCTCGTATTGGGACTATGACGCCCCTGGGTTCACACAAGGCTACAGTCCGAGGTGAAACCAGGAATGTCAAACCTGCCATGCACCGCACCATGCATTAACATGTTTCACCATCACAGTTACTATCTCTCTAGAGGAATCAACAATAGGTGTAGGTACAAAGCAAGTAAAAGGTTTAACAACGAATACTTGATAAAATGATAGAACATCAAATTAACACATTTCCTCAACCGAACAAAGTGGAATACATAGTCAAAGTCGGAAATGAATAACAACAATCTGGAGATCACAACATGTCTCAAAGTACATAATATCTGACACAGGAAATAAGGCACACAGCCTTTACAACTCTAGAACATAAACTCTCAAATGTCTAAACCAAAAAGTCTTCAGTGGAGCTCAAAAGAACATATATATCTAAGGTAGGCAGCTGACACTAAAGTACTCCGCTATCAACCTGCGACTCTTCGGGCTCCTGGCTCGTGACCTAAAAGGGGGAGGAACAACGAGCGTCAAAGCGCTAGCGAGCAACATCACAACCAACCCCAAGGGATAGGGCTCGTTGTATAAAAAATATACAGTTAATACAAAGTGATATAAAACATTTATACAAACATTAACGGGTTTTAGTACTTAGGGAAATACAACACGAGCATAGGTACGTCGAGCGAAATAATCCAAACAAGGAAACCCTCATGTATATACCTTGTATCTCAAATTGTAAATCCCTAAATACTAAACCCGAGATTCGACATAGGAAACGAAATAAAGAAAAGAAATACAACCCATCTCTACCGGTACAATATAAACGTGTCAAAGCTACGGTAAACATCATGTCCAGCATAGGTAGCTATTACTACTCAGCCTCATAAAATATTGTGTCCCAAACTCGGTTAAGTTACATACTCAATGTTCAGCAATTATCCAACATGACACTATAATGGATTTGTTGTCCAATACGAGGACTCTAATGGATTATAGTCCAACACGAGGACTTTAGTAGCTTATAGTCCAACACGAGGACTTCAGTAGCTTATAGTCCAACACGAGGACTGTACATGCACCATGTAATACCACTAGTCAAGGTATGCCCATTCTACTCTTATACACGCCTTGCTGTACAAATCTAAACTTTGTATCAGGAAAAAGTCATCTTACATATATAACATATGAGCTCAATCTATATATGTACACAGCATGTGATTAAACAGAAACACAAAGAAAACAGGAAAAATCTCAGATGAGTCGACTCATGCACACTTATGAGTCGACTCAAGCCTCATGGGTTGACTCGTGACCAATAACGAGTCGACTCAACAGAAGTAAAAAGACAACACCATAACATTTCGTGAGTCGACTCATGACAGTCATGAGTCGACTCAACCTGGTGAGTCGACTCATGATGAGTCGTGAGTCGACTCACGGGCAAAAATCTGCATATAACAAGCTGAACTTGTTCCACTCGTTCCACATCTCGATTTTGCTGATATACTTACATCTAGCCTTCAATTTTAGACTATTGCACAGTGAGGAAAAACATACATAGCATGAGAAATGATTACTTGCATGTTAACCCTAACATTTAACCCCTAAACATGAAGGAAAACGTTGAATCAATATAAAAGCTCATGTTTTTATTCTTTAAACAAAATTCCAGATCTGGGTTTTCATTAAAAACTTGTTGGTGGGGGTTTAAAATCTGAAACACATGATTTCTAGCATTCACCCTAACAAGAACATGGATTTATACTTAAAAATAAGGCTTAGGCTCAATGAAACCCATTAAAAACATTTATAAATAGATAAAAGCATGGGGAAGAGATTGGGTGAGATTCTACTCGCCTCAGATGCGAAGAAGAACAATCCCCCTCGCTGAAAACCACAAGAAGCTGCTGAAATCCCCCAAAAATCGCCCAAGAATCCCAAAAACGAGCTAGGGTTTTGAGGGGGAGAGGAGGCTAGGGTTTCTCTAGGGTTTGCTGATGAAAAATGAGTGTTTTCGGGTGGGGAAAAATATATATAAGCCAACGAAACCCGACCCGAAACCCAGCAAACCCGACCCGAAAACACCCAGAAATCCGACTATGAGTCGACTCATGAAATGTCATGAGTCGACTCATGACTCATGGGTCGACTCATAACTTATGAGTCGACTCAGCAGAATGAAAAAGGGAACATGACTCGATATCATGAGTCGACTTATGACAGTCATGGGTCGACTCAACCTGATCAGTCGACTCATGACATGTTATGAGTCGACTCATGGACAAAAATCTGCATACTTCGATTTTTTTTGCACACGATTTGCAATTTGCAACTCAACTTCATATCTGGAGCATATATACATCCTCATAAGCTCAAAATACTAGTTTCCATGCATGACCATATAATAAAGATATTTATTATTTATTAAGTATCATTATTCACTCAAAATCACACTTATAAGTTGTCAAAACCAACGGGGTCTTACAGGGACGAGGTTCGTTTTCTTGATAATCCTCTTCATATTTAGAAGCTTGGCATTTTTGAATGCCTACACAACTCTGACTTGTGCTTCATGAAGTATATCCACACATTCCTCGAGTGATCGTCGATAAAGGTGACGTAATACGTCGAACCGTCAAAAGAAGACACGCTAGCTGGACCCAATACATCTGTATGAACATGCTCTAGCTTGTGAGATTTAGGTGGTCTTCCACCCTTCAGAAAACTAACTCTCTTATGCTTCCCGAAGATGCAGTCTTCGCAAATACTGACTTCTACCGAATCGATGCTAGTTAGTTTCCCTTCTGAGTGTAGAATCTTCATACCATTCTCACTCATGTGTCCCAGCTTATTGTGCCACAGATCTGCACTCTCCTTGCCTGCAGCAATCGAGAGGGTGTCACTCGCGTGTGAAGTTAGGTAGAGGGTATCGGTCTTGTTGCCTCGGGCAACCACCATTGTACCGTTGGAGATTTTTCACGAATCTCTAATGAATGTTATAACATAGCCTTCTGCTCCAAGCTGGTCAACCGAAATAAGATTCCTCTTCAGCTTCAGTACGTGTCTGACATTCTTCAGAGACCACTGGAGCCTTTCAACCGTATTTGCACATCACCTCTTCTAATGACATTACAGAGTTTATTATCCCCCAAGTATACTTTCCCAAAATCCCCTGCTACATAGTTCTGAAATAGCCTTCTATTAGCAGTGGCGTGGAAAGAGGCCCTCAATTCAATGACCCATGAATCAGAATCACTATCCATAGCGAGAATCAATACATCTTGCACAATATGAGCCTCCTGCTCATTTTTCTTCGGTGCTTTACAGGTAGAAGACATGTGGCCCTCATGGTCGCAGTTCCAACATTTCCCCTTGATGGGTCTCACCTTCGAGTTCGACCTCTTCTTCTTCGACTTCGATCGATTCTTGTTTTGGTTCCCTTTATTATGGCTTCTGCCTCTTTGCTCGAGACTTAGGGCTGAACCTGAACCTTCTGATTCATTCGATTTTCTTCTAACCTCCTCGGATAGAATTATTGTTACCACATCGTTCAGCTTCAACTTCTCATTTCCCGCCGAATCGCTGATTGCGATCACGCAACCTGCCCAACTATCCGACAACTACGATAGTATCAATAGGGTCTGCATTTCGTCATCAAACTTGATGTCAACTGAGATAAGTTGATCAACAATCGTGTTGAACTCGCTGAGATGCATCGTGAAGAAACATCCTTTTGCCATCTTGAGGTTGAATATCGTTTTAACGAGATCCACCTTATTTGCAGCTGACGGTTGCTCGTATATTGTTGCGAGCGCTTCCATAAGCCTAACCGTCGTCTTTTCCTTTAATATATTGTGTGCTACAGATTTTGCGAGGGCCAATCGGACCTGCCCCAAGGCTTTTCGATCCAATATTTCATAGTCCTCGTCAGATTCTTCTTTCTTCTGTCCTTTTGCTTTACCCATCAACGGACGATAAAGGTCCTTCTGGTATAGATAGTCCTTTATCTGTGACTTTCAGTAGGCGAAGTCTGACCCGTCAAACTTCTTAATTTTAGACACACAGATCTGGACAAGGGTTCTGATACCAGTTGTTAGCAAATCAGATACGTTCTGATACCCGTTGTTGGGGATTCAAGCTATCAAACGTTGGTACAACTGCTCCTTAGCTATTTGACCACCCGTCAAATATGAACCCTCTGTGGAATTTGCCCTATCGGATGTTAAGCAATGAAAAAAAAATCACAGCAAATAAAATAGTAAGAACAAAGAACACCGAGTTTTAACGAGGTTCGACAACTTGCCTACGTCCTCGGGAGCCACACAAATAATTTCCTTTATATTAAAGAAGATTACAAAGCTTGTATAAGAGCAGATCTCAACTTGAGATCTCTCAAGAAGGAAGCAACAGAAACTTCTGTTCTTCTAAAGGGCGCGAGAATTTTCCAACTGGAAAAATTCCCTCTCTCCTCAATAAATTGCTACATGAATCTCTCCTTAAACGAGCGAGATTTTCCTCTGAAAATCTCGAGCTCAATAAATGGCGCCACCTCTAGAGTTATCGCTGAGAAGAAGAAAAATCGGATGCACAGAGCTCTCCTCGTGCTCAGGGCTTTTATAAGCAAACCCTAGCCAAGACAGCTGGGTCCAGCCTGTCTCCCACAACCGCAGGCGAAGAAAGAAAAGGGGATCTGGAGCTTCGCCTGTAAGTCCATCAAAATCCCGCCTGCACTCACAAAGGACTTCGCCTGCAAGATCTTCGAGTACGCCTGCTCGAGTTCGCCCGACTCCACTCTTCTCGTGCTCGCCTGTAACTCAGTCCCTCGCCTGCAGCAAACCCCAAGGTTGCCTGCAAGGGGATCACGATCTCGCCTGTTGCCTTTCGCCTGCAACCTTCGACATCGACCTTAAGCTCGCCTGCAATCAGTCGCGACCTCGCCTGAAAGTCGTCGAGGACCTTGCCTGAAGCCCGCGATGTCAACTTCGAGCTCGCCTGAGCTCGCCTTCGCTGTTCAAACTCACCGGAGCTCGCCGCCGACCAGGTTTGGGTCTACACCCAATTTCCAACATCTAGAAGCTCTTTTCTGCGTGGACATATCATGGGCATCTTTTGTGGCATCTCCCAGTTCTGCCTCTACTCCTCTTATGGCCTTGCCTTGTGGTATAATATTGACTTGCTACATTTTTAATTGTTGATCTTTATGAATAATACAAGTGCAAGTGCTTTTAATGCAATACTCCATATGAGAGAATATTCTCTATCTTGAGATTTGATAGGATTGTATTCTCATATATTTAAGGAAAATTAATTTGCAGGTACGGATCAATATTAATGCTCAAAGGGCTTGTGAGCTTTGAATCCATCATCAAATCCTTTATGGTCATGATAGTGACAGCATTTTCAGTTGGGGATACCCTTGCGCTGGCTCCTGACTTCATGAAGGGGAGCCAGATGGCCGCATCTGTGTTTGAGGTGATGGACAGGAAAACCGAGATGGTATGTAACATTGGAGAGGATGTGGGAACCGTTAGAGGAAAAATTGAGTTAAGAGGGGTTACATTTTGTTATCCCTCAAGGCCTGATATCGCGGTCTTTAATAATTTTGATTTAAGGGTAGACCCTGGAATGAGCTTGGCAGTGGTCGGAACAAGTGGATCGGGCAAGAGCTCAGTGCTTGCTCTTATACTAAGGTTCTATGATCCTAGCTCTGGGGAGGTGTTGATTGATGGTATGTGCTTCTGTTAACTATATTAGCTTATTTGTTGAAAATTCAAAAAGAAGTAACAATAAAATTATTCGTGGTTAATTTCTTTCACCTGTCATGTCTTCAAGTTAATTTTCTATTTAGTCATTTATTATTGATTGATGAAGTGAGGATTTGTTTGAAGTTGGCATCATTTACTGGGGTAGGAATTTAAATTTTTGGAACAGGCTTAAATATTTTTTGGTTTTTTCATTTGCGTCAGTGAGAAAGTTTTTGCTTGCATTTTTTGAGCTGTTGATGCAACCAATATGAATATCATATTTCATTTTGTTTCAAGCTCCTATTACAAAAAAATTCATAGAAAGCATATAGTTAATTAAGCAGTTTCTAGTTACTGGAAATCATTTTGTGAACCATTGGCTCTTCATCGATCATGCATTTGAATTTTAACCTAATTACCAAAATCTTGGCTAGTGTAATACAATTTACCCATTTCTAACCCGTGATTTTCCTTCTAGGCAAAGATATCAAGGGGCTTAAACTGTAATACCCTAACCCTTGAGAGGGTGATGTGATTAGTATTGATAGA
>BQKN01065248.1:619531-631884 GCA_022839385.1 Asparagus kiusianus
TTTTGCTAATAAAAATTCAAAATGTGGCTACAGTGAAAATTTGTTCTATTTCTGAATCTCTTTGTAGCCATTCTTCTTTAACTTGAACACCCACTTGTTCTTCAAAGCTTTTTTGTCCTTCGGTAAATCCACCAACTCATAAGTATCGTTCTTCTCAATAGACTTCATCTCTTCCTTCATAGCCTAGAACTATCTGCCCTTATCTTTGTGAGTATGTACTTCCTGAAAGCTTTCTGGCTCCTCCTCTTTTGTCAGTATAGAATACACCAAAAGAGGATATCTCATGGATGTTTGATGCTTTCTAGTTGATCTCCTAAGTTGTGGCTCTGCAAACTCCTGCTGTTGGTGATGCTCCCCTTGCTGAGGAGCCTCCTGCTCATGATTTTGATCATTGTCTCCCTGCTCTGGTATCTGATCATCATTATCAACATCATTATCATGCACATGCTTTATATCTGTAGGATGCAACTGTACTGGAGACGAAACGGATGTCATATCTGAAATCTCACTAGCAACACTCTTTGACTGTTCTGCTCTCCTAAGATCTGCAATAGTCTGATCCTCCTAAAAATCACATATGCGTCTAATAATTTGTCTTTTTTCTGGATCCCATAGTTTGTAGCCGAACTCATCTTCTCCATAACCAAGGAAGATGCAAGGAACCGCTCTATTATCAAGCTTCTGTCTCTTCTTCTTTGGAATGTGTGCAAACCCCTTGCAATTAAACACCTTCAGATGATAATAGAAAATATCTTTTCCGGACCAAACTCTTTTTGGAATATCAAAACTTAAAGGATCTGAAGGAGACCTGTTGATTATGTAGCATGCAGTGCGAACAGCTTCAACCTAAAAGCTCTTAGGTAATTTCGCCATCTTCAACATGCATCTGACTTTCTTCACAATAGTCATGTTGTACCTCTCTGCAACTTCATTGTGCTGCGACCGGGCTTTGTCCTCTGATGCCGAATGTCATGCTTGGAATAGTAATCTCTAAACTCAATGAAAGTGTACTCTTTTCTATTATCTGTGTGCAAATACTTCAACTTCTTTCTTGTCTGCCTCTCCACCATGGCAAGAAACTGTTGGAAGACTGAAAACATCTGGCCCTTTGTCCTCAATAAGAAGATCCACATCTTCCGCGATACATCATCAATAAATGTGACAAAATACTTATTGTCATCCAAGGATTCCACCTCGATAGGACCACAAACATCAAAATAAGTTAAATCCAGGATATTATCTTTTCTTTTAGAAGACTTAGTAAAAGAAACTCTATATTGTTTGCCAAAGAAACAATAATCACAATGGGTGAGTGACGAACCTTTAACAAAAAGAATGAGAGACTTCTTTGTCAATATCTGCAACTTCTTCTCACTCATCTGCCCGAGCCTCCTATGTCACAAACTGAGAGTGTCACCGTCTTGAGCCACACTCAAAGAATCATATGAAACATTTGCTTGAGTTTTATATAAATTGTAACATATACTTCCTCTAGCCACCACAAGAGAGCCTTTGGTGATTTTATATTTTCCTCCACCAAATTGAATTTTATATCCCATTCGGTCCAAAGTAAGACCCGAAATCAAGTTGAGTCGCAAATTAAGAACATGCCACACATTCTACATTCTTTAAGATCAATGTGCATCCGGTATCTGTCTGCAAGTGTATATCACCAAGTCCCATAATTTCGAGTAGCTGGTATTGCCCATCTTCATATTGTTAAAGTCACCTGCTTTATACGACGTGAAATGGTCTCGATTAGAGGTAGCATGACATGTAGCTCCTGTATCCACTATCCACTCGGAATTCTGACTTGTAACATGCATACAGTCTTCTTCCTTGCAAATTAGAATAACATCGGTATCAGACAAAGTAGTTGTAGTGTCACTGTCAGCTTTCTTCTTCTCATCTTTCTTTTGATCTTTATTCCCAGCTTGCTCTTTCTTCAATTCCCAATAATTCTTATTGATATGATCTGACTTCCCACAATAAAAACAACCTCTCCCTTTAGACTTTGATCTTCACTTGGATGTGCCACGACCTCTGGACTGGTCCCTGTACCTGATCCTACCCCTGTTCTTCATGATAAGTGCCTGTGAGTTATCTGTGTTGGTAGACTTCCTTCGAGTCTCCTCATTGAATAAACTACTAGTAACCATACTCATCGATAACAAACTATCTGGAGCTGCGTTATTGACTGTCACAACAAGTATCCCCCAACTGTCTGGCAAAGAACCGAATAGCAATAAAACCTGCAGCTCATAATCGATAGTCATCTTCTTGGTAGCTAACTGATTGATTAAACTCTTGAACTCATTCAAGTGCCCTGCTATGTTGATTCCTTCTTTGAATTTCAAGTTTACCAACTGCCTCATAATAAACGTCTTGTTTCCCGCGATCTTCTGCTCGTAGAGATCCTCAAGCTTCTTCCAAAGAGACTTCACATTAGTCTCATCCGATATATGATGAAACACACTAACGTCGATCAACATCTGAATGTAACCGATTGCCTTCCTGTGTTGTTTCTCCCATTCTTTATCAGTCATCTTTTTTGGCTTGGCTTCATCTCCCTCAATAGGGTCATATAAATCTTTATAATATAGAATATCTTCGATCTTGGACTTTCATACATGCCAACTGGAACCATCTAATATCATCATTGTGCCAAAACTCTTCATCTTTTTCATCACAAAGCACGCCTCGAATTAGGGCTCTGATATCAATTGTTAGGGATTTTATGAAAATTAATCTGTGGAATTAAACACTAAATGAATAACGACACCAATGAACATACCACAAGAAAACAAACACCAAAATTTAACGTCGTTTGACAAATCGTGCCTACGTCCACAGGACAATCCATAGAGAAATATTTCATTATGAATTAAGAGTACAATCCCTCCAAGTTATACTTGAACTTGAGGACTAAATCACAAGAGAAAAATATATTGTTACTTTAGGGCACCAAAACCCTAAAACCCGTCTCACCAAAAATCTCAAACACTCGTTGAGAAACCAGCACCGTACACTCTATGGTGTCATCGTTCTGAAGACAACGGCTTTTGAATCTCTACAATTAGACAACCGAGCTATCCAGAATCTGAACTTTACTCTCTCTCTTTTTGTCTCTCTCCTTTTTTTCTCTCTCGCGGTTTATAGTAGCCGGTTACTGTAGTTCCGAGAAAAATTTTAGTGTTCTAATAAATAAAATTTTCCAAACCTATTCCTATTATAAATAGATCATCCAAATCCTCTTCTAAATAGAATTTTAATTCATGTGAATCTCATGTGACCCTTATCTTGGGTTGGACCCACAACAATAAAAATAAAAATTCTACATATGCTCATGCAATGTACTTATTTTTACTAAAAATATTTATCATGATTATTCATTAGGACTTCCCTGTGCTACTAATATTGTCCTCTATCATATCGGAATATTGGAATGTACAGTATGAACACTCGACTCTGTTATTGGTTTTTCTAAAATTACAACACAATTTGGTTGATGTTATTATGCATCAAATGCAGCTACATATGCTTATATAACTTTCTTTTGAGTAAATGAAAGTTTTTTTTTTTTTGGTAAATGAAAGTTTTATTCATATATCCTGTTTAAGTAACTACATATGCTTATATAACTTTCTTTTGAGTACAATCTATCTGGGAGTGAAGTAAATCCTTATATCCTGTTTAAGTACGATTCAAATTTACGTGTGGTCATATCTCAATTTTTATTGGCTTTGCTATTCAGGTTGCACAAAGCAGATGCTCGTGCCCTATTACTACAATTCAAATGGATTACCACATGAACAGAAGTATTTTTCCTTAGGTATTTCTTTCTGTCTCTCTAGTAAAGTTCATTAGCGTGTAATTAGGCACCACTAAATACACGGGAGTAGTAGTCTCGTGTATTTTAAAGCTTTATTTTTATAAAATCGACTTCTTTTTGGCCAGTTGGTCAAAAGAGATCGATTTGCTAATTATATTAAGAATAAGTTGATTTTGCTAATAAAATTTCAGAAAGGGTCTTTTTTTAAAAAAAATCCTCCCTTCAGAAACATTTATATGGTTTCTTTCAGTGGAATTTTTTGGAGGCAGCTTGTCTCAGATTTTGAAGCTAGCTATTGGTGAAAATCAAACAAATCTGACATGAAAATAGTCTTCATGTTCAGTTCCGGGAACAGAGTTCATTCTGTGTACTGGATCTTGGTAAAGTCATATCACCTTTCTTTTATCTGTAGTAATTTATTATTTCTTGCATCTGAGTGACTTGCTTCAGTTTATTCATGAGCTCATAGCCTTAAATTTTGTAATCATATATGAGTAGTTTTATTTTTCTTTGAGAAATTTTTAGAATGCTGAAGTTACTAGGTTATCTTTGTAGCTTTACACTGCAGAGCCGCTGCATGCCGTGTACTCTAGGAGACTATATCTTCCTTGATCTTATTACGTCCCTGTTTCGAACTTCGATTACATATGCATTGATCTTTGTCAAAGATTTCAATCTAAGCGGATAAGTAACATGACCAGGTACCATGTTCTCTTTGAACACGTTATCAGGACAAGGGTCAGCCGCAGTAGTTAATTATTTTGAGATTTAGTTGATGATATATAACACCATCTGAATTTAACTATCTTGAGGATCATCGAAGAAACTGTTATAATTAAGACGCCCTAAATGGGTATCGTGTTGAATTAGTGTGGACCAGTGCTGATGTTTCTTTACATATAGTAACCAACGTACGTAGGATTCATATTTATTATTATTATTATTATGTAACTAAGCGAAAATCTACCAATGAAGACTAGGACGTTTCCTTCCAAAGTTCCATTTTTCGTCAAAGGTTCTTATTTCAGCTAGTAGCAAAGTTTGAGAAGCAAGTATTTTAAAAATGCTTGTGTTGGGGTTAGGGAAACTTCCTGGCTTGTGGATAGTGGAACAGGTTGCTTTCCCACTTGTATTTAGAAAAAAAAAAAGCAATTTTAAAAGATTTTTGGTGTATGTAATTAGTGACGCAAGAGGGAGAGGAATTGAAGAAAAGATAAGTAAGTCTTATACAATTCCTACACTGGCCAAATTGTTGGGTTTATGATCATATATAGGCTTATGCAGGAAATAAAGAAGAATCATTTTGAATGCGCGTAAGAAGGATGATTAACATTTCTAATGCATATTTTACTGTCCAGTGTTATTATTTACACTTACACGATGCTGCAGGGTATCAAATATCAACTAGCTAGCTAGTTCACCTAGGCAGTTGCCAAGTAACTACATGTTTAACCCTTTTATTCAAAATAACGATATCTTAGTTATTTATTTGTCGCTAATTGTACATATACTAGGCGAATGAATCCATAACTTATATTCTTTTGACTTCACGCGTTTGAAGTTTTTAGATGGCAGTATATCTTTTTGTTCTCGATCGTAAATGAGACAGGTAAACAAATCCTTAATTAATGTCAACAAATTAAGTCTTCTGAAGAGCTGGCCTCTTAATCCTTCCTCCTATCCTTTTCCTTTCTTTAATTACCTTCCCTTTTTGTTTTTGTATGTGTCAATTAATGAGACCCTTGTTCTTGTTCAGGGGCAGCAAGTCCCTGTAAATACGTAGGTTGCGTGCCTTGAAGAAGCAGTTTAGAACCAAGGGCTAACAACTTGTCGTGAGCAGTTACACTGTCAATTCTTGAATTTTAACATTCAACTTCCTTCTAATATTATGTTAGCAAAACCCAAACGTACAGCGAGGCTGGCAGTTCTTAATTAGTACTAGCATCTCATTTGAGGATGTTGAGTATTATATGTAGGTTAGTTGGTGAAGGGAGCTAACCACCAGATCGAGTAGATCCTAATGAAGCCTACATGGCTGTAATCTAATCAAGCCGCCACTTGAACTAATTAGTGATTATTGACATTCACAATGCTTGACTGACCAACAATTCCTATTTCACTGATTCGGATCTACGTTAGGGATTGTTTTTTTTTTGGTCAATGAAAAATTTTATTCATTTACCAGGTATGGAAATAATAAATACATCAAGAGAATGTTCACTTAAGACTGGTATAGAGTCCAGTCTTCAAGCTTTACAATTTATCTACATATTCTTTCATATAGTGTGGTATTTTGTCATTTAGAATTCTTGTATACACCTGCATCTTTATCATACTAAAAAGATAATCTGAGCTTCTTGATTTCTGTTGGAAGATTCGCAAATTTCTCTCTTGCCATATCATGTACACTGATACGGATAATGCCATTCTCTTCAACTTTTTTTTGAAAATTTTCCCCCTCAAGTTCCTGCTGAACCAATTGATGATTTGATTCCACCCACATGATCTCCAGTTGAAGCATAACCAGTCCATTACCTTATTCCACACCCTTGCAGAATAAAGGCAATCAAAAAACAGATGGTGACATGTTTCTGTTTGGCTTTCCCTAGAGCATAAAACACACAAATTAGAGCTCAAGATCCTCATTCTACAAAGTCTCTCTTGTGTTAAGAGTCTTGATTGTACTGCCAACCAGAGGATAAAGGAATGTTTGGATATATGCCATCCACCCCACACAGTTCCTGCCCATATTGTCTGGTCAGATTGTTGAAACAGATTCCTGCACATCACCGATACACTGAGCTTGCCATTAATACAACTTTCGCTGATGGCATTTTGCAAGTTGTTAATACCTCCGAGCTTATCAATCAGCAAATTTCTCACTCTCAGCAATTGCCTCCACAGCCATGAATCACATTTCTTAGGTTGGACTTGCCAGATATTATTTTGCCTCAGATAGTGGCCGTGAATCCATTTAATCCAGAGAATATCCTTCTTAAGATGTATCATCCAAAGGAGTTTTGCTGCCATGGCATAATTCCAAGATTTAGCAGAAAACAACCCCAAGCCACCATGGTCAATCCCCTGACATACAGAATCCCAAGCCACTAAATGAATTTTGTGTCCCCACAAGAAGTCTGGACACATACTATCAATTTTTTCAAGAACTTTGATGGGAAGAATATAGTTACTAATCCAATTGATCTGGATTCCCATAATGACTGATTTTATTAACTGCAATCTGCCAGCATATGATAATTGTTTCCTTTTGAGCCAGTTTTGAAATTGTTCAGAAATTCTGCTAATAAGAGGAGAACAGTCTAGGCAAGAGAGTCTTTTAGAGATAAGAGGCATACCCAAGTAGCGCACTGGAAGAACCCCCTCCGAGAAGCTAAGGGAGTTACAGATTTGATTTTTCAGGCTTTCATCAATCCCACTCAGAAATATGGAGCATTTAGTTGGATTTGGTTCCAGTCCAGAAACTTGGCTAAATTCTGTTAGGCAGTCCTTTAACTTTGAAATTGTACTTATATCAGCTTTGCCAAACATGAGGAGATCATCTGCAAACACTAGATGTGTTATGTTCAGCCTCGAACATTTGGGATGGAATTTATAAGCTCTGTCTTCTTTGAGAGTGTTGAGTTTCCGAGACAAGTATTCCATTCCAATAACAAAAAGGTATGGAGATAGGGGGTCACCTTGCCTCAGTCCCCTAGCCCCTTGAAAATAACCATGAAGAACACCGTTGATTGAGATGGAAAACTTGGGTGTTGAAATGCATTCCATGATCCAAGAAGTCATGTTTTCAGGAAATTTCAATCCTATCAGCATTTTTTCTGATGAAATCCCAGGAGATTGTGACAAAAGCCTTCCTTAAATCAATGTTTAAAATAGCACGAGGAGAAGACTGTTTCCTGCCATAGTGTTTAACAATCTCATGAGCTAAGAGGATATTACTTGATATAAGTCTACCCTTTACGAATGCACTTTGAGCATCACTTATCAGATATCCCATTACCCCTTGAATTCTAGTTGCAATGACTTTAGTAATGATTTTGTACACACAATTGCAGCAAGATATAGGTCTGTAGTCAGATGCATATTGTGGATTGAGAATCTTTAGAATCAAGGTGATGGAGGTGGTGTTGATTGTACCAAGAAGTTTCCCTGTGTTAAAGAATTCTTCAACTGCTGAGAAAAGTTCCTCACTGATAATACTCCAGGAGGCTTTGAAGAACAGGGCACTGTAACCATCTGGGCCAGGACTTTTATCATTTGACATAGAGCAGATAGCTTTTTTAATTTCATCTCTTGTAATTGGGGAGCTAAGAGCTTGTCTCTGATCATGTGAGAGGAGAGGTCCATTAGCAATTACCATCGGATCAGGATCAGTTGTAGGGACTGAGGTTCCCAGCAATTTATTGTAATATCCAACAATTTCAGATATAATACCCTCAGTATCAGTGATTCTATCTCCTCTTTCATTATATAGTGTAAGAATTCTATTATGGTGTCTTTTCTTTTTTATGATAGAGTGGAAGAATTTAGAACCTTTATCTCCATCTAAACTCCAATTGATATTAGCTTTTTGCTTGTAGAAGGAAGATTCACAATCCAATAGTCTGTCATATTTTTTGATACACTCCTTTTCTCTTTTGATCAAGTCTGAACTGAAGGGATCACCATTTAACAGCCTTTGTGTATCAGCTAATTCAACTTCTGCTCTATGCACTTGTTCACTAATATTCATAAAATGCTTCTTATTCAATTCTTTGAGAGCAAGCTTTAACTTCTTGAGCTTTGTGTGGAAACTGTACATTTTGTAGCCTTCAATGTTTTGTTCCCAGGCTTTTTTGACTGTAGGGATGAACTCAGGATGTTTTACCCACATGTTGAAGAATTTAAAAGGCCTTTTACCCTTTATATCATCATCTTCAATAGTTAACAAGGCAGGGGAGTGATCAGAGCATCTAGGCAGCAGAAATTCCACTTGACTGGTTGTATATTGATGGATCCAATCCTCATTAACCAAGCATCTATCTAGTCTAGACCAGATTCTATTATCAGCATCCTGTTTGTTATTCCATGTGAAGTAGCATCCAATTGATTTTAGATGAAGTAAATGACTTGCACTGATGAAATTATGAAAATCCTCTATATCAGCATCAGAAACTGGAATACCTCCAATCTTTTCATCATGGCTAGAAATTGTATTGAAATCCCCTCCAATGATCCAGGGACCATTAACATTTTGTTTAAGAGCCAGAAGATCTCTCTAAAGGGTCTTTCTGTTAACCATTTGATTCTGAGCATAAACAATAGTACACAAGCTAGAGAATTTCCCATTTTTGGAATCAATGGTGCAGGTAATGTGCTGATCAGTTGAGCTTAGTACTTGAACATTGAAAATATCAGAATCCCATAGAATCCAAATTCTTCCATTCCTGGCATCATGCACATTAGAAGTCCATTTCCAGTCTTTGGTAATTTGCATAGCTATCCTTTTCAGCTTATTTTCATGGAGTTTAGTTTCCAGCAGGCCTATTAATGATATATTATATTCTTGAATAAACTGCTTTACTATCTTGTGCTTGGAGGATTTATTAAATCCTCTTATGTTCCAAATTGCAAGATGCATTTAGATAGTATTACCACCCCTATCAACACATGAGGGGTCATCTAAAGGAGAGAAATGAGACAATTGAATACCTGAAAATTCAGCAATGCCTATGGAGGATCTCCTTGCAAGATTAGTTCTGTTGACACTAGAAAATTTAGAAGCATTGACAATTGGAGTTGAGTAGAGATATGGATCATTTGCTGGAAAAGTTAAGCTCCCTTTCCCCTCATTTCTACTTTCAGACTGTGCATGTTTTCCAGTCTGTGCATGTTTTCCAGCGGACAGAGTCTCTTTGTTCTTTCCAGCAGTTTGCTCAGTATTGATTTTTGCTTCAGGTATTTGCTGAACAACAGAATCTCTCTCTAGCCCAGGAATAATAACAGGTTCTTTGCTAAGTACAGGAGCAACTTTAGCCTGTCTATTAACAGGAACCCACATCCTTTTAGTCTTGATTCTTCTATATTGTTCTGTAACATGACCAATCTTACTACACAAAGAACACCACTTTGGTTTATATTCATATATGACTGATTGTGTGTAGCTTATTCCATCAGGCCCTTGAATGTTTAACTGATCAGGCAATGGGTCTTTCAATGGCAACTTGACCTCTAATAAAACTCTTGCATAGCTCAATCTCTCTCTATTTGCCGTGAGCTTGTCAGTTGCAATGGGCTTACCAATTAAACTAGCAACTTTACTTATTCCTATTGAGCTCCATAAGTTTAACCTTAAATTTGGAAATTGCACCCACATAGGATAGTAAAAGTCTTGCATCTTATCAATATCAGCATCAATACTCCATGGTTTCAGCATTAGAGGTCTGGACCCAAAAAACCAGGGACCAGCTTCAAGAATTTCTCTCATAGAAGCTTCTGATTGAAAATCAAATATGAATAATCCTTGTTTGATTAGTGAGACCTTTGGTATAGAGATGTTACCCCATAATTTGTTGACATAGGATTCCATAGATTTAAATTTGACATTTAATCCTATGACATGTCCAATTAAAGCATTTTTCCATAAACTTTCTCCTTCCTTCCATTCTTCAGTAGAAAAAGAGACTGTATTGGAATTGGAAGATGGCAAGAAATTCAGTGATAATCCATTTCCTGCTTTCCTATTATCAGCAAAAAGACTAGCAAAAGTTTTGTTTATCTTTTCACTATTAATCACATTATGCTGGATCTTAACAGCCTCATCCTGGACATCCTTCTCCTTTGTTTCCGAACTAGAATTTACTGGATTTTTATCAATATTTTCTACACTGATCTTCGTATTAGAATTAGTCAAATCATTCAGTCTTTCCTCAGACAGCTTATTCACATCATTTATCAATGGAACAGTGTCAAGATCTAGCATCGATTCAGAGATCACTCCATCGGAGGCAAGAACTCTAAAAGGAAGATCAGAAGGCTTATGAATCAAATTAGAATTAGAAGAAATCACCTCCAATTCGACCTCATCTGCCCAAGAAACCCTAGATGAGCTGCCAGCGCCGTCACAAGAAATTACAGGTTTACTTATGAGACGACGAGCTTGAATTCCATTCAACTGAGAAGAGCTCCTATCTTGATTAGAATCAACCAAGAAATCAGAAGATCGGGGTATTTCCTCCATTGATTTCTTCTTCTTTTCCCCCTTTGGACCTGTCGAGCCCATAGCTATATTGTTGATTCCTTCATCATCTTCAGCAAAACTTGTATATGTTTGATCCCCCAATCTAACCAAACTTGAATCCGCTGCTCTCAATCCTATGTTGAAGAGATTTCTCCCACTCACCTTCTTCTTCTTCGCCATGAAAAACCAGGCGGGTGCGCAAGTTAGCAAGAAACAGATCTCTCGCTAACTTGCACCATCAGACAGCCCGCCAAAAATTTCAAAGGCCGTTAGGGATTGTTAATTTGCCATAGTTACCTCTGAGGACCGGTCGGATGAAAATGTCATATTCTATATTACAACTTAGTTTCGGCTACAAAGTCTAATTCAAGTACACGATCGTATCTAAGAGATACGACGACGTAAAAACAACGTATAGTATGGCTAATTAGATCAATTTTAAATGAGAATTATCTAGGTTCCTTAACTCAATCAACATGGTGACAGTGGCGGATCTACAACATTTTCAGTGGTGGTTCAAAATATACATTAATTTTTTTCTCAAGTAATAGCGGAGGAGAAAAAATAATGAAGGAAGAGTTATTAAAGAGAAAAAAACATCATTTTTAAACAATGATTTGACTTATATATATATTTAAGAAGAAAAAAAACATTATTAGAAGGCTTTAAAGGAGTAAACTGAACAAAGAGATAAAAAAGAAAGGAAAAGATGAAGAAAAAATAAAGAGGTAAAAATGAAAGCATAAAATAGAAAAGTTTGATTAGAAAAAGAAAGTTTCGAATGCTGGAGGTTTCGAACTCCAGACCTCTTAATCTTAACACAACGTTATTAACCAACTCCAATGTAGATGTGTGGACAAGATGTGTCCACATCACTACCAAGTTAACTTGGCCCAAGTTCCTCCATATATATATATATATAGGGAGAGGTTTTAATAAAAACCTTCTTAGCCTAAAAACTAAAAACCTCCTTCATCCAATGGCTAGGATTCAGTTAAACAGTGAACAGACACATGCATTAATCACCTCATTAAACACATATTAATTACATCAATGCAGTGAATCCAGATTCACTGTAATGAATCTGGATTCACTATAGTGAATCTGGATTCACTGCAGTGATTCGAGATACGTTGATGTAGTGAATCTGGATTCACTGCGTTGAGGTAATTAATGCATGTGTCTGTTGACTGTTTGACTGAATCCCAGCCATTGGATTCATCTAGATCTAATGGATGAAGGAGGTTTTTAGTTTTTAGGCTAAGGAGGTTTTTATTAGAACCT
>BQKN01065248.1:645325-683883 GCA_022839385.1 Asparagus kiusianus
AGGTGATATCGCTTCCGCGGCGGTGGGCGTGACTCTGCGCCCAACAACTATCATGATCAAAGCTAATACAAATTAATGTGCGTTATGCTAACTGGCCAAGACACAATAAACATAAATTATTATCATGTTGGTTGGTTACTTACTATTAAACAAGCGTTTTAGAGTAGAATACTATTATTAAGATGTTGGTTGAGGGGAGCTTAACCAATCAACGGAAAAAAACTGATCGTCATTGGACGAAGAAGAGGCCAAGTTCGTTCTCAGTGATGCAATATGAAGATCACAGTGACAGAGTTGATGATGATAACAAGATCTACTGAATCTAGCGATGATAGCTTGAGCCACGGATTAAGATTATGACTTCTTAATCAAGTTGTTAATTAATTAATTAAGTTTCTTGAAGCTTGAAGGATAAATTGACTACGAGTGACATGTATGTAGATATTTCTTGATTGTAACCTTCATGTAGTGTACATATATATATATATATATATATATATATATATATATATATATATACACACACGGGGGGAGAAAAATGTACGTAGTAGTTGTACCTATACATAACAATTGATGATTAAGACATGATGATGATGATAATGCTGATGATTCAAATGGATAATAATAATTAATTTATTCGCTCAAATCTGGAAAATATCAAATTAAATAGTGGGATCAAGCGATCGATAATTTCCTATGTACATATGAGAAAGAATTGTGACAGAGAGATGTTTGAGCTCGATGTTAGTAAGCCTGTTTGCTTCTTATGAAAGGTAAAAAATTTGAAATGAAGTATGTTCCATAATAATAATTAACCATGCCTGCAGTGGAGCAGCCAAGAGAATCGATCCTCCAGAGGTTTCAAGAAAATGATTTAACTCTCGAACAAATTTTCACTGTAGACCCAAATGAACTTTTAATTACCAAAATCGACCGATTTTTTTTTAATTACCAAAATCAACCCGTTTTATGCCACGTAGGCTTAATCCCGTTTCCTAATTAGTCGGGGTTGCCAACCCCGATTGTTTAGGAGTTGTTAAACCCCGATTAGAAGCCTTAAAACCCGATTTGTAATGTCCTAAACAGTCGGGGTTGGCAACCCTGACTAATTAGGAAACATGATTAAGCCTACGTGGCATAAAATGGGTCGATTTTGATAATTAAAAACAAACAGTCGATTTTGGTAATTAAAAGGTCATTTGGGTCTAGAGTGAAAATTTATTCTTTAACTCTCACCCATGAGGGTAGAAGGTACTGGACCTCCCTTAATTGATTCTTTTATTTTATTTTTTTCAAATCACAGAAATTGTTATTAGGTCCCCCAAAATTTGACTTATTTTGAAATTAGCACCTCCACGTACTGAAGAATATAAATAGGTATTGGAGAGATTAGTTTGAATTAAAAAAAAAGTATGAGAATCGAAGTAGCTAACAGTCCACAACAATAGAATTTACTTGGTAATCCTTCCGATTACTCTTGATTAGAGTGACTAGTTTCAAAATAATTAAGTTAAGAATTGAGGGGCCTAATAACAACATTCGAGGGACTTGTTGGGTATGGCTCCGCCGTGCATGCACGTTAATGTTTATGAAACTATAATCACTGCATATTGATTTACAGTCCAACTACTTTTTTGTCATGTAAGTATTAGAAGACGTTAATATAAGTTGCACATACTGGTGATACGTGCACTGATCATACATACAGAAAGTGTAATTATGTGATTTTATAATATATATTAACTAATTATATAACGACTCTCAGGCTATGACTAGCTCGTTTCTTCAACCTATTTAGACAATACTTTAAAGACTAAAAGTATTATTAATGGAATCTTTAATTCCTAATCTAGCTAGTTTGCCTGTTAGTAAAGAAAATTGTTGCTTTCACTAGTTGAGATGGGACAGAATTTGAAATGTAAAAAGATCTTAGTACAAAAATTATATTAATTTAATCTCTAAACTCATAAACTTTATTTGATTTCTCATTAATTACACGCACTTTGGTGCAAGTGTATAAAACAAGTAAAAATAATAATAAAATACCAAGACTAGAACCAAAGCAATTAAAAAAAGAATAAAGCACTGTAACTGAAGCCATCTCTTCTTAACTAATTCATGTTTCATAAATCAACAAATTTTCCCCTAATTTAATCCCTGCGGCTCTCTTTTCTCCAACTAGACGTCAAACTTTATTAAATTTTGTTTCTGTTGGTTTTTTTTTTTTTAAATTCTTCTGCTAGTTGACATTCGCACTCCCACCATGTGGCAGAAGCAAACACAGGCATGCTCTTTTCCCATATGGATCAATAGACTAACGCGCAAATTGCACAAAATTAGGCTCCAACCATGTGTAACAAATTTTAAAATTTTAAAATGATTTGTTATGAGGAATAAGTGACAATCTTTCATAACAAATTCATAAAATATATATGATGAAATTATATATGCATGTGATTGAGAAATGCTTTCACCCAACACAGTTTTAATTTCCATGTTAAATTTGTACAAATTGACAAACTGCGGTTCTGTTTGGCAACTACAAAAAAAGACTAGGCCAAATCAAGTTTTTCTTTAATTTAGCCAAAGTATATACACATGTAATTTAGAGGGTGTAAAGAGAAAATTTTGAAGGTGGGGAACCAAAGGAGGTTATGGCCCCTCAGGTTTGAAAATTCTAATTAATTTGAAACATAGTTTTGTAAATTGTAATATATTTACATTATGGAATTTATAAATATTTCATTTTTAGAAATTATGTGGTGCAATGTATATACACATATAAATGACTTGGGTTCATGAATATATATCTTGTAGAATTTTATGATTTTTTTTTTGGTCAATGAAAAGTTTTTATTCATTCACCAAATATGAAATGATTGTACATCAAGATACTCATAACATGAGATTACAAACTCATATTCTATCTACTTACAACTATAATGACAGTATCCAATCTCTACCATCAACTAATTTTGGACTGTTGAGAACTATATACAGTATGTTGATCTTTATTTCTCTGAACAATTTGACTGACATTTTTGCACTTGTTCTTGAAGATTCTGTTATTCCTTTCAATCCATATACTATATAGTGTTGAAGAGAGGGCCATCCGCTTGATTTTTTGCCTACACCCCTTACCTCTCAAATTGTAGCAATACCAGTTCATAATGTGATTCCACACACAAGACTTCCAAGTGAATTTCAGCCAGTCCATCACAAGCAACCAGACTTCACTTGAGTAATTACAATCAAAAAACAGGTGATCCCTATCTTCCTCAGCTCTTGTACAAAGACAACAGGTGTTACTAGTTATTATACCCCATCTAATAAGTCTGTCTTGAGTATGCAATCTGTTTTGCACAGCTAACCAGCACATAAAGGAGTGCTTTGGATGGCAAATCCCCTCCCAGACTGTGCTACACCATGGTACAATGTTTGCTGCAGGGGAGAGAGCATAATAGAGAGCTGACATCCGAATTTTTGAGTTCCTAACACAGGAGTTAATCATTTGCATTAGGTTGTCAACTCCTCCATAGGAGTTCAAAGCTTTATCCCTAATTCTTAAGATCTGTTTCCACATCCATGAGTCTCCACTCTTAGTTTGAACAAGCCAGATACCCCTATCTTTAAGGTAGGTGCCATGTATCCATTTCATCCAAAGGCTTTCTTTCTTGACATGGATATTCCATAAAATTTTCAGACCTGAAGCATAATTCCAAATGGAAGCAGAATATATTCCCAGGCCTCCATACTTTTTCCCCAGACACACTTTGTCCCAAGAAACAGGAGAGTTAGCTTTGGTATGGTGATCCTGTTTCCCCCACAGAAAATCTCTGCATAAAACATCAATTTTATGAAGAACTCCAGCAGGTAAGATGTAATTTGAAGTCCAGAATACTTGAATCCCCAGTATGATGCTTTTAATATTTTAAGCCTCCCAGCATAAGATAAGTGTCTGTGATTTGCACATGACTGAAATTGATCTTTGATTTTATTTAGCAGAGGTGCACACTCAAAATGTGATAATCTTTTGCAAATAAGAGGTACACCCAGGTACCTAACAGGCATGACACCTTCTGGATATCCCAAACAGTTAATGATAGATGCCTTGGTTGAATCATCAACTCCTCCAAAAAATATCGAGCATTTACTTGAGTTTGCTTCAAGCCCTGACACTGAGCTGAAATCTTTGAAACATTGCTGAAGCTTACTAACAGAATACTGGTCACCTTTGGCAAATAAGAGGAGATCATCTGCAAAAATCAAGTGAGTGATACTAAATTTGCCACATCTTGGGTGGAATTTGAATTTCTTATCATCCTTCAGCAAATTCAGGCTTCTTGAGAGGTACTCCATTCCAAGAATAAAGAGATAAGGTGAAAGGGGGTCTCCTTGCCTCAGTCCTCTCTTACCTTTGAAATAGCCATGCAAAGATTCATTTAATGCAATAGAGTATTTAGGGGAGGTAATGCAGGCCATAATCCAGCTTATCATAGTTTCGGGAAATCCCAGTCCAAAAAGCATATCCTTGAGAAAATCCCAGCTGATTGTGTCAAAAGCTTTCTTGATATCAACATTAAGCATAACTCTAGGAGAAATATGTTTCCTGCTGTAATTTTTAACCAGTTCATGTGCAAGGAGAACATTGCTTGTTAATTGCCTCCCCTTAACAAAAGCACTTTGAGTTTCATTCACTAGTGTCCCCATCACTGATTTAATCCTATTTGTTAGGATTTTTGAAATGAACTTATATAAATATAGGCCAAAAATCTGATGGCGTTCTAGGACACTTAATTTTAGGGATTAAAGTGATGGATGTGGAGTTTATCTCACCCAGCAGCTTACCATTTTTGAAAAAATCTTCAATGGCAACAGAGATTTCATCTCCAATAACTCCCCATGCTGATTTAAAGAAAGACATGCTGAAGCCATCAGGACCTGGGGCTTTGTTATCTGACATTGAGAGCACTGCATCTCTTATTTCTTCTCTGCTAACAGGTTTTGAGAGATGTTTAGCTTGGGTTGCATTTAAACAAGGGCCATTATTAATAATTCTCTTGTCTGGCTTAGCGTGACAGTTGCTGAACCCATGAGATTCTTGTAAAAGGAGATAAGCTCAGATATTATTTCCTCTCCATCTGTAAGTTTTTCACCTGCATTATTATAGAGAACCATGACTCTATTTTGATGCCTCTTTGATTTAATCACAGAGTGGAAGTAGCTTGTGCATCTGTCACCTTGAATGCTCCATTGAATTCTGGACTTTTGTTGATAAAAGGAGAGCTCACAATCCAGTAATTTATTGTAAGAAACTGTACGTTTCCTTTCTTGGTCAATGAGGGACTGATTAAGAGGATCCACCTGTAGGATTTTTTGAACATCTTGAAGGGCTTGTTTTGATCTCACTACTTGCTCACTGATGTTACTGTAATGCCTTTTGTTCAGATCCTTTAGTGCATTTTTCAAAATCTTGAGTTTTGTATAAACTGAAAACATAGCATATCCTGTTATTTTTGTGTTCCAGACTGTAGTTACAATAGGCAAAAAATTCTCATGTTTGGTCCACATTTTGAAGAATTTGAATGGTTTCTTCCCTTGAACACAATCATCATATATGGATACCAAACCAGGGGAGTGATCAGAGAAGCTAGGTAGTAGAAACTCAACATGACTAGAATTGTGCATATTCAACCAGCAATCATTGATTAAGGCCCTGTCCAGCCTACTCCACACTCTTGAGGTAGAGTCTTGTTTATTGTTCCATGTAAAATAGCATCCTTCTGTTTTTAGATGTGTTAACTGGGATTGCTCAATAAAATCTCTGAAATCCATAGTGTCTGTCTCAGAAATGGCAGCTCCTCCAAGTTTTTCCTCATCACTTGTGATGGCATTGAAATCCCCACACAATAGCCATTGTTTATTTCCAATATCCAGATAGGTTTGATAGAGACTAGACCATAAGTCTTTCCTGTTTATCAAATTATTTTGTCCATAGATAGATGAGATTTTGCAGTCAACTCTTCCATCAATTGATTTAACCTTGCAGGTAACATGTTGATCTGTATAGCTGTCAATTTGTACATCCAGAATATTGGAATCCCATAATAGAAGAATTCTTGCTTCGGTAGAGTTGTTTGCATTAGAAAACCAATTCCATCCTCCAGCAATTTTTTTGACAGCAGCTGGGATCTTATCAGCTTTGAGTTTAGTTTCCAAAAGAGCAATAAAAGTCAAATTATATTGCATAAGATGATGCCTAACCAAATGTTGCTTAGAGGATTTATTTAACCCTCTAACATTCCAAAAGATCCAATTCATAGTTTTGTTTTCCCCCCTACTTCAGAAGTGGAGGGGTCAGTGTCCAAGCTCTTAAGGTGATCAAATAAGTTTCCTGAAGGAATAACTCTTCTATTACTGCAATGTTGAACTTGTGACCAGGAAATATCAGCTAATGAAAGGCCTTTTTTAGTATCAGAATTTCCAGCAACTGCAGAATACAGGTCATGCACAACATGCACACTATCAGCAGACCAGCTTCCATCTACTTTAGGGTTTTCAGGCTTTTGGCTCTTTGAAGCATGCAAAGATCTATGCTCTTCATTATCACCCTGACCATGACAAAAGAATTCAGGCATAGGTTTATGAGTATTTAGTATGGAATTGGAGGATTCCCCATGGAGAGATTTTTGTGCACCATGCACAGGCCTGTTATTGCCAGGATTTCCAGAATGCTGAGACTTTTGTGTCTTTTCCTGTGAAGTGTTTATGTATTCCTGCATATTGACCCTAGAATCATTAAGAATAGGATTTACCTCATTCCTAACCCCTGAAACACCATCCAGCACAGTCTGATTACCAATAGGATTCCCCTTTGGTATCCATCTTTTAGCCATAGGAAATCTTCTACAAAGCATTGTTTCATGTCCAATTAGCTTGCAACTATTACACCATTTTGGCTTCAACTCATAAACCACTTTTTGCTTAATCATCTTACCATTAGGCCCTTGTATGGAAATTTGATCTGGAAATGGAGAAGGCATGTGAACCTCAACAAGAACTCTTGCATATGCCAACCTCTTTCTATTTGCAGTAAGCATGTCAGTAGCAATAGGCTTGCCAATAAGGATGGCTATTTTGCTAAGGCAATTAGAATTCCATAAATTGAGCCTTAAAGCTGGAAACTGAATCCACATAGGATAGATACTGTCATTTATTTTTTCAATTTCTTCCTCATTTGACCATGTTTTCAGTAAGAGGGGCCTAGAGCCAAAGAACCATGGTCCATTGACCAGAATGTCATTCATCTCTATCTCATTCTTGAAGTTGAACAAAAAAACCCCTGACTTAAGAATACAGATATCTGGAGTGGCACATTTTGCCCAAACTTTATGAATAAAGCTTTCCATAGCTTTAAATTTAACATTTAAGCCCAAGACTTGTCCAATTAAAGAAAATTTTCATAATGAATTTCCTTCATTCCACTCATCTTCATCAAAAACCACAACATCATTTGATTCAGGAGCCACAAAATTCAAATTCAAACCAGCTCCTGTTTTCCTGTTATCTGTAAAAAGGCTAGCCCAGCTTTTCTTAGCAGGCATAGCATCTGTAGGAGAGTTAGGAATACTAGCATCCGTATTCAAATCTTTAAGAATTCCAGAATTGGGAGCATTAGCAGGTTGTGGTTCTAAATTCAGATCTTTGGGAGATTTAACAGTATCATAAGGTTCAAGAACTGAATTAGAATCTAGAGTCATGGATTCAACTTCTTTTGCCCAAGAAACCTTGGCTGAACTATTTGCAACAGATTTAGGACTCAGAGATTTATCAAAAAATTGAGTAGAAACCTGACCAGATCTATTCACAACAGATTGAGTGCTCAGATTCTCACCAGGAGCTTGACGAGTTTGAGGACTCAAAGCCTTATCAAATTGAGTAGAAACTTGAGCAGATCTCTTCCCAATCATCTTAGAAGAGCTAGAAATAGGATCTGGAGCAGAAATCAACAGATCAGCCATTCGAATCTTCTTCTTCTCTCCCTTAGGACCAGTTGACCCCATTAGATCTGAATCCGATGCAGATTCCTCTCCTTCCTCAACAAAGCCAGCTAGATTAGAGCTCACAGGAGAAATCAGGCTAGAATTAGAAGCTCGCAAGCTAATTTCCAAGATTTTCTTCCCATTTTTCTTCTTGTTTTTTGCCATCTCAAAAGAACTCGGCGGGGGGGTATTTTAGCAGAGCAATCGCCCGCTAAACTACGCCAGCGTAATCGCCCATTTTTCCTACGATTAGTGTTGACTGTAGAATTTTATGATTATACAGTGCAGGAAGGTTCTGAATCTTATTGACCCTAAGTTTATTGTTTTTGCCAATGTATTTACGATCCATACGATGTATTTAACAATGGGTGTTAGTTATAATTAAATTGAGATTGAGAGACAAGAAAACTACTACAAGAGAAAACAGTTCTTTTTAAATTCTTTAACTTAATGTATTTGTGCTTTTTGAGCCTGCAAAATATGTTTCATCAAGAGGCAACCTTTTAGTTATCCCTGCTCCAGGAGAAAGAAAATAGGCTTTTGTCCGTTTGAAGCTGATCATCAGAGACCAATTCCAAGAGTGATGCGTTTCTTTATCGAGATAAATGAAATTTCTCCTGAAGTAATTTATTTTATTCATCACATAGTTTCTCCAAGGAAAAATATACATATATAGTTTTGTTTATGCTCTGAAAATTATATCAAGATACTAATATGTATGGTTTGTTATTTGTTTAATTAGTAACGTTTTCCCAAAATGATAAGTTCTTTAGAGTCAGTAAGATGACTATATCGATCTGGTTCTAAAGATTTTAATTCATAATTATTTTTTTCCGATCGATGTATGTGAACTTTGAATAATCCAATTTGGAAAGTTGTTTTGACTATGAATTTTTTTAGTAAAATCCTAAGGATTTTGATCCGAAAATGATCCAAACCATTGAATTAGATGAAAAGAAGAAGAAGACTAAAGACCTTTTCTTCAACACTAAAGATTCATGTTAGCTTGAAAAATAGTTTAATTTCCAACAAAACTTAATACCTTGATATAATTAATTTTCAGTGTAGAAAAAACAGCAGCAAACACCACCAACAACAGCAACACTAACATCAGAAGTCACGTACAATTTAATTAAGGTTACAAAAAATATTGTGTAACCTTTTGTAAACTGTCAATGTAATTAGTTAGATGCTTGAATCATTTACTTTGAGGATTTCGCTGTGTAAATAATGATCACGATATGTTCATGTGTCCAAGTGTTTTTTTTTGGGGGGGAATAAATATCAGTGATTTAATTTATTGTTTGTTGAAGAAAGGAGCTCATTGAACCATCCAAAAAGATGCAAAATTTAACTTGAATGGAATAATGGTACTCTTAGGGGGTGTTTGGTTTAATTTCTAGAAATTATAGGAAATGTTTTCCACCTAAAATATGATTTCCTTGTATTTCTTAAAAAAATTATAGGAAAAGTTTTAAGAAATCAAAAAGTACCAATTTTCTTGTTTTTTGTACTTTGCTTGTTTGGTTCAAAACAAGAAAATAGCTCATAACTTTATAGAAAATAACGAGATTTGGTAGGTTTTTAATTAAATATGGTATGTGTCAGATTTCTAGTGATTTCCTCTCATTTTGAGAGGAAATTGCTTTTTGTAAAATTTGGTAGGTTTTGATATTTTATAGAAAATATTTCTGTAAATTTTTTGTTGAACCAAACACAATTTACAAAAATCTCTAGAAAACTTTTAATTACAAATTTGCCATTGTCAGATGTTTTGAGAAAAGTTTTCTCAAAAAGTGTGCAACCAAACACCCCCTTAATCTGTCGTAATTCCATAACACAGATTTGGTAATTAACTGCTCTATATCGTTATATATTTGACCATTATGGGTTAATTTCTTGTGCATGAGGGGTCTACAACTATCCCCTCTATTAATACACAATTTTAAAAATAAAAGAACTGTGCTTTGTTTTCTATTTATCTATTTTGACTCTCCTTTAGACTAGGGCAAATATAGCCATAATATTGGTAAAAATCATTAGGTGAGAACTATTACTTTGGCCAAAAGGCATTCGCTGCAATCTCATTATATTTTTATGCATTTTGCAGACTGAAAAAGCACATAAACATTAAATAAAGGAATTCAAATATACATAGAAATTAAATAGTCAAGAGCCAAATGCCTTTTTACGCAATGGACAAATTAAAAGCATCATGCACGCCTGATATAGATAAATACGTAGAAAATGTCACATTCATGAATCCCATTGTCTTATTCAGAGAGACACAGCATCTGAAACCAAAGGAATTGAGCTCAAATTGATGAAAATGCAGCCTAGGCTGGTTGCAATTACAAGTGGTAAAAAGCTACATAAATTTCAAGGGAACTTCTCTTCCTCACTTTGTCTTTTGCCATTGTTTGGATAAGAAAAACCCTTGTGCTACAAGAAAAACCATGATATTTAGTAGGTGACACATTAACCAATAAAAAATAAGCAAAGATTACCTGCTCACAAGGAATAAGATTGTGCTTCAACCTAAAGTTTCATGTCATTGCATCATATATAATCCATAAACAATGATATTGGTACAAATATGCAAAGCATCGAAAGTCCAGTTATAAGTAGCATTCTTGTTCTCTGTATATATATGATGCGATTATAGGAAATGCTCTCACCCAACACAATTTTCGATATATTTAGTCTCCATAACCTCCTTTGTTTCACCACCTTCAAAAATTTTCTCTAAACACTCTCTTAATTGTTTCTCCTATGCATGAACTATAAACTCGATTTTGAAAATTTTATTCGTTTCGTCCCAATAGCAAGAAATCACATATCCATTAATATTTGTAATTTTCGCAAAGTATAACAAAAACAATTAAAAGAAGAATAAGACGTACACTATTCAGAAAGAACTGAATGCTTCTCTTCTTAATTAATTAATGTTTTATAATTAAATCAACAACACTTTCCCTTTGTTTTATTCTTGAGGCTTTCCTTCCCCCAGATAGACATCAAACTTCAGCAATTTTTGTTTTGCTAGTAAACTAAAGGTTAGTTAGTTAACTCCATACCAGATCGAACTTGTGCTCTTTCAGAAGAAATTTGCTTTGCGTAGAACTCTCACTTGATGTGGGCTCCATGAGGTGACTCAGTTTGTGGTTGCCCTAACTCTAACCCTAGTAGATTTGCACTGAAAATGAAGAACAGGTGTCATATTATGAATGCTCTTACGTACTTTGTGGTCAACCTTCACAGGCCAACCAAACCTAAAGTCCTCTGGCATGGGCTAATAATAGACTACCACGTAACAAATTTTTATGGGAGAGAGTTAAAATCTTTATATACATGCATGGGCAAATTCATAAAATATAATAAAATTATGATGTGATTATGAGAAATGTTTTCAACCCAACACAAATTTCCCATATAATTAGACCCGGCCCCTTAACCTGCTTTATTCACCACCTTCAAAAAATTTCTCTAAGGACCCTCTAAAAATTTTCTCGTACAACCTCGAGTTTGTGCAATTTGCATATTTTAGCATTCTTTTATAGGAATTGAAGATTTTAACCAATTTGACTCTCAGTTAGATTTGGAAACAAAAGTCATACTATACTGGTAAACATTTAGGTGAGAGCTGTTACTTTTCCAATTGTGTTGAGAGAAGAGCATCATGTACACCTGACGCCGATATATACATAGAAAACGTCGCAATCAAGAATGTCTACATATCCTTCATTGCCTCGTTAAGAGAGACGCCAATTGGAGCAAAGGGTTCGAGTTAGATTGATCAAATTAATACAGCAAAAAAGTTCCTGCCAACTACTTTTACTGAAGGTTGAATAAATATTCCATCATCATTACATCGGTGTATTTACAAGAGGATCACATGAAGCTACAAAAATTTCAAGAAAACTTCTCTTCTCCACCTTGTCCTTTGCCATTGTCCTACAAGAGATACCATGGTATTTAGTAGGTGAGTCATGCATGAACCAATAACAAACAATCAAAGGTTACCTACTCACAAGGAATAAGCCTATGCTTCAACATAAAGTTTGGTGCCATTGTATCATGTGCATATATATACAATTTATTGGAACAAATGTGCAAAGAACTTTGTAAGTACTAGATCAAAAGTTTGTGTGTCCTATAGCTTCAGTTGATGACATTGACCAACGTTCAAATGCCACCATTGAATATCTGAACATAGTAACAGTATTCTTAGCACAAGGAAAAAAAATTCACCAGCTCTGTCAACCATAATAGATACGAACTTAATTGCATTTTCAGATAAACTTGTGATACTTTTGACTGATATTCTACTGATTGACTGTATCATATTGGCAATATTGACAATATGGGAACATTGTTGGGGGATTTTAGCCTTTTGCGTACTACGATCTCTGCAACTAGCAAGCCAACCCACAATCAATAAGATAGAAAACAACCGCAATCAAGAAGAAAGAACACCGAGATTTACGTGGTTCGGTCGACCAATTTTAACCTATAAGTTTTGGCTATTTTTAGTTATTTCAACCCGTTAGCAAAAAATTTCGAGAAGACCAAAATCATACTTTTATGAGCTATATAACCCACGGTTATTGGACATCTTGAGGCATTTTGAGCCCTTAGTAAATAATTTAGCATGAGGGTTCAAACTTCTGAGTTTTATGAGCAATAACTTGTGATTTTTTTTTCTATTTTTAGTCGTTTCGGCCTATTAGCAAATAATTTTGCAGAGGCTAAAATTCTCAATTTTAAAAGCTATAACCCAGGATTTTTTGCTATTTTTAGGCGTTTTGACAAGTTGGACAATAATTCCACAAAGATTAAAATTTACAACTTCATGAGCTATAACCCATGATTTGTTGCCCTTTTTTTCATTTCTATCGGTTGGGAAATAATTTCACTCAGCCTAAAATTCATAATTTTATGAGCTATAACCCATAATTTTAGTCGTTTCAACTTGTAAGCAAATAATATTATAGAGAATAAAATTCACAATTTTATGAGCTATAACACATGATAATTAGGCATCACTAGTCATTTCAAATCATGGTAAATAATTTCATGAAATCCAAACTATATGATTCCATGAGCTATAACCCTTTGTTTTTAGCCATTTTTAGTTTATTTGACTATGGGCAAGTAATTTCGATGACGTTAAAATTCATAATTTCATGATCTATAACCAACGTTTTTTGGCAATTTTTTTTGATTTGACACATTGTCAAATAATTTCGCGAAGGAAAATTTCATATGCCATAACCAATGATTTTCGGACATTTTAATTATTTTGGCCCATCAGCAAATAATTTAGCAAAGTTTAAAATTCATAATTTTTTTGAGCTTAACCCATGATTGTAGCCATTTTTAGTCATTATAATCCTTACACAGATAAATTTGTGGAGGCTAAAATTCACGATTTTAGGGCTATAATCCATGATTTTTTACCATTTTTTTATTATTTCGACATGTTAACAAATAGTTTTATGTAGGCCAAAATTCTCAATTTCATGAACTGTTACCCATAATTTTTGGTTATTTTAAAACATTTCAACCATTAGCAAATAAATTTGTTGAGGCCAACTATCACGATTTCATGAGCTATAAATCACAATTGCTTGCCATTTTTAATTGTGTAGATCGTTTTTTGCAAATAATTCTGTGGAGACCAAAATCCATGATTTTGTGAACTATAACTCATGATTTTTTTCCATTTTTAGTAGTTTTGGTCTATGGGCCAATAATTTTGCTAATGCCAAAATTTCTAATTTCATGAGCTACCACGATTTTTGGCTATTTGTAGCCTTTTCGGTTCATTGGCAAATAATTTCATGGAGGTAAAACGTAAAACTTTTATGAGCTATAACCCATGATTTTTGGCATATTTAATCACTTTGACCCAATAAAAATTAATTTTGTGAATGTCAAAATTTATAATTTTATGAGCTATAACCAATGATTTTGTATAATATTTAGTCGTTTCGACCCATTGGTAAATGACTTCATGGAGGCCAAAATTTACGATTTCAAGAGCTATAATCAAAGATTTTTGACCATTTTTTCATTTCAACCCACTAGCAGATATTTTCGTAGAGATAAAAATTCATAATTTAATCAGCATTAATCTATGATTTTTTTGATATTTTTAGTTATTTCGACCCATTGAAAAATAATTTTGTGCAGAATAAAATTCATGATTTTATGAGATATAACCGATGATTTTTAATCATCTTTAGTTGTTTTGACCCAATGAAAAATAATTTTGTGAAGCCTAGAATTCACAATTTCTAAGCTATATATAACCCTTGATTTTTTAGTCATTTTTTATCCTTTTGACCCGTTGGCAAATAATTTCACGGAGGGAAAGACTTATGATTTTATGAGCTGTAACCCCTGATTTTGACCATTTTCAGTCATTTTGACAAATTGGTAAATAATTATGCGGAGCCAAAATTCATGACTTCATATGCTATAACCTCGATTATTAAACATTTTTAATCACTTTGAACTATTGGTAAATAATTTTGTGGAGTCCAACCTTCATTATTTCAAGATCCAAAAAAATCATGATTTTTGGCCATTTTTAATCATTTCGACCAATTAGCAAATAATTCTATGAAGATCAAATTTCACAATTTTGTAAGTTGTAACCAATTTTTTTAGCCATTTTTTAGCTATTATGACTTATAAGTAATTAATTTCGTGGAAGCCAAGATTCATTATTTCATGAGCTATAAGCCATGATTTTTTGCACTTTTAGTCATTTTGATCCATGTGTAAATAAATTCTTAGAGACAAAAATTCACAACTTCTTGAGCTATAACTCATTGTTCTAACCAATTTTAGTCGTTATGACAGTTGGTAAAATAAATTTATAGATGCTAAAATTCACGATTACATGAGCTATAACCCATGATTTTTTGTTATTTTTTGTTTTTTTTGGTCAATGAAAATTTTATTCATATCCCAAATGAGAAATATGTACACATCAAGAATACTCAGTACTATGGACTGAGATTTACAAAGAAAAAATTACATGTATATGAAGAAAATCAGAACTTCATATTAACATGAAAAGCTCTCTGTCACTGTTAGAGGAGTGCGGACTATTCAATAGTATGGTTGAGACATCATATTTGATTTCCTTCACTATCTGATCAGCATCTTTGAATTTTTGTGAGAAGATCCTTTCATTTCTTTCCCTCCAAATGTGGTAAATAGAAGCTGTAAAAACCAGTCTTTTAAGTTTTTGCTTATATCCTCTTCCTCTCAAACTTGCAAACCAATTAACTAGATGAGACCAATTAGTAGACTTCCATCCAAAGCCTGTCCACTCCATGATTTTATCCCAGATGTAGCCAGAGAAGGAACACTCAAAGAACAGGTGATCCCTAGACTCCAAGCTTAAACCCATACATAAACTGCAGCTGTTGTTAACTGTAATTCCTCTTTGCAGTAATTTGTCTTGAGTCAATAGCCTATTTTGCATAGCTAACCAGCTAATAAAGGCATGTTTAGGGATGTTTAGACTCCCCCAAACAGTTTTACACCATGAAACCTGTTGGGATGTAGGAAGAAGCCCTGCATACAAAGCTGAAATTCTGAGTTTGGAGTTCCTGTGGCAAGAATGAATGAAGTCTTTTAACCTGTCAGCTCCTCCAAAAAGAATCAATGCTTTATCCTTGACTTTAACTATTTGTTTCCACATCCAAGAATCTCCTGTTTTAGCTTTTACTTGCCATATATCACTATTCTTGAGATAATTTCCATGGATCCATTTGATCCACAAAGATTCCTTGTTAACATATATAGACCAAATGTTCTTCAGTGTACTTGCAAAGTTCCAGTAATAAGCCGAGAATACTCCCAATCCTCCTTGCATTTTCCCAGTACAAACTTTTTTTCCAGGCAACCAGAGCCTTCCTAGAAGAATCCCACAAGAATCTCCTGCACATTTCATCAATCTTATGAAGAACACTGGTAGGAAGGACATAGCTTGATGTCCAGTAAATCTGTATACCAAGAATCACACTTTTGATAACTTGTAACCTCCCTGCATAGGATAAATTTTTATGGTTTTTCCAGCTTTGCAACTGTCCTGAGATTTTATCAAAAAGTGCATTGCAATCCATGTGTGACAATCTCTTGGATATGAGTGGAACTCCAAGGTATTTAAATGGCATTTTACCTTCAGCAAACCCCAGAATGTTGGCTATGGATTCTTTGACATTTTCTTCAACCCCTCCATATAGAATAGAACATTTTCCAGGATTAGCTTCTAATCCTGAAATCTTACCAAAGGATTTGAGGCACTGATATAACTTGTGCACAGAGTATATATCACCTTTAGAAAAGAGTAACAGATCATCCGCAAAAATGAGATGGGTGATCTTCAGATTTTTACATTTTGGATGGAATTTAAAAGCTTTATCATCTCTTAAAGCTGTCAAGCTTCTTGATAAATATTCCATACCTAAAATGAAAAGATAAGGGGATAGAGGATCTCCCTGTCTCAACCCTCGTTCACCTTTGAAATAGCCTTGCAAAGAACCATTGAGAGATATTGAATACTTTGGGGTAGTTATACAGGACATAATCCATCTTAGCATGTCAGCTGGGAATCCCAAGCCTGCAAGCATTTTTTCAAGAAAGCTCCAACTTATTGTATCAAAGGCCTTCCTTATGTCAATATTCAGCATGACCCTTGATGATATTTTCCTCCTGCTGTAGTTTTTAACCAGTTCATGTGCTAACATTATGTTGCTAAATATTTGTCTTCCCTGTACAAAAGCACTCTGAGCCTCATTGACAATGTATCCCATGACAGGTTTAATTCTGTTTGCAAGGATCTTTGCTATGAATTTATACAAGCAGTTACAACAAGAGATTGGTCTGAAGTCTGCTGGAGTTTTGGGACACTGAACTTTAGGGATAAGAGAAATAGAGGTAGAGTTTACAGCTCCCAACAATTTCCCAGACCTGAAAAATTCCTTGATAGCTAAGGTAACCTCATCTCCAATTATAGGCCAAGCAGTCTTAAAGAAAGACATACTGTATCCATCAGGCCCTGGGGCTTTATCCTCAGGTATTGAAAAAACAGCTGCTTTTATTTCATCCTTTGAAACAGGTTTCAACAGGTCTTTGATTTGTGCATCATTCAGACATGGACCTGATTTGATAATGTTGATGTCAGGAGGGAGAGTGTTAATTGCCTTGCCCATCAGATTTTTATAATATGATGTAAGCTCCTGCACAATACCTTCATCATCAGTAATTTTATCTCCTTTGCTATTGTAGAGAGCCAAAATTCTGTTATTATGTCTTTTATACTTAGCTATAGAATGAAACAGCTTAGAACTTCTATCACCATGCACATTCCAATTAATCCTGGCCTTCTGCTTGTAAAAAGACAGTTCACAATCAAGGAGCTTGTTGTATGTGAGGATGCATTTTTCCTCATGAGCAATAAAATCAGAATTGAGAGGATCTGAGTGTAGAATTCTCTGAGCATCGTCTAAAGTAAATTTTGCTCTTTGCACTTGTTCACTAATGTTGTGGAAATGTTTCTTGTTCAGTTCTATTAACTCCTTCTTCAGCATTTTGAGCTTTGCATAAACTGAGTACATAGCATAGCCTTGAACAGGAGTGCGCCAGATTTTTGAAACAGTGGGTATGTAGTTTTCATGCTTGGTCCACATTTTGAAGAATTTAAAAGGCTTCTTTCCCTGTTTCAAGTCATCATAAATTGAGACAATGGCTGGAGAATGATCAGATAAATTGGGGAGCATGAATTCCACATGACTAGAAATGTATTCATCAATCCATGCAACATTTATCAAAGCCCTGTCCAACCTACACCAGATCCTTGAATTTGCATCTTGTTTATTATTCCAAGTATAAAAACATCCCTGAGTTTTTAAGTGTCTGAGATTGCAATCCTCAATAAAATTCTTGAAATCTCTTGTATCAGCCTCTGTTAGATTTATACCACCAAGCTTTTCTTCATTGCTCAGTAAGCAATTAAAATCTCCACATATTATCCAGGGAACATTCCTAATATTTTGGGATATCTGTTTAAGATCTTCCCATAGCTCTTTTCTAGCTTCCTGTTTGTTAAAACCATAGACTGTTGAAGCAATGCAGCTAAGTCTACCATCCAATGATTTCAAATAGCAAGTAATATGTTGATCTGAAATTTTGATCACCTGAATGTCAAAAAAATTCTGATCCCAAAGGATAAGAATTCTAGCTTTCTCAGATCCTCTTACAGTTGACAACCATTTCCAATTTTTTGCAATCTTTTTTGCAGTAGCATCAAGTAATGATTCCTTTATTTTGGTTTCAATTAGAGCTATGAATGACAGATGATACTGTGAAATATGGTTCCTCACCATCTGCTGTTTAGGGGACTTGTTTAATCCCCTCACATTCCAAAAAGTTAAGTTCATGTGAAAGGATCTCCCCCCCTATCAATTGTACAGGGGTCATCTGCAATCTTACCTCCAGTTGAGTTTCCTGGGGAATACCTCTTTGCCTTATTCCCTTGAACAAGAAACCAGCAATCCCTATCTGTGGTCAGTTTGTCACTCATGACATGCACAGAGTTTTCATTTCCCAGTATTTGACCATCCAGCAAAATTTCCTTGCCTTTTAACACCTGAGAATGATTGGTTCCATTTCTCAATTCTCCATGTGATACACCAATTTCTTGCATAGACTTCCTAACAGTCTGTTGCCCAGAAACATGCACAGGAGGAGAGACATGCACAGATGGCATATGAACCTGAACAGGAGATATCTCAGTGGAAACAGGTGCAGGCATAGTAGGTATATGCACAGGAGATACAGGCACAGGAGAAACATGCATAGGAAGTACTTGTGTAGATGAAACATGCACAGAAGATTGCACAGGATCCACTTTCTGTTTTGGCCTCCATCTCTGTACTGTCACCAGTTTTTTGCAAAATTTAGTTTCATGACCCACAATTTTACAATTTTCACACCATCTTGGCTTGAATTCATAAAACACCTTCTGTGTTATTTTTTTCCCATTTGGTCCCTGGATATGAATCTCATCAGGAAGCGACGAGGGTAAAGTAACTTCAACCAACACTCTAGCATATGCTAATCTTTGTCTATTTGCTGTCAACTTATCAGTGGTAATTGGCTTACCTATAAGACTGGCTATTTTGCTGATACTTCTTTCATTCCACAAGTTAAGCCGTAAACCTGGCAAGTGTATCCACACAGGGTAGACACTATCCTTTCTTTTCTCAAGTTCATCATCAATAGACCAAGATCTCAAGAGAAGAGGTCTAGAGCCCAGAAACCAAGGACCATTCTCCAGAATAATACTCATGTCTTCCAGATTTTTGAATTTGAAAAGAAAGAGACCAGGCTTTAGAAGACAGATTTCTGGTAGTGCTAAGCTTCCCCATATTTTCTTCACATAAGTCTCCATTGCCTTATATTTGATATTTAGACCCAAGACTTGACCAATAAGAGAAAACTTCCATATGGATCCACCTTCATTCCACTCATCCTCATCAAAAGATACTGAATCTTTAATATCAGGTTGAATATAGTTCAGATTAAAACCATTGCCAGGTTTTCTGTTATCTTTAAAAAAACTCACCCAGCTTTTCCTATTAATTTCAGGATCTGAAACAGGCACTTCTATTGATTCTTCATTAGATTCCACATTCAATGGTGAATCATTTGCCCCCTTGCCATGTGATGTGACAAGAGGCGGAAATTCATTTTCTCCTCCAAGAAGACCAGAATCATCAATAATTTGAGATGAGATCTCAATTGGATCAGCAATGTTTCCATTTGAAGAAGAAATCAAATTCAGAGAAGAGACATTGCTATGCATTTTCAATGATGAAATAGTTGAAGCAAATTCCAAATCAAGATCATCCGCCCAAGAATTACGAGATGAATTACCAGAAATCAAGGACTTACAGAGATTTCTTGATTGAAGGCTTTTTTGTTCAAGAATCCTTTGAGATTGCTGCTGAGGATCCATCAAGAACTTATTTGAACTGAGAATATCCTTCATCAACAGCTTCTTCTTTTCTCCCTTTGGACCCGTTGACTTCATCACCTCAAGTTCAAGATCTCCATCATCTTCAGCAAAATTCGTATCAGAATGATCACCAGATGAAAGCAAATCAGAACTAACATCTCTCGATCCTAGATTAAGGATCTTCAAACCACCATTTCTCTTTTTTCTTGCCATTTTCACGGCGGGGGCGCAGGTTAACAGGATCGCCTGTTAACATGCACCATGAGAAGAACCGCCAAAAAATTCACTCAATCTCTTTTAGATCTTGCTCGAAAAATATTTTCTTTTTGTTATTTTTTGTTATTTTTAGTTATTTTCACCTGTCGGCAAACAATTTCATGAAAACCAAAATTCATGATTTCATGAGCTATGACCAATGATTTTTGGCTATTTTTTATTGTTTCAACCAATCTTTGAATAAATTTGGGAAAATCAAATTTCATAATGTCGTGAGCTATAACACAATGATTCTAGCCTTTTGTAGTCGTTTCCACCCATTAGTGAATAATTTCATGGAGACCAAATTTTAATATTTCCTAAGCTAAAAACACATTTTTTTTTTTGACTTTTGAAGTTATTTTGAATCGTTGGTAAACATTTTCGCGAAGGTCAAAACATATGATTTCATGAGCTATAACCCACGAATATTGGACATTTTTAGACATTTTGAACCTTTGATAAATAATTTTGCAGAGTCCAAAATTCAAGACTTAATGATCTAAAATCTAATATTATTGAACATTTTTTAGTCATTTTGAACCATTGGTAATTAATTTTGCGGATTCTAAACATCACAATTTCTTAAGCTTAATTAATAACCAACAATTTTTCTCTATATTTAATCATTTCAACTAATTGGCAAATAATTCTATGGAGACAAAAATTCATAATTTCTTGAGTTATAATCAATGTTTTTTAGCCATTTCCAGTCATTTCGACCCATTGGCAAGTATATTTGAGAAGCTAAAATTCAAGATTTCATGAGCTATAAGCCATGATTATTTATCATTTTTAGTCATTTTGAATCCATTGGCAAATAGTTTCATGGAGATAAAATTCATGATTTTATTATCTCTAACCTTGATTTTTGGCCTTTTTTCTTTTGACCCTTTGGCAAATAATTCCTTGGACACTAAAATGCATGATTTCATGAAATTTAACCCACGACTTTGGCCATTTCCAGTCATTTCAACCAGAATTTTGTGGAAACTAGAATTCACGATTATGAGCTATAATCACCCATTTTGGCTATTTTTTATTATTCAGCCATTTGTGGAAACCAAAATTTATGATTTCGTAAGCCATAACTAATTATTTGCTGACTCAGCTGCCAGTCCATACTTTACCACCGCCATCCTGTGTTCAGCTGAAGTGACCAATCTACCCTTATACTCTCGGTATAAATACAGGTACTATTCAAACTTTATAGAGGATCGAATCAGATCTTATATTTTTTTGGATACTTTTTCTGAACTCGATTGGATCTATCTGATTTGGAAATCTGATTTTTAAGCATACATATTGCACACACACAAGAACACACATAGTTCTTCATTTTTTCCCACTCAAGTTCATTAGCTGACTTGACCGTCGGAGAAACCACGTGCGATCCAAGCCCCGTCCTCTCACGAATTCCTACATGTGCAGGCTTTTCAGCAACCCAACTTAAGAACCGGACATAAAGCCAGGGAAGAAAACAGTCCCTTATCAATATTGAACAACCACATCCAACAACGGTTACAACTGACTGTCTGATCACTAAGCCATCAACACTATTTTTTGCCAGTTTCGGTTATTTTGACCTATGGGCAAATAGTTTTGTGGATGCTCAAATTCATAATTTTGTAAACTATAATCTTATATTTTTTCCATTTTTAGTCCTTTCGACCCGATGACAAATAAATTCATAGGGGCAAAATTTATAATTTTGTAAGCTATAACCCCCGATTTTTGGCTTCAGTCATTCCGACCAATTTTCAAATAATTCTGTAAAGGCAAAAGTTTATGCTTTTATGTGTTATGATCCATGATTTTTAATAATTTTTAGTCATTTCAATCCATTGCCAAATAATGTTGCGGAGGCTAACTATCACGATTTCATGAGCAATGAACTATGATTTTTTGCCATTTTAAGTCATTTTAACCATTGGCAAATACTTTCATTTAATCCAAATTCATAATTTTTTGAGCTATAGCCCATGTTTTTTTGTCATTTTTAGTCGTTTCAATCCACTGGCAAATAAGTTCATGAATGCAAAGTTCACAGTTTCATGAGCTTTAATCCATGATTTTTTCTATTTATAGTTGTTTCGACCCATTGGCAAGTAATTTTGCAGATGCCATAATTAACAATCTCATGAGCTATAACCCATGATATTTTTCCATTACTAGTCACATCAACCCAATGACAAATAATTTCGCGAATACCAAAATTCACTGTTTAATGAGCTATAACTAACAATTTTTGACAATTTTTTGTCTCATTGACCAATTGGTTAATAATTTTATGAAGATAAAAATTCACAATTTCATGAGCTATAACTCAATATTTTTTAAGCCATTTTTAGATGTTAAGTCCCGTTAGCAAATAATTTCGCAAAGGCTAGAGTTCAAGTTTTTATGAGCTATAACCCTTGATTTTTTTTGTCATTCTTAGTCATTTCAATACATTAGCAAATGATTTTACGAAAGCTGAAACTCACGATTTCACGAACTGTAACCTCTGATTTTGCCATTTTCAGTCATTCAACGCCATTAGCAAATAATTTTATGGAGGCTAAAGTTCATGATTTTATGAACTACAACCCATTATTATTAAATATTTTTAGTAAATTTGAACCATTGGTAAATAATTTTATGGAGTCCAAACTTTACGATTTTATGAGCAACGACCCATGATTTTCGACCATTTTAATCATTTTGACCCATTGATAAATAATTTTATGAAGATCAAAATTCACAATTTCATAAGTAAAACCCACAATTATTGGTCATTTTAAATTATTTTTACCCGTTGGCAAATAATTTCACTTGAGTCCAAAATTCATGATTTCATGAACATAAACCCTTGATCTTTGGCCATTTTTAGTCATTTCAAACTATTAACAAATAATTTTATAAAGATTAAAATTCATGAATCCATGAGCTATAACCCATGGTTATTAGACATTTTTAGTTGTTATGAACCAATTGGTAAATAATTTTGAAGAGTCTAAATTACATGATTTCATAAACTATAACACTTTTTTGGCCATGTTTATTTCTTCAATCTATTAGCAAGTAATTTTGCTAAGGCCAAAGTTCATTATTACATAAGTTGTAATCCATAATTTTTGGCCATTTTTTATTTTGACCAATTGGGCAATATTTCTGCATAGACAAAAAATCACGATTTTGTGCCACATAACACATGATTTTGGTCATTTTTAGTCATTTTGACTCATTAGCAAAAAATTTGTGGAACCCAAATTCACAATTTCATGAGTTATAACACATGACTTTTGAAAATTTGTAGTCATTTCGACTCGTCGGTAAATTAATTTGTAGGGGCAAAAAAGTTACGATTTAATAACAAATAACCCACGATCTTTTCCCATTTGTAATCTTTTCGACCCATTAACGAGTATTTTCACAGAGGCCAAAATTAAAGATCATATAAACAAACTCATGATTTTTTGTCATTATTAGCCACATCAATCCAATGGAAAATAACTTCGCAAATGCCAAAATTTACAATTTAATGGGCTATAACCAACAATTTTTGGTAATTTTTAGTTATTTTGACCCGTTGGCAAATAACTTTATAGAGGCTTAAATTCATAATTTCATTAGCAAAAACCCACCATTTTTAGTCATTTCAAACCTTTAGCAAATAATTTTATGGAGACCAAAAATCATGAATTAATGAGCTATAACCCATGATTATTAGATATTTTTAGTCGTTTCGAATCATTGGTAAATAATTTCACAGAGTCTAAACTTCAAGATTTCATAAATTATAACCCACCACTTTTGGCCATTTTTTCAACCCATTGGCAAGTAATTTTGCCAAGGCCGAAGTTTATGATTTTATAAGTTATAACCTATAATTTTTGTCTATTTTTCATTTCGATCCATTAGCCAATATTTCTGCATAAACAAAAATTCATGATCTTGTAGGCCATAGCCGATGATTTTGGCCATTTTTAGTCGTTTCGACCCATTGGTAAATAATTCTGCAGATACCAATATTCACAATTTGATGATCTACAACCATGACTTTTGAAAACTTTTAATCATTTTGACTCATTGATAAATAAATTTGCAGGGGCAAAAAATTCACGATTTCATGAGCTATATAGCTCACAATCTTTTGCCATTATTAGTCATTTTGACTCATTGACAAGTAGAAAGGCCATAATTAACGATCTAAGCTATAACTCATGATTTTTCCATTACTAGTCACATCAACCAAATGGCAAATAATTTTACGAAGACCAAAATTCATAATATAATGGGCTATATCCAACATTTTTTGGTTTTTAGTTGTTTCGACCCGTTAGTAAATAATTTTCTTGAGGACAAATTTGATGATTTTATAAGCAACATTCCACCAATTTTGCTATTGTTAGTCGTTTGGACTCATTAGCAAATAATTTCGTGGAGGTCCCAATTCGAGATTTTATGAGCTATAACCAATAATATTTTGTCATTTTTTGTTATTTCAACCCAGTGACAAATAATTTCATAGAGGCTAAATTTTATGAGCTCATAAACTATAATCCTTAATTTTTTTGTATTATTTTAGTAATTTCGACCCATTGGCAAATAATTTTACGGAGGCTAAAAATTCATGATTTCATTGTAATCTCTAATTTTTTTTGCCATTTTCAGTCATTCTACCCCTATTGGAAAACAGTATTATGGAGGTCAAAATTCATAATTTTATAAACTATAACCCACAATTATTGAATATTTTTGGAGGTCAAAATTCACAATTTCATAAATTAAAACCCACAATTATTGAATATTTTAGTTGTTTCAAACCATTAATAAATAATTTTATAGAGTCTATACTTCATAATTTTATGAGCTAAACAACCCATGATTTTTTGCCTATTTTAGTCGTTTTGACCTATTAACATGTAATTTCGTAAAAACCAAAGTTAATGACTTTATGAGTTATAACCCATGTTTTTGGTCTATTTTAGATGTTATAAAATGTTGGCAATTAATTTTATGAAAGCTAAAATTCATGATTTTATGAGCTATAGTGCATGATTTTTTGCCATTATTTTTATTTCGTCCCATTAGAAAATAATTTCTTGGAGACCAAAATTTACGATTTCGTGAGTTTTAACACTCAATTTTGGCCATTTTTAGTAATTACGACCGTTAGTAAATAATTTTGTGGATGTCAAAATTTATGATTTTATGAGCTATAACCCATGATTTTGGCTATTTTTGTTTATTTTGACCCATTGGAATGTAATTTTATGAAAACTAAATTCATGATTTTGTGAGCTATAACCCGTGATTTTTGCCCATTTAGTCATTTACACTCATTGGCAAATAATTTTACAAAGGCTAAATTCATGATTTCATGAATCGTAACCCATGATTATTGGACAATTTTAAGTTATTTTGAACCTTAGGTAAATAATTTTGTAGAGTCCAAACTTCACGATTTCTTGAGCAGTGACCCACGATTTTTTATCATTTTTAGTCATTTCGCCCTATTGGCAAATAATTTCATGTGGGCCAAAATTCACAATTTTATGAGCAAAAAATCCACCATTATTGGTTATTTTTAATCGTTTTGAACCATTGCCAAAAAATTTTGTGGAGACCAAAATTCACGAATTCATGAGCAATAACACACAATTATTAGACATTTTTAATAGCTTCAAACTATTGGTACATAATTTTACAAAGTCTAAACTTAACAATTTCATAAAGTATAACCCACTATACTTGTCCATTTTTATTTTCTCGACCCATAGGAAAGTAATTTCATGAAAGTCAAAATTCATGACTTCATAAGCTATAACCCACAATTTTTAGCTATTTTTTCGTTTCCACCTATTGAATAACATTTGTCCATCGATAAAAATTCATAATATTTTGAGCCATAACCCATTATTTTTGCCATTTTTAGTCATTTCCACTCATTGGCAAATAGTTCTGTGGAGACCAAAATTCATAATTTTTGAGTTATAATCCACTATTTTTCTAAATTTTTGGTCATTTTGACCTGTTGGCAAATAAATTTATGGAGGTAAAAAATTTACGATTTTATCAGCTATAATCCATAATTTTTTGCTATTTTAGTCGCTTCGACCCATTTGCAAATAATTTCATAAAGTTCAAAATTCATGATTTTGTTAGTTATAACCCACGATTTTGTAGCATTTTTATCCATTTTGATCATTGGCTAATAATGTTATATAACCTAAAATCCATAATTTCATGAGTTATAACCCATAATTTTTGTCATTTAGTCATTTCAACCTACTAGCAAATAATTTTACTAAGGTCAAAATTCACGATTTTGTGACCTATAACCCATAATTTTTTGCCATTTTCAGTCATTTTACCGTATTGGCAAATAGTTTCACAGAGGATAAAGTTTATGACTTTATGAGGTATAACCCACAATTCGTAGCCATCTATAGTCATTTGGACCCATTGGCAAATATTTTTTGGAGTCCAATACTAAACATTTTATGTGCTATAACTCATGATTTTTGACTACTTTTAGTCTTTCGACTAAATGGTAAATAATTTCTCTAGACCAAAATTCACAATTTCATAAGCTATTATTAACCATGATTTTTAGTCATTTTTATTCGTGAGTTATAGCTCATGAAATCATGAAATTTGGTCTCCATAAAATTATTTACCGATGGGTCGAAATGACTAAAAATGATCTAAAACTGTGAGGTATAGGTCATGAAATTGTAAATTTTAGACTCTGCAAAATTATTTTCCAATGGGTCGAAAGAACTAGAAATGGCCAAAAATTGGATCTTATAGCTTATGAAATCATGAATTTTGGCCAAATAATCATGCATACAAAAAATTGTGGCATATTAATCATGCTATAACTACGATTGTGGGTTGTAGCTCATGAAATGACTAATTATTTACCATTTTTAGTCATTTGACCCATTGGCAAAAATTTGATGGAGGTCAAAATTTACGATTTCATGAGTCATAAATCATTATTTTTTGTCATTTTTAATCGTTTAGCAAATAATTTCGCAGTGACCAAAATTTCACGGGCTATTATCCACTATTTTTTTGGTCATTTCTAACTCATAAAATTGTGAAAGTGTGGACTCTGAAAATTATTTGCCAATGAATCAGAACAATTTAAAATGGTAAAAAATAATGGGTTATAACTTATGAAATCGTGAAATTTAGCCTTCACGAAATTTTTTGCCAATGGGTCGAAATGAATAAAAATGGACAAAATTTGTGGGTTTGTAGATTATGAAAATATGAATTTCGGCATTCGCAATATTATTGGCCATGGGTCAAAATGACTTAAAATGGCCAAAAATCATAGGTTATGTAGCCCGTGAAATCATGAATTTTTGCCTCCATAATTTCATTTTTTTCCAATGGGTCAAAACGTCTGAAAATGGCCAAAAAACATAGGTTATAGCTCATGAATCGTGAATTTTGGCCTATTATTCATGTAATTTTTTGTTCATTGAGTATAATCATTGGTTATAACCCATGAAAATCATGAAACTTTTTTATGCATGGTTAATTGTCATTGGTTTATAGTTCATGAAATGATTTTCATGAACTATAACCAATGATTTTTCGTAATTTTCATTCGTTGACCAAATAACAAATATGTATGTATAGCTTAAATTCATAATTTCATGGGCTTTAACTCACAAACTTTAATTTCCTTTTTTTACTATTTTTGCCTAATGGCAATTAATGAAGCGTACACTTCAAAGTTCACAATTTTCACGAGTCATAACCCATCATTAATTTTTGGGCATTTTCATTTCTTTCGATCCAATGGTAACAACTTAAGTGTACTACACAATTGTGAGTTATGGGATATGATAATTTTTATTTATTTTGATCAAATAACAATAAGTAAGCGTACTTGAGAATTCATAATTTTTAGTGGATATAACACACGATTTTTGTCCATTTTTGTTCGTTTTGACCCAATAGCAATTAAATATGAAAATTTGCTATTCTGTAGGCTAACCCACTACATTTGCATATTTTCGTGCTTTTATGGGTTTGCGCTGTGAAACTGACGAGAGATGGGAAATGGACGTGGGGACCACGAACCCACAAAACCCAGTTGGCCACGAAGTCTGGAAACCGCGTTTTAGGAGTTTGTTCAGCGGACAAATGACGACCCACCCGATTGACCATACAATACCTATTAATACCCTAAGGTTACCTAGGGTTTTCGTGTGCAAAGTGTGAGGGGGTGCGGCTGCAGCAGAAAAGCAGGTGCAAGTCTGGGGTTTGATTTTGCGGCTGAAGGAGAAAAACACGAGGGATTTGTTGCGGCTGATTTTGAGCGCAGGCAGAGGTGTTTGTGGCTACAGAGAAAAAGTGTGCAGTCCTTTTTGTGTTTTTTGTGAGAGATTGAGAGATTGTTTGAGGGTTTAAATTTGAGAGATTATAAACCCTATTTGTATTCTCTTTCCCTCTATTAGTAGATCCCCCTCCTTGCCCCATGGACGTAGGCAGTTTGCCGAACCACGTAAAATTGGTTGTTTGAGTTTGTGGCCATTGTAATAGTTTTTAGGATCCCTCGACGCGCAGTCCTAGAGCTGACGAGAGGAAGAGCTAATATTCCACTTTGATGGGATATTAGGCTTCAGATTCTTGTTCCCTTTGAGAAACAAGAATTCTTATCGATCTTTCTCTCTTATTGTGCACCAGAAACTCTGCCGAAATTTCCGCTGCGCACAACAAGTGGTATCAGAGCTCGGGCTATGCTTGGGCTATTTGGAGGAGTAGATCAATTTGGAGGCTTGTCCAAGGCTTCGTTTGGTGATAAAGGTGGGATCTTTTGGTAAAGACTCTATCTTTCAGTTTTGGATCTATTCTTTATTCGTTGGTACGTAAGATGTCAGGGAAAGAAGGTGCTTCGGGTGTCGAGGGTGGTGCTTCTGGCGCGAAGATCATTCAGAGTTTGAATATCCACTCTATGAAGATAGATGTGGAGAAGTTTAATGGCACAAACAACTTTGGATTATGGAGATGCGAGGTTTTGGATGCGCTGAACGCGCGGAATTTAGAGGATACCTTGGAGTTAGATGGCAAGCCAGATGAGATTGAAGAGAAGGTTTGGAAGAAGATGAATCGAACGGCGTGTGGTGTGATTAGGTCTTGTTTGACTCAAGATCTAAAATATGATGTGATGAATGAGACTTCTGCGAAGAAGATTTGGGAGATTCTCGAAAGCAAGTATCTGACAAAGAGTGTTGAGAACCGCTTGCATTTGAAGAGGAGACTTTATCGTTTCCAGTTGAAGAAGGGAACCTCCATTAGAGATCACATGAACCACTACACGAAGCTTCTTGCGGATTTGGCGAACGTGGATGTTATAATTGAAGATGAGGACAAGGCGTTGTTGCTATTGAGTTCCTTGCCTGACGAGGAATATGAGACCTTTGTTCTTACTCTTATTAATGGGAAGGCATCCCTTTCGTATAGTGAGGTCACTGCTGCATTGGTGAATTATCAGCTTCGAAAGAAGGATAAGGAGGCTTCAGTTGAGCCGGTAGCAGAGGCGTTGGTCGCAAGAGGGAAGAATCCGAACCGAAAAAATTGGAAGTCACAGTCTAGAGTAGGAAAAGATCAGTGTGCTTGGTGCAAAGAGACTGGTCATTGGAAGAAAGACTGCCCAAAGCTCGACGAATGGATGAAGAATAAGCAGAAGGGAAAAGGGAAGCAACCATCATCAGAAGCAAACATCGTATCGGATGATAATAATTCTGACTCTTTTATTTATTCGCTTTCTATCAGTCCGAAAGATAGCTATTCGGAGGAATCCGAGTGGATGTTGGATAGTGGTGCGACCTATCATGTGTGCCCTAGAAGGGAATGGTTCTCCAGTTTTGAGAAGCTGGTGGATAGTGGTGTGGTGTACATGGCTGATAACCGTGCATGCCAGATCCTTGGGATAGGAAGAATTCGCATAAAAATGTTTGACGGGACTGTTAGGGAGTTAAATGATGTGAGATATGTTCCTTCTTTGAGGAAGAACTTGATCTCGATTGGAGCTTTGGTTGGAGAGGGCCTGAAGGTTCGTGTTGAGGACATGGTTCTCGAGATTGCGAGAGACTCTCGTATTGTGATGAAGGGCGTCAGGAGGAATAACCTGTATTACTTGACTGGAGGTATAGTGGCAGGTGGAGAACTGGCGACTTCTGTTGATTCGACTAGACTGCGGCATTTGGGGCTTGGCCATTCCAGTATTGATTCCTCGCATAGATTAAAAGAGGGTGCGAAGACCTGCAGTTTGAAGTCCAGTGAACATGTTGATGTGAGCAAGAAGACCGAGGTGAAGTGTGGCACCTCTATTCACCGCGCTAAGGGTCGTTCTAGAGGAGTTCACGTGGATGTTTGGGGGCCTTCCAAGGGAGCATCATTGGGAGGTAATAGAAGTTTGGTTTCCTTTGTTGGTGGCTGTTCTAGGCGTGTTTGGGTTGCAACCAAATCCCCTTTGGAGAAAGTTCTAGTAGTATCCAACAGATTAAAGAAGTGTGTGATAGACAAAAAGGTGAAGGTACTCCATTCTGATGGGAGGTACAAGATGGACCTATTTCTGTATTAGAGCCGAGCTCACGGCATTTCGAGACACTTCGTTAGAAAGGAAATCTTGGGGCAACTAGATAGGGTGACAAAATCGGAGAACCGTGTCTTGCTGGAGGAGGATCGGTGTTTGTTGTCAAGCAATGGTCTGCATAAGAGTTTCTGGACAGAGGCTTTGACATATTTGGGTCATCCTATTAAAGGGTTGTCAACTGCTGTGATTAGAGGTAAAACTCCATTGGAAGATAGGTCAGGTAGTGTCACTTCGGTTGAGGCTTCGATGAGGAAGCCAATTGACTCTCAGCAGGTGGAGAGTTTTGGACAGACGTTAGATGTATCGCAGCGGGTGGAGAGTGATGCTACTCCACATTAGGTGAAGATTATTCCAGATCATACTGCATTGTTTGGGATTCCAGCTGAGGTGACACGGCTTGGAGATCATTTGGTTTTGGATGCAGATGATGAGTTGGGTTTTGATTCAAGTACAGTTGATAGATGTAGCTTGGATATGACCATTGGTTCACTTCAGGTGGAGGTGTTTGAGGTCATTGGAGGTGCTATCAGCCGTAGACTTGATCGTGATATTGGAGAAGGGTTGCCAACTCTTCTATTGGTTTGAGGTCGTTCGCGGCCATTTGGGTAAACTACGTGAGGCTTGATTCCTTAGGCAAGAGGATACGTAGGCAGTCTTTATGATGCAGCCGGTTTGGATTTTGATGGGGGTGAGATCGATTTGGTGAATTGATACTGATATTTGGAGAGTGTTTGCATTCTCATTTGGGTTCTCGACTTGTTATGGATTGAGTCTGTTGTCGTGAATTGTTTCATGGTGTACTGGACACAACAAGTGAGACATTTGGTTTGGTTGGTGTCGGCTCAGTTTTGGGAAAACTTCACCGAGGTGGAGAATTGTGAAACTGACGAGAGATGGGAAACGGACGTGGGGACCACGAACCCACAAAACCCAGTTGGCCACGAAGTCTGGAAACCGCGTTTGAGGAGTTTGTTCAGCGGACAAATGACGACCCACGCGATTGACCATACAATACCTATTAATACCCTAAGGTTGCCTAGGGTTTTCATGTGCAAAGTGTGAGGGGGTGCGGCTGCAGCAGAAAAGCAGGTGCAAGTCTGGGGTTTGATTTTGCGACTGAAGGAGAAAAACACGAGGGATTTATTGCGGCTGATTTTGAGCGCAGGCAGAGGTGTTTGTGGCTACAGAGAAAAAGTATGCAGTCCTTTTTGTGTTTTTTGTGAGAGATTGAGAGATTGTTTGAGGGTTTAAATTTGAGAGATTGTAAACCCTATTTGTATTCTCTTTCCCTCTATTAGTAGATCCCCCTCCTTGCCCCGTGGACGTAGGCAGTTTGCCGAACCACGTAAAATTGGTTGTTTGAGTTTGTGGCCATTGTAATAGTTTTTAGGATCCCTCGACGCGCAATCCTAGAGCTGACGAGAGGAAGAGCTAATATTCCACTTTGATGGGATATTAGGCTTCAGATTCTTGTTCCCTTTGAGAAACAAGAATTCTTATCGATCTTTCTCTCTTATTGTGCACCAGAAACTCTGCCGAAATTTCCGCTGCGCACAACATGCGCAATTTGCAAAATTTAGCAATCTCCTATACAAGTTGAAGATTCTAATTTGAAACCATAATCATGTATATTGTTGTTATACTGAGCTTGATAGTACATTGTGGAATTAAAATTTTAAATTAATGGATATTGTATGGTGCAATGTATATGCACATCTTGGGATCATGTATGCATATCTAATAAGATTTCATGATAACGCACTAGGAAAGTTGCAAATCCTGGACTCCAACAAATTCATTGTTTCCGCCACATCTATGCAATGTATGTTAGCAATAAATTGGGAGGGAGAGACCAGAAAATACTATGAGAAACATTTATTTTGGATTCCAATTTTCATGTTTTTGTGCTTTTTAAGTTTGCAAAAACGTTTCGTCAACTGGCAAATTTCCTGTTCTCAATGGTGCAGGGAGGATGAGAATTGGCATTGTTGTTCTTCTGAAGCTCAGTGTTCAATCCCAACGGTAATTTTTTTTTATTTTAATGTCTAGGCAGTAAATATGAAAGATAGTTTCTCTGATAAAAACATCACACCTATTTTTCTTAGTTTACTATGCAATGAAATTGTGTTAGAATTTCTTTCATTATTTGATTTTCTTCTTTCTTAGTTTACTATTTTTCTTAGTTTACTATGTAATGTACTGTCTTGGTGTAATATGAACATAATCCATTCAAACTAAAGGGATTGAGTTCAAATTGATCAAAATGCAGCATAAAAGTTTATGCCTACTCCTTTTACACGAACCCATTTGAAGGGTGAAGAATTCCATCATTATTACATCACTTTCAAGAGAACTCCACTTCACTGTCTTTTACCATTTTCTGGATAAGAAAAGCCTTTGTCCTACAAGAGATGCCATGATTTTTAGCATGCGACTCATTAATCAATAATAAACAAGCAAAGTTTACCTACTCACAACGAACCTAAAGTTTCATGTCACACGCATAAACAATGATATTGGTACAAATATGCAAAGAGACTTCACAACTAGACCAAAACTATAGTTATATGTAGCATTCTCGTTCCACTTTTGGTATGTCCCATAGCCTCGCTTGTTGACACGACCAAGATTCAAATGCCGCCATTGAATATCCGAAAACATGATAGAAATATTCGTAAAATAATGTTAGAGGCACACCACCCACCACAATCCCAACCACACTCCCCCCTCTTATTGCTACAGTAGACCGGGCCCCACATGGGATTTTAAAATGTTTAAAATCCCATGTGGGGCCCGGTCTACTGTAGCAATAAGAGGGGGGAGTGTGGTTGGGGTTGTGGTGGGTGGTGTGCCCCTAACACCACTCATATTCGTAACATGAGGGGGAAAACTTTCAACAACACCATCAACCATATTAAGTATGAATTGAAATGCGTTTTCAGATAAATTTCTGATTCTTTTGACCAATATTCTGCTGTTCGACTGTTTCAGATGGATACTAGCTTTGAATATTTGTTCAATTATATCTGTTTATTATCATGTTGACGGTTTTGAAAACTTTGGTTTACAGCACATGGAAGAAAGGGAGAGAGGCAAAATGTGTAGGACATCATCCCAATTTCTCTACTTCTTCCTCGTTGTCGCTACTTCCAGTGCGGTGCTTCAACTTTTCATCATCACCTCCCACAGCTGAACCTGAACCATCTTCTCGCTCTTTGTGAACCAAACTCCATAAGAAATCGGTTAACATCGTCTCATATCCTGGCAACTTCTCATATCCTGGGAAGTAATTTATATCAATTATAAGGTAATGATTCCCAATCCTCTCATCCCTAATCATATCAAAGTTGAAGAGATTCAATCCCATAGCAGTCCTCAACCCTCTCGCTATCTCAGTGACAAAGTTCTCAGGTGGCATTTTCATCACATCTACCTCATTTTCAGCCACTGTCATGTTCGATATCTGGGAAAATGACACGAACCCCCCTTGTTCAAATGTTGCCAATCTCTCACCGGAGAGATCAGGAATGGATTTCCTCTTGACGCACTTTGTATAATCTCCAGCGACATAAACTTTGAAGACAACTCCACCATGGTTGACAAACTCTTGAAAGACGAGCGGAGGGTTTTGTTTCAAGAGGCCCTTGTGATTAAAGACGAGGGCCATCTTGTGGGATTTGCTGCTTCCATCAGCAGCGAGGGGCTTGGCAATGACAGGGAACCGCAGACCAGCAAGAATAGCAGGGTCATTAAGAGTAGCTGTATCGTGGACAATGATTTGCTCGGGGATTCCGAAGGTGCAAGGGTGCTGATTCTGGAGCCGGCGATCGGAATTAACCTGCACGGAGAGGAAGGTAAAAGATCCCACATCGGCCGTTATACATGTTGATAAGAAATGAAAATTGGAAGAAACTTTAACACACTTCTAGTTAATAAGGAGCCATAAAATCAAAATATGAATTAACAATAAATTTCATTCACCGAAAAAAGAAAAACCAAACAAGTTTTTTCCATAATATTATGTGTTGTTGGGAAAAGCAGGGTGCTTGATTGACCTTTTCCCCTTCCCCTGTAGATAAAACGGATTAAGAGGGCAAATAATAATAAAATGACATGGAGATAATTAGCAGGACACTAATATTTTTGACGGGGAAAATCCTTCGACTGAAGGTAAAAACCATGGGACCAAGTCCAAAAAAACTTCCACTATGAATATAATGAATACACAATATTTTCTCCTTAAACACTTGGTTAGAAGTACACCAGCAACAAAGAGGAAAGAAAAGAGGACTTCTACACCGGAAAAGGAGCACAAAAAAGAACTAACTCTCTTTCTTTATATCTCTTTCTTGCCCTTAGCACTAACTCAATTCTCTGTGATTGAGTTTACTTCTGCTCGTTGCTATGCTTCTGCTTGAGCCGGAAGTGTGGAGTATTTATAAGAGAAACGGGGTCGTAGGAAAAACGACACGCTTCCGCAAAGCAAAATGAGCTATAATGCTAACCCACAATGTTTGACAAACTCTGCCCTTGTCTTCTTCATTGCACATTTTCAAAATTCACGTGAAATTTACAACTCTCAATAAATGAGAGAGACCCACATAAAGAAAAAACACTTATGGGTTCAAATCCATCCATAAATAAGAGAGACCCACACAATAATTCTCCCTCTCCCGACTATTTGGAGAAGTTCATCCTACTATTTGGAGAGATCAAACTTGTCCCAGGGAAAACCGTTCCCAGAGTGAGTATTCTACTATAGAAGCTTCTCTGTTGGCTCCTTTATCATTCGATATTCTAGAGAGAATATGCTACTGCAAAGCTTCTCTTCCTATGTGAGCCCCTCCTATTTTTGGAGGCCTTTGTCAGTTCCTATATTATTCGATATTCCAAAAAGAGTATGCTATTGCAGAAGATTGACACCGATAGGAATCCTACTGATATGATGACGAAAGCCGTTCCTAGGGGTAAGTTTGACTTCTGTATAAAACTAGCAGGATGGACCTCTCCAAATAGTTGAGAAGGGGAGAATCATTGTGTGAGTCCCTCCTATTTTTGGAGGGATTTGAACCATAAGTGTTTCTTTTTCTTTGTGTGGATTTCTCTCAGTTACTGAGAGTTGACTAAGATGTGTAAATTTCACATGAATGTTGAAAACGTGAAATGAAGAAATTAGGAGAGAGTTTGTCAAACATTGTTCGCTAGCATCATAGCTTACGTAGTTTTGCGAGAGCATGTTGTTTTCTCATGACCCCGCTTCTCGTATAAATACTCCACACCTCTATCTGAAGAAGAAGCATAGCAACAAGCAGAAGTAAACCCAATCACAGAGAATTGAGTTAGTAAAAAGTGGGGGAGATAAAGAGAAAAAGAAAGACTCTTTTGTTCCTTCTCCAGTGTAAAAGAAGTTATCTTTTCTTCCCTCTTTGTTGCTGGCGTGTTTCTAGGCAAGTGTCTTCGGAGGAAATATTGTGTACCCATTATAATCATAGTGGATGTTTTTTTGGTCTAGGTCCCGCGGTTGTTACCTTCAGTTGAAGAGTTTTCCACATTAAAAATATCGATGTCCTACTGATTATCTCTTGTAATCATTTTATTATCATTTGAATTCTTAATCCGTTTTATCTATAGGAAAAGGGGGAAAGGTCAATCAATAGCCCCGCTTTTCTCAACACACATGTCTAAAGGCTAAATGACAAAACCCGTTGACCAGAAATCTAAAATAATGCAGAATTTACGGTCCCCACAGTGGTCAAGATATATAAATCGAACACAAAAAGATGGGCTAAAACACCAAATTGACCTAAATAGTGTCACATCTTTACCACTTTGGTCTAAAAAGTGACGTCGACGATAATTTAACCTAAAAAAAACAAATCGGTGACAAATAAACATTTCTGATCACCAAAAGCGATTTTTAAGCAAGAAAATTAAGAAATTTTCATATATACCCTTCAAATTTCTCATATTTTCCAATTTAACCCCTCAAGTTTCAAAATTTGTAAAAAGAACTCTCTCCCTCTCTTCACACTATTTTTTCCTTCATCCTTCTTGTCATCTCTTTTATTATTTTCTTTTCCCAATCGTTATTATTCTCTCTCCTTTCTTTCACATATCCTCATTCTTAAGGAGACTATTATTTTTAATGATTAGAGGATGAAAGTGGAGTAGGAAGTAAGGAGGAAGAGAGAGTGCAAGAAAAGAAGAGACAAATGAGGTTAAGATTTGTGTTGGAACGTTTAATTTTGAGTGTTGGGAGAGAGTGAGCGAAAGGAAGAGGAGAAGAAGGAAGAGGGAATGAGAGAGTGGAAGGAGATATTGGGGATTTGGAGCAAAAGAGATTTGAGGAGATAAAGGAAATTAGAAAGTAAGTGTGATGATCCATGAAATAAGTTAGGAGAGGGGGTGAGGGAGGAGGGAATGGTAGGGTATAGGAAGAATAAGGGAATAGAAAAGATGGTGGGAAGGAGGAAGAAGAAGATAGCGGAAAAAGAGGATGTCTTTTCACAAATTTCAGAAATTTAGGGGGGGTGGGTTAATTTAAAAATCATGAGAGATTGAGTTGCCTATAAATAAAATTTCTATAGTTTTTTTCCTAAAAAATAACTCCGGCAATCAGAAAAGTCTATTTGTCGTCGATTTGTCACTCTTTAGGTTAAATTGTTACCGGCGTTACTTTTTAGGCCAAAGTGATAAAAAAAAGTGTCACTGTTTAGGCCAATATGATATTTTAGCCCAAAAATAGGCAACAAAAACCAATGGAAATGCCAAGAACTTGCAAGGTAAAACTCATAACAAAAAGCAAGCTGCAAAAATAGATCCAGACTCTATTTCAGAGCTGAAGAAATAACACACATTAATAACCAGAAATAGAAGACGGTGCAAAATTAAAACAACAAAACCTCCCTCAAAATCATCATTTTCATCACCTCGCCACCCGGAGAGATCCCAAAAACGAAAGCCCATCTCCCAAAAAAAAAAGAAAAAAATCCGAAATTTACCTCTGGGTTCGATGGAACCTTCAGCTCAGCCACAAACCTAGCCATCGAGATCCGATCCTGAACCCTCTTGATCAGTCCTGGAGGATCGATGACCAGCACGGAGGGGTTCTCGGACGCAAACTCGTCAAGATTAGAGACCCAAACGTCATCGTAGAGCTTGTGGACGATGACATCGAGGCGCCGAGACTGGGAAGAGATGGGGATCGAGGGGTCGATGGGGATGAGGTTGAGGCCGCGAGAGGAGGCGAGGGAGAGGAGAGAGGGGTTGATGATGGTGTTTCGTTTCTTCGAGGACAAAGCAAAGCCTATCGTGAATCGGGTCTCCTTGGTGGATGATGCCGCCATTGAAGAGAGAGAGAGTGAGAGGAAAACGCATCAAGAGCTGGGGCTCGATCTTTTATCAAAAAAAAATATTCCCCGCCTTTTTCTCGCGGTGAGCGAGAGTCCCTTATTTGCTTTTTCCAGTGGCGGTGTCAGAGGGAATAAAGCATATCATTTTAAGGGAAGTGGCACTAAAGGCACACCATTGGACACAATCCCAACCACACCCCCTCACCTGCTACAGTACAGGAGGCCCCACATGGGATTTTTTAAAAAAACTCATGTGGGGCCTC
>BQKN01065248.1:689681-717560 GCA_022839385.1 Asparagus kiusianus
ATTTCAACAAATAAATCAAGCCAACTGAGTAAGAAGTTAACAAAAGAGACAAGTCTTTAAGTTTTGACAAAACCCAGATGAGAATCAATCCTGAACCCCTAAAATTAACCAAAAGATGAAATTCATACTGCATAATAAGTAACACAGTTTTATCTAAGGGTCAGACACAACATAGAAAGACATGTAAAATTTTCCAAGCGAAACAAGAACTAGATGAGAATCATACTGAAACCACATAGCACGACCCCTGAACACCCAATGTAACGACGAGGTAAATCAAGACCCCCCCCTTCTGTCTATAGGTGTCCGGTGCTAATACAAAACTTGCACTGGAGGAGGACAACCCCATAGACATAACCAATTGTCCCTCTCTTCCTCGAAACAAAAAAGCAAATCTCGCCCTCTCCAACATTAATCATGTACATTAATCCCAAGCCTTTCATCAAACAACAAACGATTCTCTGTATCTTGAGCTTCCTGAAAAAAACTACATGTGAAGATGACGAAGACCCGAGGATCAAAGCCCCATGCCCAAAGTTGGATTAGAATTACTCACTGCCGAATTCATAAATCAAACCTTTCTCCAACAACCTCATGTTTACTAGACACCACTAAAAAGATGGCCACTTTCTATCACTAATCTATAAACTCAATATTATTAGAGTGAAAAGAGAAGCTAAAAGGGCAAAGATAAAAAAGAGAAGCCCCTATAATCGCCATTGTAAAATTGAGCTTTCTTGACCCCGGATCTAACAAAGAACGTGCGAGATCTGCGAAACCCATGCACAGATCTGAACACTAAAAGCTAGATCCATGCCCACGACTTCAGAAGCTTTCATATCTCTCTACTCAATTATAATAAAGTGCTAGGTTATCAAATAAATCACTTAGTAAGCAATAGACATTGTGTCTGAACAGAAAAGAATATAATGGGACAAAAACCCTGAAAATGATTGCATCTAAGCGCCAAACAGAAGAACCAACCCAATATCAGCTAAAATTTGGGAAATTCAGATAAATTTTCAACGAAGAATTGAAGCACATTACACGAGAACGGGATAAAACCCATATGGAAATCGCATCAAAACCGCTTGAAAACTTGGAAAGATTCAATCTTGTTGGGAGTACGGAAGAAAGAAAATCAAATGGAAGAGAGGCGAAATTCAATCCCCCAAAAAACTAAAAACATTGCCTGAGGAGCTAGAATTTTTTAAAATGGGAAGAAACCCAGATGTAAATCACATCAATTACCCAAGAAAACTTGGAAAGATTCAATCTTGCGAGAAAATTAAAGTCAGATCTAGTGAGAGGAGGAAGCTTACCTTGGCTTCGATGGCAGCATTGTTACTCAGAGAGATAGAGAGCCGTAGAGAGAGAGACGTAGATAGAGAGAGAGAGAGGAGAAGACGAAGAAGAAGAATTAATTGTTTTGTTTTCAGTGAGTTGGTGAAGGTCTCATCATCCAACGAAGAAACTCCTGAGCATAAGCTCCTCTCTCCCTCTCTCTCTCTCTCTCCCCTCTCACTGAATCTCTCTCTCTCTCTCTCTCTTTAAGACATGTAGGAGACAAAAGAAGTGCATGTTTTTTTAACTTTTTCTTTTTAGTTTCCTTTTTCTTTTCTTGTTTTCCCCCTTAATTAATTAGAAAATTATAAAAGGTCGGTAGTAAGAAGGAGCTAGGGAAAGTGCAAGAGCCTAGTGAGCAGGTACAAGAGATAAGGAGAAAAAACACTAAAAAATAATATTGATAAAATCTTCAAAGGGTCCGTTTGGTTCTCTGTTTTTGGTTGGGAAAGAACCCGAAAGCTGCCATAGATGGGACATTTGTGGTAGCATCTGCGGCAGCTTTCGAGCTCCTCCGAAACCAACCAAACGGACCCTAAGTTACAGTGAAGGCTAAAACGTAATTTTTATTTGAAATGATTAAACCTTACTTTAGTTCTCACATGAGACATAACAATACATAATAACTTTACAAAAAATGATGACTCTATTTTTAATTTATAAAGCTGGAAGTTACAAGTGGCTTAGATGAATAAAAAAGAGATAAATGCATTTGTACCTCTTCAATTAAATTCATGGAAGTTTCTTTTTTAAGGATGCCAACCCCCTTGATTCATCTTTACAAATCAATAATTTTCATCATGTAAAAGGAATAAGAATATCCCTCAATTGTCCTATATTTCACCTCTGTGTTAAAAAAGATCTTGAAAAAATTAGCAGAATCATGAGGTCTGTACTTTATTATTTAAATATATTTCCATTATTTTAGAAGAGGTGATAGTTCACTTTGGTTACTCTTACTTCTTTTTTTTTTTTTTTTGGTTAGGAAAAAAGACAATGAACTTCAAGAGCATGAAAACTTTGAATTAAAATAAGCTTAGTCCAGACAATATGACACTTTTTCTCTCCAGAAAACTGTGATTTATATTTTCATGTCTGTGTCTCAAGGGATAAATTACAATGAAATATATCTTACACTTTATTATTTGAGGGAATAAGACTGCATATATTTGGTCTTCCCTAGAGCCCATAATTATAGAAGCCTTGCATAAATATATCTTTTGACGAAATTTTGTTGAACATATAATTCCCATAATCCTGATAAAACAGTAATAGCATATAGCTATGTTTAGATTTGGAATTATTTTGTGTTAACAACTCTTTATTCTTTAAAAATAAATATTGGGGAGTTTGGCTTACAATTTTGGAGGAGATTAAGCATGACTATTTAGTCCATTAAATGAAATAGTCCAGATATTATAGACTAAATAAAGGAGGAGATAATGGTGTTGTCATACTCTTGGGACTATTCCTCATTTGGAATTAGAGCTTTAGAAGAACTTTTTTATCCTTAATTTTCCAATAATTTACGTGGGATTGATTCCATTCTCTATTTATTTCCTCCCCGTACAACCATCACCTGCCGAATTTAAAAAAAAAGGAAGGAAAAAAAAAACTGGAACACCACTACTTCTGCTTGACAAGAAAAAAAATTGCAAATACGGCGCCTCTTGACTATTTAATTGCTAATTGGAAATTTGTTAATTCTTTGATAAACTTATTACTCCACTCAAAGAAATCATATATATTTTGTTTGTGTCCTTTCTTGATATTGCGTCATCTTGCTGCTAGGTTTTGTTTACATGATGGAGATTAGAGAAACAAAGCATAGGTGTTGAAAGCTTAATTTGCATTGTTTGAACATTAAATCTAGATATTATTAAAAAAAATCGATAGATTAAAGTATAGTTATAAGCATACTAGGGTAAATTAGGTGTTTGATAGAAACAAATTCAACGGAATATAGCCAAAATGACGCAAACTTTACTAAAATTATCACCGATATGTTGAAGGGTACTATGGATATTTGTTGTTATGTTCAAATCATATTCTATCTTATAATGACAAAGCTTCCAAACACCACATAAATATTAGAGATGTTAATAACAAACTGAACCAAACATATTATTAGATATCTGACTCACTGTAGTCTCCCGTATTATTATATCTCGGGACTATAGTGAGTTAAAGTAATCCCATGATAAAACAAGTCCCTAATCCAAACATAGCCTTACAACTTGTAAGATTTATGATTGACCAACTATTCCATGTACAATCCTAAATAGATTTTAGTGACAATAAAAAAAATTTAAATAGATTTTAGTTGTTCTAGAAGTTCTTTTTTTTTTTAAATTTACTTGTACTACAACCATATCTGCCTATCCCTTGGCAGAACTAATTAGAGGTGCTGATGGTTGTTTTTGGATAATAAAAAGACAATCCTGATTTTTTTTTTTTTTTCCTTTTTCTCCACGCTTCCTTTAGAAAATTGTGTTTTAACAACCTGCATGCTACTATCTGAAGGCCACATTTTTCTAAGTATTGTCATTGATATAGAGATATCTCCAATATCTATTTGACAGGGGAAGACACTTCACCAAATCATAAAAGGGAAATTGCAGCTTCCGAATAAATAAACTGCTAATTGTTCTGAGGACACTGTGATGAAAATGATAACAACAAAAAGAAGTTTGATGCGTAAATACACATTATCATCTGATTGATCGGTTTTAAGCTTGATTCCTTGTAATATACAATGAAAGAAACCCTTGCTTTTTTTTTAACATAAACTTGCAAAATTTATTAATTAAGGACAGCATAACAAAGATCAAATGTAAATCTCTCAAATTTTCGTACAACTTGAGAGTAAGGGCTTTGATACAAGAAACTGTCACATGCTAAGTATATTAGAACTACTGATATTCAAGTCCGCTTTAATGCACCTTCAGACTTTAAATATCTCGTGTATCAGGTTTATTGCGATTAACGGTGCAATATAAAAAACCTGGATCAATGGAGATCGAGGTAAAGGAAATCACATTGTGCTCATATTTCATTGAAATAGTAGCCAAGAAATAAACCAAGGAAAAATAAAATTGTTCCAGAATCTGAAAATGAGATCATGTTGGTATATAATGGAGAAGGTAAAGGGAATGTCGAACATACATCTCTCTCTTCACATGGCTGAGTTGTGCACATGCCACAAAAATGCCATTTTTTTAACAATAACAGAGCAGGCACATGGATCTCGATCTGATCACACACCAAAATTTTAGCCATCTCTCTTCTCCAGTTCCAGCTAATCATGCCCCCACCTAATAATGATTAGCTAGTAGTTGCTACTAATAAGGAAATGGGTAATTTTCTAAGCCTCTGTGTCAACCCTGAGATGCTCTCATCCTGTCGAAGATTATATAAAGCTAATCTTTGTACTTGTGATATGGGATCAAAGAGAAAAAGACACGTAAATTTTCAGGGTGAATGTCTGTTAACTGTGCCAATGTTAAAACTCGAAGCAGGAGATGGGGCATTTTTAACCGAGGAAGAATCACTCAGAATCTATGCTGTACAGGCACATGGAAATGAAGCCAAAGATAAAGAGACAATATGGTACAGTGGTACATAATAATGATTTCTGTTACCAAAAAAAAAGTACACACATGTATATGTTTTTTTTAAGAATATGAGCGCATAAAGGAAGAGTACACACAGAGGCACTTTCCTGGTTCAAACAAGCCTGGCCTTTGTATGAAAGAGATTTTACTAATGAGAATGTGAAGTTTAAGAGAGCAACAGACCCAACATATAAATTTCCCACTAAAAATATTTAAACAAGGTTTCTGAAAGTATGATGCACAGAATGGACCCAATGCCAACACTGATTTCTAGTCTAAGTCCAATATAGGTACATAAAGAGATAAATGAGAGATTAATTACAATTGGATTCATCGGATTGATATTTTGACTGCAAATTTTTCCACAGAATTAAGCTCCAGATAAAAAAACAAGCAAAAGGCCATGTTTACACCATTTATTAAGAATCAGCAGCCCCCACCGCATTGGACAAGAAATAATGTGTGAAAGAATAAAATTCAGATCAAAGTACTTATTACACATATAAACCAATGCTAAAGAAACAAATATCAAATAACAAGACTTTTTTTAGATACAAATTCCCTATTGTTTACAAACTTTTGCAAGGCACTTAAAACAAAATACCCGAATTCTCAATTCCACAGTTACTTCTGAGGACTCTTTTTCTTCAACATAAACTTAAAGAAGTGCTTCTTCTTCTTTTGCTGCTGCTGTCGCTGCCCCCCATCTTCATTGATCTCTGATGGCAATCCATTTGTATTGTCGAAGCTACCGCCCTCATTCTTCAGGTCCAAATCTTCATCAAGAGCTTCCTCCTCATTCTCCGTGTCCTTCTCATTATCCACACATTTATAACCTTCCAACATCTTCACTTCCACTTCTACTGGTTCTTCCTCCCATAGATATTGATGCCCTTTTCTAATCTCTTCTTCATTCAGATCTTCTCCTGATTTGGGTTTTTCTTCTATGCTCCCGTTAACAAGTTTTTCTTCTACGCTCCCATTAACGCTCTCCATCGGAATTTCCTTGGAGTTTGGTAGCAAATCATACTCTTTTTCACTGTTTGATAGCTCACCATTTTCATCGATCTTCTTTACTTCTTCAACAACTTCCTTTGCAACCATGTTCTCTCCATGTTCCTTCACAACCTCCACTCCATTATCTAATTTTTCGAAATTAAAGTCTTGGGTTTCTTCAGTCTCAAGTTTCTCAATGGCTTTCTTCAGACAAACGATCTCATATCTTGCTTCATCAAGCATAACCTCGTAATTCTCCTCGGTGTTCCTGATAGCTGATCTCAATTGCTCAACCTGAGCAAGGGCATTTTCATGTTCAACTCGTTTCGCGAAAAGCCTTTCTTGAGTTTCTCTAGCCTCAACAGACATCTCATGCAAAGCTGAAGCTAAACCCTCCATAGCCTTTTTAGCCTTCTCCTCCTCCTCTCTTGCAATCTCTAACTCTTTCAGAAGTTTTTGCCTTTCCCCAGAGAAACTTGCAGCATCAGCAGCTGCAACCTTCTCCTTCTCGAGAGCTTGAATATCAGATTTCAAATCTTCGACTTCTTTACTCATCTCACTTGCTTTTTCTTTATGACGGTTGAGCTCAATCTCTAGTGACTCTATCTTCACCCTTAAACCAGCATTCTCAGATAAAACATCTTGCAGGGAAGAATTACTGTCCTCCAGTTGTTTTGTAACTGAAGCAAGTGAATCTGATGATGACTCCGTAAATTTGTTGGCTTCTGCTAACTGAACTTCCAAGAGCTCCGCTTTCTTCTTCCACTCATCAGTGAAGTTTCTCGAGTTCAGTTCTGCCTTCTTCACATCAGCCACCTCGATCTCCAAAGACTCTACCTTTCCTCTAAGAACAGCAGCCTCAGACTCAGCATCCTGCAGTGAAGCATTGAGCTCCTCCAACTGCTTTGATGATGACTTCTCAGCTTCGTTGGCCTCCTCCAATCGATCCTCCAATAGCTCTACCTTCTGTCTAAGAGCAGCAGTCTCAAACTTAGAGTCTTGTAATGAAGCATTCCACTCCTCCAGTTGTTTCTTCGCTGAATCTAGAGACTCCAGCGAGGATTTCTCAGATTCCCTAGCTTCCATCAACTGAGTTTCCAAGGATTCTGCTTTCTTCTTCCATTCATCGACTAACTTAAGGGACTCGAATTCCGCATTCTTTGCATTGTCTGCCTCATTGCTGAGCCTTTCGATCAATGTTTCCATGATAACCAACTTCTCCTCTGATTGCTTGGCAATTTCAAGTTCATACTTCAATGAATCATTCTCGGAATCCAATTTATTTATTATCTTAGCAGTATCTCCATTCGTGCTATCAAACTTGGAGTCTAGCAAAGATTTTAAACGAGTAACCTCACCAGAGAGGAGCTCTACTTTCTCAGCATTCTTTTCTGCAGTTTTCATTGCATCTTCAGCTTGGCTAAGGGCAGAAATCTTAGCCGTGGTAGTTGCCTCTAACTCATTCTTAACCTTTTCCAGCTCCTCGGTTTTGGACAACAAAGCCTCAACATCTAAAGAATGCTTCCTTTTTATGTCATCAAATTCTTTTCCCCATGCCTCTTCCTTCTTAGATGATTCGATGCTAGTTTGCTCCAATTCAACTGCTCTAAACTTCTCAATCTCTGAGCTCTCCTCGGCCTTCTTCAGAGCAGCAAGAGCCTCCTTGAGCTTCTCATTGGCCTCGTCGGCCAATCTTTTTGCATCCTTCAGTTCTTCCTCAGCTCGAGCCTTCTCCTGCTCAGAAGCGGCTAACTGATCCTTTGCCTTCTTGAGATCTTCTTGGGCTTGTAACTCCGAGGGTCCCTTGGGTGTTCTTGGTTGTTTCTAACATCAAAAAAAAACCAGAAAACAAATACATTAAATTTTATGATGAAATTTGCATATTGAACAAAATTGCAGGTAGAGTTTCTTACATCAGGTGTAATGCTACTAGATTTAGGTGCTTTACGCTCAATCTTAGGCTTCGATTCAACTGATTTTGGCGTGCTGCGTGATTTTTGAAGAGGTGGAGCGCCAGAGTCTGATTTTGTAGAACCATTTCGACCAGTTTTCACTGCTTTAGGGGTTGCTTGTGGAGGCTTATTGTTTGAGGTATCAGACAGGCCAGATCTGTTCAGGATCCAAATCTCAGGAACTCAATCCATATGACCAAAATTACAGATAGTTGTGACAAAATACGGACATATATCACATCATAAACTGAGTTAGCGTCTAGTAATTAAGAGACATGTTGATCAAATAACTATGAACCTATTAGATACAGGAAACACTAGAAGCAAAAATAAAAATAAAAAAGTTCATATTGAATCTAGATCAACTACAGAAGAAATCAAAAGAGCATTGCGCGTCACTATCATGAGCAAAAGTATGCGCAATAATTCTTGTCCATCTTGTTAAGAAAATTGAAATAGATTTTAATCAACCGACAATAGCCTACAACAGTGAAGCATAATCAATAAAATTGGCAACACTGGAGACATTTACTGATTTCAACAAATGATCGAACTCATTGCGCGGAAATTCACCTGAATTTTCAAAAAGAAAATTAACTGGTTTTCCAAAATGAGATTAACCCAGGTATAGACAGAATCACACAAAAGCCAGACAAAATAAAAAAGAAAACATCTTGCAAACAAAGACGAGAGAATTAGCAGGAAATTCAATAAAAATTGACTGTCGGCAGCACAGAAAATCAACACCGGGGTCAGAGATAAACCCAGATCGAAAATAAATCAAAAAGCACCCAAAATAAAAAAAATACAACATCTTGTAGGCAAAGAGAAGAAATTTAGGAGAAAATTCAACAAAAATGGACTGTCGGCGGCCCAAAAAAATCAACACAGGGGGTCAGGCAAACAAATTATATAAAAAACAGACCATAGAGCTAAAATTATCAAAAATGGGGCAACACCCAATTGAGAAACACACCCAAACACCCCAAAAACATCGAAAAAATTTCATCTTGCAATAAAATGAAAACAATGTACAGATTCCAACAGATCCAGTGAGAGGAAGAAGCTTTGACCTGGGCTTAGATGGCATCATCGTAATTCCGAGGAGGGGGGTGAGATTGAGAGTCTAAACTCTAAAAAGTGTGAAGAAGAATAGAAGAAGAAGAAGAAGGAGAAAGAAGGAATTAATTAAATAATAATAAATAAAATGCAGTTGTTTGGTGAAGTCCCCATCACCCCACGAACTCCCTGAGAAGTAGCTACCACCAAAGTGACAAAGAAGTGCATCTAAAACCATAGGAGAGTGTATATATCAGGGGAAAACTTTTCGAAACGCCTTCGTTCGTGTTGTATTTTTTTTCCCCCCATAAACACCTTCAATTAAAATTTTCAACAAAGATTCCACACCCATTTATGATCAATGGCTCTATTTTTTTCATGGGCTTTTAAAGAAGAGGTGCAACATGAGAACTTTCCGGTGGTCACTCGTTCTAATACTACTCTGATCCAAGTACGCTTAATTGCGGGGTTCTATTGGGTTCTGGTGCACTGGTGTTGGTATGGTTGCAAATCTAGTGCTGAGTTCAACATTACTTACTAAAAGTTTAGATTTGTTACATTATTCAATACTTAACATTTTTCCTTACGTTTTTCTTTTAAGGGGTTGTTTGGTTGGTTTCCTAAAAATCAAGAAAATGAAAAGGGTGTATGAAAATCAATAAAATATTATTTTTATCCATTTCCATTCCTAAAACTCACCACAACATCAAAACATTATTTTCAGCCCACAACTCATCTCATATCATCTCCTAAAAATAAACCAAACGCAAGAAATAAGTCACATCATCCAACTCATCTCATCTTCATCACATCTCATCTTTAAAAATCACTCATATCATCCAATAATATGGTGACAACTCATTTCATCTCATTAACATTTCATTTCCACTCATTTCCTCCAAAAAAACTAGAAAATCAATTTCTTTAAGTGTGGGTCACATCATCCAATAATATAATGACAACTCATCTCATCTCATCTATTTTTTTTTTATTTTTATGAAGAACCAAACACAAGAAAAGAACCTATTACGGGAAATAGGTTTCTTATAATTTATTTCTTTATTTTTTTAGCCAACCAAACAAGCTCAAAACAAATTTTCTTAAAAAATGGCACACATCATCCAGTAATAATGTGACAACTCATCTCTCATTCTTTAATTTCCTTCTTTTTTAGTCAACCAAACAATCTCAAAACAATTTTTCTTAGAAATAGGTTTCCTATTCTTTGATTTCCTTCTTTTTTTTAGGCAAACAAACACTAACAGCCTCTAACCCTAAAGATCTAGAAGTCTAATCAAGTGCTAACATATGCTCGAGTATGTGAAGAGCAAAAGTCTGTTGCAAAACTAACGGTTCATTAACAAGCATAAAAGAGGGATTTTGCAGGAGCTTATTAGATTAATGGATTTCTTTAAAAGAGGACACACATGGAGGGACATTTTTATAATTTAGCCTAGATTTGATTACTGAAATAACTGAAGCTGAGCTGGTGCTTGTTAGGAAATTTTCTTCGTTGGTTAAGTCATGCTTCATTTGCTCCTTTTTGGTATCTTATTTTGCTATTTTTGGTGCATGGAAAACTTGCCTTCTATATTGTGTGCTTCAATACTTTCGACTTTGATTCCCACATAAATTGATGGTTTAGGAATTGAGATCACACTACCATAAAAAGAACTGGTGGAATTGTCACTATTTTTAATTATAGCTTTTGTGATTCATTCAAAATTTTAGTACTTAAAATATTTTTGGTATACATTATTCACAAGTGTGAACACATTTTTTTTCTACAGTAATCACGGTTCTAACTGCTATAGTTTTTGAATTTTTTGGATTGATGTGGTATCCCGCTCCTGCTACAGTATTCCACGTGTGCTACAGTAGTATTTTTTTCAAAAAAACATGTTGCCCGGTTTTCATATTTGCTACAGTAAATGTTACTGTAGCATTATTATAGCATGAATAATGAATCTTGGGTTCTCCCATTTGGATAGAGAAGTAGATTTCTAACTTTTGCTCAAGATGAATCTCAAAATTATCTAAATATTTTGATTAAGATTAAATATAATGATATCTTTCCTATTTTTTACAGTAAAGATAATCTAATAGGATGTATAATTTATAATTCTAGTTAATTATGGTGATTTATATAAGCTAGTGATCAGCTTAATGTTGTGCGCGGCGCGGAAGCGTGACAACCAAACGGGCGTGCTTCGGAAACCAAATCAAACAAACGTCGAGATAAAGGCCAAACAAATCAAAACAATGGCACAAATCCAAACACAATAGTTTTACGTGGTTCGGCAAATTGCCTACGTCTACGGGGCAAAAAGGGGGATTGTGTTTTCACTAATAGAGAAGAAAAATACAAACTAAGATTACAAAACGCTCAAACCAATCAACTAATTATTTGTATCAAAAATCGCTGTTTTCATTGTGATTGAATCTATTACAACTTTAATCGTTTACAATAAACTCAAATAAAAAAGTTGGTATTTTTATAAGATCTCCTTATACAATGAAAATACAAAAGATACGACTCTTGTCAAACAGTGCAACGAATGTTTATCACACGCTGCTTGCGTGGGAATTTTGCCTGTGCCGGGGACGTTAATATCTGTGGACCGCCGCGGATCATATTCGGTTGATAGATAAATTATCAAAACCCTCACTTCACGAAGGAAGTAATCGCTGTAGCGATGATCTCGACCAAGTGAGATCACGGCTCTTCTCGAGATTTAAGACTAAGCTTAAATCCGGAGGAATAGGGGACGAGTCTCGGATCTCTCGAACTCCACTCTTTATGTACAGGAGATCGCCAAGATCTGCTAACCCTTACTGTAAATTCGTGACTTTACTCTCCAATTCGGCAACGTTTCGCCCTCTTGATGTCCCAGATTCGTAAAATGGAGGCCTTTGACTCATATTTATAGGCCTCGGATGCGGTTATTTGGATGAGAATTATGGATTTCTCTTTATTTTCAGTTAACAACTGTATAACCACGGTATCAGATCAGTTGGAACGTCTAGGAACACACAAATTCCAAAAGAATCCACAAAAAGAACCGAAACAAAACTGATTCTGGCCGAATTGCCACTCAGTGGCTCGGCCCATGGCCGAGCCACTGGCCCGACCAGATCGTTTTGACGCGATCCGGCCGCCAGATGCTTTCTTGGTTTTCTCAGGCTTGACTCATTCCATCGTTTATGTGTATTTTATTGTTTCGCCGACCGGTACACTTTCTCGATTTGTTTTGCACATTTTGTGAACACGCGGATCGCTTGAAACTGGGTGGTGAGTGCGCGGAATTGTCGATGAGCACACGGGACGTTTAGTTCGTCGTTCCGGTGGCCGTTGAGCGTACGGGCCACTTGACGGTGGCCGATGAATACGCGGGCCACTCGGGTAAATCTTCTCGACTTGGATAATGGCGTTCATCGCCTTCTCTTTGTCTTGAGTTGTTTGCGGACGCCTATAGGCATTTTTAGACGCCTACACTAATTTCACCAATAAATCTCTTAATCTCTCCAAATAAACCCTCAAACAATTGCTCAGAAAAACTCTCCTTTTTCTGCGCTCCAATATCCCCAAATCAATCTCCAATCCAAGCCCAAAGAACCCCTAATTCGTATGTTGGTATTTATAGTAAATACATTTATAGTAAATACATTTATAGTAAATACCAAACCCAAATTGAACATGAAACCAATATTGAGCCTGACCAGTTACGCGGTCAACCGCCACCAACAACAGAACCCAGAAATCCAATACAGGGTATGGCGGTTGACCACGACAGTCGACTGTGCCAATCGACAGAGCCAAAGTCGACTTCAGGGTACAAGCGGTCGACCGCGACGAATCCAAAATCACACCCTGAGCCTGTGCACGTTCGCGGTTGACCGGCCTTGCGCAGCGGTCGACCGTGCAGCTCCTAAACAGTTCCCCTGCGTTTCCAAAACCTGTTCTTCACCATATTTCTCGCCAATTCTACACTTAAATTCCATATATATATATATATATATATATATATATATATATATATATATATATCATACTCCCTTTAAAAGCACGAGTTCGGAAAATCTTTTTTAGACAAATATACCCATTTATAGTTTGAACTACCTTATCTATAATCAAATTCTAATTTTTAATGGTCAATATTACCCTTCACTATTTTGAATATTTTATTTATATCTTAATCTATCCTAATCATAATCATATCTTATCCTAATCCTATGTGCATCATGTTTAGCTTAACAATTTAAAAAAACTAATATTAATAAAATATATAAAACATAAAAATGATATTAGTTTGTTAAGATAAAGAAATTACAAGTAGATAACATATTATAATATATGAAGTATTGCAAAAAAATCATAAAAAGTTTTAAAATTGCAGAAAAGACCCTGAAAATTTCAAAATTATAAAAATCATCCCAATGTCTCAAAACTTAAAATAAAAAACATGAAATTAAAAAATTAACATCAGTTTGTAAAGAATTTAAAATTTACAGTTAACACCTCAATGTCTCAAAAATTATAGAAACACCCTCAAAAGTTTAAATTACAGACAAGCACATTAAAATTCTAAAATTTTAAAACTTACAAACAACACAGATGAATTTAAGAGATTAACATGATACACCTAAAAATTTTGACATTTAAATTTAAATTTTTTAATTAACACCCTCAATATCTCAAAAATTATAGAAACACCTTCAAAAGTTCAAATTATAAAAAACCACCCTAAAATTCTAAAATTTGTAAATAACATAAGATGAATTCAAGATATTATCCTTAGACACCTAAAAAATTAAAATTTGCCGAAATTAACCTCAAAATTTTTTAAAAACTCCTTCAAAATTTAAAAATTGTAAAAAAAAACTCTAAAGTTTTAAAATTTTTAACTAGCACACATCAAATTCGTCGATTGGTAGACCGCTGAAATTTACTATTTTTCAAAATTAATCTATAGTTTTAATAATTATAAAAGATGTAGGATCTGAAATAGATACACTAGAACACTAGAGGGGGGGTGAATAGTGTTCTTTTAAAATTATTGCAAAGTAGATAATAAATTGCAAAGAAAAATGGCAATCTCAGAAATTTGCAAACACAAACACAAGGATTTTATACTGGTTCCACCAAACCGGTGTACATCCAGTCCCCAAGCAAATCCCGCTTGAGAGTTTTCACTATGATTTTGAATAAACTTACAAAATCAAACTCAAACCTGACCAATTTGCAAGTCCCTGCAAATTGCAACACCAATTGACACACTCCTTGCCAATTTGAACACCAATCTCTAAGCCAAGAGATTAACCCTCTCACAACCGAGAGAAAACTTGTTGAAGTAATAACACAATGATCCTATAAGCCTTGAATGTGTAATGAAGTGCAGCAGTGGCTTAGGATTCTTTTAATCTCTGTAAAATTGCCAAATTGATTTGTATTTGATGAAAGTATATAGGCAATTTCAGAAACTCTTCTTTTTCAGAAAATCAGAATGTTTTTCACTTGGGAAATTATACAAGAATCAAAGCTTATGGGTATGTATCTCTATTTCATTTTTCTGAACAAATAACCTATATATATCCCTTGAAAAGACAAGTTTTTAAAGTTTAAAAACGTTTAAAAAACGGCCAAAAACTGTCAGATATTCAAATTCTGAAAACTGAAAAACTGTCTCTTGTAGTCGACTACTGTAGTCATTAGTCGACTACACTGAGTTCAGACAGACTCTGTGTTTTCGGAAAATGTTCTCAGTAGTCGACTATAATGATGATTAGTCGACTATACTGTAATTTGACAGAAACTTGAAAAATGACATTTTCTTCAGTAGTCGACTATAATGTTAATTAGTCGACTATACTGTAAACAGACAGAAACTTGTATTTGAGTTATATACATGTGTAGTCGACTACTATTCTAATTAGTCGACTATTAAGATCAAATATTCAGAAATAATGAGTTTTTATAATTAAAATTTAACTACTATTCTAATGGTTAACATAGGGGATTTCTATAGTTAACCAACACACTAAGCCTGTGTTAGTGTGTTCTAAAATTGTGTGTGTGTGCGTGTGAATGTGATCAAGGCTTGTACAAATATTCTAAGTAAAGAAAAATTCAAATACATTATCTTTTGTTCTTCATTTTCTTCACTTCAAAAATGCCTTGATATCCACTTGCACTTGTACATATTCTGATATTGAAATCTGCATATGAAAGTTAGTCCACACAATATAAATTATTATCATCAAAACACTATCATGGAGATATGATATTCAACATTCTCCCCCTTTTTGATGATAACAAATAATTTTCGCATCAAATTAAGGCTTAAAACATATAATACTTACTCCCCCTGCATATATGCATAGTTTTTAACATTCATAAAAAATTTAACATTCATAATAGAAAATATACAACTTAACTATTTCTCCCCCTTTGTTATCAACAAAAAGAGGAACCTAAACATAACATAATTTCTTCAACATGAGCTAATACTTCAAATAAATCATCCAAGTTATGAACATAGTCCATAACTTCACCCATCCATATTGGTAGGCAAAGACTTGCCATAAAGACCACAAGTTCCACAATGTTCATCACCATGATCTGTTTAAAATATATAGCACTTGTATTATCTAACTAAATAGTAGCAACACAAATAGCAAACTTAATATAATAGCAAACTTAACACACATTTATATTGTAGCAAACTTGACATAATAGCAACACAACGACATAGTTTTAAACATAATGACATAATAGTTTTGACAAAAAACAAAAAGAAATCCTAGCTTGCTGGAGGAGGTTGTTGGCCTTGAAAATACGAATTAAGCTTTGAGTCCAAGTCTTCAAACTTTTTGATTAGGTCTTCTTGATTACTGATGATATATCTGTTCTGTGCATATATAGCTTGTTGACCAGTTTCCAGCTCTAGGATACGTGCACTCAAGGTGTTGTATTGCACGTCTGAAAAGCACGAGGGTTCAGTAGGAAAAGGTGGTGGTTGACTTGAGGAGGCTCCAGCATGAGTTGTGGTTTGTGGAATTTCTTCGTGTTGAAGTTCAGGTTCATTTTGAATTGGTTCATTTTGAGGATTATGATCTTGGATTTCAAAATTTGTCAATTTCATCCTAGTTAGGGCATTTGAATCAAAAAATTCAATTGAACGAACAACAGATTTTTCAGATTTGAGATCGACATGAAATTTGTCAAAGATCTTAGTCAGGAATGCACCATAAGGAAGAAATCCTCTAGGAATGGTCAGAAAATTGTCAAAATAAACCTCAGCCCAATTAACTTGAATATTTCCCATAATAGCATATATAGCTTTTGCTAATTCTAGGGAAATGAAATGAAAACTTCCAGTTTTTGGAAACAAGTTATAGGCTAGGATACGAGCAATGAACCTAGGAAATGGACGAAGTTTGTTTGAATTATTCAAAGGTTTTCCATGTCCAGGAAGAAATATGTGATTGGATAACAAGTCTGAATCATTCATCCTAACGGAGCTAAGAGAAACTCCTTGATAAGGAATATTGAATATTTTACCAATTGATTTAGTAGTTAATTCAATCTCCATTCCTTTAACAAGGGTTTTAATTTTTTTCAGAACCACCAATTGTACCCACACGTTCTATATTGGTATAAAACAATTGTACAAGAAATGGATATGATGGTTTCTTATTTTCAGCAGAAAATAACTCAAGCAAGCCCACATTTTCAAAATAAGTACTAAAGTTCCATGGAATGAAATCATCGAACTTCACAAATCGTCCTGGAAGAATTTCTAAAGTTGATAGTCTGTTAAATTCTTCCAATAATTCAGGACTTCTTAAATAAACAATGATTTCATCATTAACAGAACTGTGTGTTTGCTTGGCTTTCTTAGATCTAGACATGATGAATTAGATTAATAACAAGAGAATGAAAGAACAAGTTTAGAATTATACCCCAAACTGTAGAAACCCTAGATTAGCCGACTATAGCCTGGAGTAGTCGACTACAGAGCTTGGATAATTGACAGATTTGAAGAGAATGAAGAGAATTTGAAGGAAATTTGATGAAATTTTAGAGAGGTAAGAATGCCCTAACCTGGATTCGAAATTCTGAAGATGGGGAAGAATATGTTTCGGTTTTGGGGATATAGTTATAGGTTAATTTTTGAATTAAATTTGTTTTTAGAAAATGAAATAAAATGTAAGGTTCAGATTTGATTTGAAATGAATGTATGGTCAAGATTAGATTTTAGATGAAAGGTTAGGATTGGTGCAGTTAAAAATGAATGGTTGAGATGATTTTTACTTAAGTGAAACGGGTATGGTTATTGGATTTTGGGTTTAAAACATAAAATATCCACTTGTCTTAAAAAAAAACTGAAGGTTCAGAATTAGTAGTCGACTAATAGTCAAAATAGTCGACTACACTGTAAATGACAGACGGTTTATAACCGTCCCATTAGATAACATAACCGTCCCCGTAGACCTAAGGGAACGGTTACTCATCCGATACCTTTGCCGCCGTGGTGCTTGGTCTAACGTGACGGTTCATGATTCAAGTAGTGCGGTTCTTGAACTGTCCCCGTTTGTAACATTTGGGGACGGTTTATCTATGGGGACGGTTTCGAGCTTGATCTAAGAGGACAGTTATATTGTCTACGGGAACGGTTTTTTTGTTATCTATGGGGACGATTTTTTAATCAAGGGGGACGGTTTCGAACTTGACCTAAGAGGATGGTTATATTATCTATGGGAACGGTTTTGTTTTTAATCTATGGGTACGGTTTTTATACCAAAGGGGATGGTTTTCATTTTTTAATGATCATAACAAATCACCCAGATATCACACATCAGTCCATCACATACAAAGAAACAATAGTCCAAGTTTTACACACAAACTAACCAAACTTTAGCCTTAATATAATGAACAATTCATTACAACGAAGAACAATATTATAACAATAGGATTGAGATAATTCTTCACAAGTTTATACACAAACTAACCAAATTAAGCACATATCATAAATCCTCCATGATTAAAACAAATAGCTACTACTTAATCAAAAGGTCAAAATGTCTCTATTGAGACGATTAAGTTCTAAATCTTCACAACAAATAAATCCCCCAAAGTACGACAAGCATGGATCTTCAGATTTTTTCCTACATACATCAAGATAAAAAGATGAGTAAGCACAAGTAGGATGCTAAGTAAAATGGCATTAAAAAATGTAAAGCATGTGAAGACGAACAATGACTACTTAAAAACAAGAAATGCCTAAGCTCAGAAATTGCTCTGTTTGATATGTGACCTGAAAACCAAGATAACTTCAAAGTTAAATTACTGAGCATGTACCAATAATAATACCATGAGAAATGGTGAACATGAAATGCCTAAGCTCAGAATTGCGCCTGAAGATGTATGTTAAGACAGCTTAACAGAATCAAACATGAAACAAGCCATACTTACATCACCGACATAGTGACAAATTTGATGGTGTAAATGTTTGTCCTCTTGTTTTTTGTCTGTTTCTGTCTCTTTGTTTTTGAGACAGAGTGTTGTTGAGGATTTGACTGGTTAGGTTACCTACCCGTCTTTTCAAAAAAAAATCTTAAAGTTAGTTAAGAAAACCAGCTTAAAGCTAATAAGTGGCACAAACTTGACAATACAGAGGCCTAAAAGCTTGGAAATTCAAAAAAAAAATTCAATTCAACTACCACAACAACATACAATATGACATTAACTGAAAGATAATATCTAGACACCAAATGAAGTTTCAATTATATATTAAAATGAAGGCAAGATTACGCATTTTAACTAACATATCAAGTGAATAATAGACACTTAAACTATCTTCATTAAGGGGCTATGTGCTTATCTTGTAATACATATAGCTGACATATACATATTAACTTAGGTTAAAGGCTTGCCTATACTGATCCCTTACAATCTTTAATATCTTGAAATTAGTCCCTCAAATCATTGAAGCTGCTATGAGGCCTCAATTTTTTGAGTTATTTTAAAATTCCTCAAATTATTCAAGTTGCTATTAGGTCGATTTTTCAAAAGTTGTTTCAAATTAACCCCTCTACTTGATATTTATAAGACCAGTCTTGATTTGAGAGACTAATTTCATAATAACTTAAGAATTGAAAACCTAATAACAAATTTCGTGATTTGAGGTCAAAATACGAAAGACGTCAAGGACTAATATGAAAAAAATAATAATCATAATTTAAACCATCCGCACTGGGCTCAATTGATTGGACATTGAATTTTCTACCATGTAGGCCTTAGATAAGTCATGGAGAAGAAAGATAAGTCAGGATGTTATTTTGGTGTGAAGAGGATTCCAGGAACCTGCAACGTGATGGGTCTTAGATGCATGGTCTGGATGGTATTTAACTTTGCATTTTGAAATTTTAGCAAGGCATCTTGCTGTTTCAATCAATACGTGTGACTTCAATTGATTCTCCCAGTTAATTAAATGGAAGGCATAAATATTACCAACTGAACTAGACAACAAAAACACAAAAGCCTCAGCATCTTGGTCAACATTTGGTTTGCCTCAGCATCTTGATCAACATTTGGTTTTCATCACAACAACAATGAACAGCCATAACTAAGTAACTTCCTTCCTGGTCTACACTACGATCACTTCATTGTTTGGACTTAAAAAGTGTAAATATCGTATTGAATAGAATCTTAGGAACATCAAGAGTGAATATTTCGTATTATATAGGAGATAATGTAATTAAATATATTATGAACATCGATAGTGAATAGTTCGTATTATTTAGGAGATAATGTAATTTAGTACATTACCCCACTGCTTGAGATTAGAAAAGGACGCCATACAAAATAACTTGGGTTATCCAGGCTTGGTAAGCCCAGGAATTCAGCTCAGAACGATATGACGCTAGTTTGTCCTATCCCGTAGGAATTTCTTTCCATTTTCCAAGAAGCAACCATTTTGACAGGATTAAGATGGATCTATGTATTAATTGTATATGCCTGTATAAGTAATCAAGACGTAATAACTCTTCCTAATGATTTAATTGTTCGGTAACAGAAAATAAAACAAACATGATTTCCAGAAATCGATAAGTGATGGAAACATGCCTGTGGATGAACCATTGATCCTCCAGCTGCCAGTGAGTATGCTGTGCTTCCAGAAGTTGTTGATAAAATCAATCCATCTGCTTGTACACATGTGACAAAGGAGTTATCACAATAGCACTCCAGATAAGTGAGGTACGATGATATTCCACGGTCTATAGTTACTTCATTTAGGACTAGAATGGGATCCTCAGTCTCCAGTTCATTCTTAGCTGCATCTCGAATAACATGCCATTGCAGACGATTACGCAAAGTAATGCTAATAGGTCCCTTGAATATCGAATTTAAGGAGTCCCGATAATGTTCACTATCTGATAGCCGTTAAAGATCACTACAAAATTTATAAACCGGAACAACTACCATATTCTATGACATTAAAAGAATCCTTCAACAGCCTCGTACAAATGAAAATTTATAATTTACCTAAAGAACGAATAAAACTTCAATAAGAACATAGAATTTGACATCTAAGTAAGCCAATGGATAAGGAAGGGAAGTCCAAATATTAGCTTGTGTTTTGAATTGAGATTTGAAAGCAAGTACCAACGACAGGCTCAAACTGTTAGTTGAACACGGATCAACTGTCCTCACTAGACAAAAAAAAAATCAACATATATTACAATTTGAAGATTAACATACTTCATCTCGTTCTACTGATATTCCCGTCAGTGACCTTTCGCATTTAATTATTTTATGAACATGCACTTTACAGATAACAACTAATTATGGATTTTAAGGAATTACCCCATGATTCACTTACTAACAATGTAGAAGATAGATCTATCCCAAATTATTCTTCTCAACACCATTTCAGAAAGAACGCAATAACATCACTAGATTAAATGAACTGGGCAAGTAAAGAGATATGCTTTCTGACTAAAGGAAAGTTTAAGCCTACATTACCAGAAAACACGGGAACAAATAGGATAGATTATATCAAGGTTCTGAATCTTCAAAAAACATGATAGACTCGTGTCTTTGACAATATTTAGACAAACATGCACAAATGTTTTCAATTTCATTGTGACTAATTAAAATACGGAAAGAGACAGAGAGTGGGTTATAAGGAACAATACACGTGACATAAGGCCTGTATATCAATACTTTCACTCAAAGCATGTGCAGACAATAAAAGTAGATTGCAGTCGTAAGTGGAAAACACTGCAGCATGTACTTCATCATGTAAATATGACATGTACATCTATTAACAAACAGAACTGAACTTCCCCCACATAAACAAAAAATAGTTATGCAGGAACAATATTGCTTTAGATGAAAAACAAAATCAACTAAATAAGTTTTCAGAGCAATAGAATATATAAATGAGAGGATACGGAAAGGGGTCATAAATCCCAACGATCCCAAGGAAAATGAGATAACAGGAGGGACTGGTCCTTTGAACATAGATGCAGCCTGTAGATAAAAAAAAATTAAAAATTTTATTAAAAAAAGAAACAACAAGTTAATCTACAACGGGAGTTTGTATCAAGGACATTCTTCAGAAGCATGATGCTACTATGAATGCCGTCAACCTGAACTACTAATTAAACCTTCAAATGACAGTGCAACATTAAGACCAAACACGACTAGCATACACACAGAGGGAAGACATATTTAGCTAATGAAAAACACAAGCTAATAAGTTGAACATGACAAGTAAAAAATTATAACCATGCAATTGTGTATTAAAAATGCAGCAATGCATCACTAAAGCACATGAAAGTTCAACATCAATGACCTTTTTAGCAGAGCACATGAAAGTCTATGCTTATAGTAAGAATTCAACGCTAGAGCTAGCTAGCTCCTCATTGGCATAAGATCTATCATTTTGAACAGAAAAACATGTACAATCCAGTGAACTCCTCTTCAATCCTCACCTAACAACCACCAAACACCAGCAAATACTCAAATTTAGGGGAAAATTAGACATTGTAACAATTAATTAAACAATTTTATCGAAAAATTACACTAAATGCAGGATATTCCAAAACTAGGGTTCAAGATGTCTTCAAATTCATACGCTGCGACATATAATCAAGAAAATCAAAGGGATTCATCGCAGAAACCCTAGAAAATTGCTAAAAATGCTCAATATAGAGGCTTAATTGCTAAATATACTCAAAATCGAAGTAAAGAAATGCAACAACTGAGCAAAGAATATAAAAGGGAAATAGGAGGAGAAAATGAGATCGATACCTTTTTTCTGAGTCGTGTGGAGGTCTCGGCGGAGGTCCTCGAAGACGGGGAGGTCGTGAGGGGAGGCTGTGGACAACGGCGAATTGAGGAGAGGTGGCTGACGAGGTTGGGATGGTCGGCGAACAAGCGGAGGTGTCGAATGAGGGGAAGCGAAGGAGCCAAGGGGAGGAGGGAAACGCGAGGTGGAGATCGTCGAGGACGAGCGTGAGTGAAGGAGAGGCGGCGGGCTTTGCTCCGTCGAGGAGAGCTGGAGGACGAAAAAGAGTTCGACACCAAAAAAACCCTAGAGCGGTGATTTGTTTTGATGGGGGGAAGTGTGGCGCTCGTTCTCTAAACCAAAAAAGAAAATTTGGGACCGTCCCTTTAGCCCATTATACAATTTATTAGCAAAACTAATTCAACCCCAACGTTTTATTTGAAAGCGTTGTCTTAGACTCTATTGTGACGGGTGGAACCGTCACAAAACCGTTTCCTTAGATAGCTAAGGGGACGGTTTTAAACCGTCCCCAAATAACTGTCCCCGTATACTTATTTTGTGGTAGTGGTTCTTAACTCAGAGTAGTCGACCAATATGTGAAGTAGTCGACTACACTGTAAACAACAGAAAGTTTATTTTTAAGATTTTACATTGAGTAGTCGACTATAAAGGTAAGTAGTCGACTATAAAGAAAATTTTCAGAAAAATTGTTTGTAATACTTGTGCATGTAGTCGACTATAAGTTAGATTAATCGACTACTTAAAGTTTAAATTTATGTATTTTTGTTTTAAAAATTAATTTAAATCTTCAATTGAACATATACCTAATTCCCTTCTTAATTTAACATAAACTTCTTCTTTTAGGGGTTTTGTTAATATATCTGCAATTTGTTTATCTGTAGGTATAAATTCTAATGATATGTCACCTTTAAGCACATGATCACGTAGAAAATGATGTCTAATATCAATGTGTTTTGTACGTGAGTGTTGAATAGGATTTTTAGATAAATTAATTGCACTAGAATTATCACACATAATAGATGATATGGGACAATTTATGTCATAATCAGTTAAAGTTTGTTTCATCCACAATATTTGTGCACATGCAAGACTTGCAGCAATATATTCAGCTTCAGTTGTTGATAATGATACTGAATTTTGTTTCTTACTAAACCAAGATACAAGTGAATGTCCTAAGAAATGACATGTTCCACTTGTACTTTTTCTATCAGATTTACATCCGGCAAAATCAGCATCACTATATGATATTAAATCAAAAGAACTATGTTTTGGATAAAATAAACCATAATTTATAGTATCTTTAATATATCTAAATATCCTTTTTACTGCTTTAAGATGTGAAACTTTAGGATTTGATTGAAATCTTGCACATAAACATACACTAAACATAATATCAGGCCTACTAGCAGTAATGTAAAGAAGTGATCCAATCATACCTCGATATAGCTTTTGATCAACATTCTTACCATTTTCATCTTTGTCAAGAGATGTAGTAGTGCTCATAGGTGTTGGTTTGCTTGTTGAATTTTCCAATCCGAATCTTTTAAGTAAATCTTTTGCGTACTTGCTTTGATTGATGAATATTCCTTCTTTCAATTGTTTAATTTGAAGTCCAAGAAAGAAATTTAGTTCACCCATGTGACTCATTTCAAATTCGTCCTGCATATTCTTAGCAAATTCTTGACAAAGATCATTGTTAGTAGAACCAAAAATAATATCATCTACATATATTTGAATTAGTAAAATATCTTTATTTATTTTCTTAATAAACAATGTTGAATCAACTTTTCCAATATCAAAACCTGAAGTTAAAAGAAATTTCTTTAATCTATCATACCATGCACGAGGTGCTTGTTTAAGACCATATAATGCTTTCTTAAGTTTAAAAACATGATTTGGAAAACTTTCATGTTCAAAACCTGGAGGTTGTTCTACAAAAACTTCTTCATTTATAAAACCATTTAAAAAGGCACTTTTAACATCCATTTGATATAATTTAAAATTCATAAAACATGCAAATGCAAGTAAAATCCTAATTGATTCTAATCGTGCAACTGGTGCATAAGTTTCATCATAATCAATTCCTTCTTCTTGATTATAACCTTGTGCAACTAATCTAGCTTTGTTTCTAACAACTTGACCAAATTCATCTAATTTGTTTCTAAAAATCCATTTTGTTCCAATAATGGATTTATTTTGAGGTCTAGTTATAAGATCCCAAACATTATTTCTAGTAAATTGATTAAGTTCATCTTGCATAGCAATTATCCATGAATCATCAAGAAGTGCTTCTTTTATATTTTTAGGTTCAATAGTTGAAATAAAAGCATTATGAGCAATCAAATTAAAATGAGATCTAGTAGTTACTTTGTCAGATATATTTCCTATAACTAAATCATGTGGATGATTTTTAACTTCTACAAAATCTTTAGGTAAATCATTTTGTGAATTATCATCTTTTGTAACATCTATCATAGGAGTATCTTGTATGGTATCAATTACATCATCATCATTATTTAGTACAACATGTGTTTTTGAAAAATTTTCATCAAAAGAAATATGTAAAGATTCTTCAATAACTTGTGTTCTTTTGTTGTAAATTCTATATGCTTTACTGTGATTAGAATATCCAATAAAAATTCCTTCATCGGATTTTGAATCAAATTTATCTAAGTTATCCTTTGTGTTTAAGATAAAACATTTACAACCAAAAACTTTAAAGTAAGATACTTTAGGAATTTTGTTATAAAATAATTCATAAGAGGTTTTCTTTAAAATAGGTCGTAATAAAACTCTATTTAATACATAACAAGCTGTTGATACGGTTTCTGCCCAAAAATATTTAGGTAAATTACTATCACATAACATGGTTCTAGCACATTCTTGTAAGGTCCTATTTTTCCTTTCTACAACTCCATTTTGTGGAGCAGCACGAGGAAAAGAGAATGTATGTGATATACCATGTTGGTCACAAAAATTTGCAAATAATTCATTTTCAAATTCACCTCCATGGTCACTACGTATAGAGATAATAGAAGTTGATTTTTGATTTTGAATTTTCTTGCAAAATATAGAAAACTCATTAAAAGCATCATTTTTATGTTTAAGAAAAATTACCCATGTGAATCTAGAAAAATCATCAACAAGAACAAATGCATATCTACTTCCATTTAAAGATGCAACTCTAGATGGACCAAAAAGATCTATATGAATTAATTCTAATGGTCTATTTGTAGATATTACATTTTTAGATTTGAAAGAAGATTTGTGCATTTTTCCTTGTTGACATGCATCACAAAAATTATTTTTAAAGGACATCTTAGGCAAACCATTTACAGAATCATTTTTAGAAATCTTAGACATATGTTTAAAGTTAACATGTCCAAAACGTTTATGCCATAAAATAGAATCATTAGATGATACAATAAGACAATGTTCATTTGAAAAATTATTCATGGATAACACATATATGTTATTTTTTCTATAACCTTTAAAAATAATAGTTATCAAATCAATATCATAAATTAAGCATGATTCTTTTTCAAAAACAATTTTATAACCTTTATCACACAGTTGACTAATACTTAGTAAATTATGTTTAAGACCATTAACTAATAAAACATTATCAATGATAGGTTTATTTAGATTACCGACGGAACCAACACCGATGACTTTTCCTTTGTTGTTATCTCCAAAAGTAACGGTACCTCCATCCTTGTTTTGAAAAGATGACAACAATTGAATATTTCCAGTCATATGTTTGGAGCAACCACTATCTAAGATCCACCTATCTTTCTTGGGTACCTGAAAAAAAAACATTTATATTTTGGTACCCATACTATGTTGGGTCCTTTAAATTAGCCTTTAGGAAACCAAACCCATGAAGAGTTTGATTTGCTTAAATAGTTAGATGATAAACAAATATTTTTAATAAAATCAGAAATATAAAAATTCTTATGAAGAGAAGATAATTCTTTTGGAACCCAAATAGAAAAGAGTTTTGATTTCTTTTTACACAAATTTTCAGATTTATAATCATGAAAATCACACGAAGGTTTTACAAAAATTGTATTCTTTGATTTGTTTTTATTAATTTGAAAACCTAATCCTTTTGTCTTTTGTGATTCTCTTTGAAAAGAAAGAATATTATTAAGATTTTCTTTTCCTTTGTTAAATTTGCTTACATTTAAACATATATCTTCATATCTTGATTTAAAAGAAGAAATATCTTTATCTAAAATATTAATTCGAATATTTAACTTATTACATTCTGATTTTAAATATTTATTTTCATTAGATAAATTTTCATTTTCTTTGAGTAAAGAAAAATTTTCTTCTTTTAATTCAACAAATTTAGAATAAGTAAAATTAGAGGAATTTAAATCGGAAATTTCTTCAAGTAACCTTTTATTCTCACCTTTAAGAAAATTATGTGAAATTTTTAATCTTACAAAAGTTTCATATAATTCATTAAAAGCATCTAAAAGTTCTTCATTTTCACTTACATCATCTTGAGCCATGAAACACATGTGAGCACTTTCTTTTTCTTCAATTTCTTCATCTGAGGATGATTCATCACTATCATCCCAAGTGACTGTCATTGCTTTCCTTTTCTTGTTATTTTGAATATTGTTGAAGTTGTTGAAATAACTTGATTTTTGTTTATTCTTCAATATTGGACAATCTTTCTTCATATGCCCTGGTTTATTACACTTAAAACAAAGAGGGTTAGTTGAATTTGAATTCTTAAATTTAAAATTACCTCTTTTGATGAATTTTCGAAATTTTCGTGCAAACATGCCCATTTCTTCATTATCATCATCTGAATCTTCTTTATCGGAAGTAGTATTGAATGCAAGAACTTTCTTGTTCTTAGATTCTTCATCATTCTTCCTATCTTCAAGTTGTACTTCATATGCCATAAGATTACCAATAAGATTTTCAACCGTAAGAGTTGACAAATCATTGGCTTCTTCAATAGCGGTAACTTTCTTTTCCCATTGTGGAGTAAGTGAACGAAGTATCTTTCTTACCATCTCCACTTGAGTATATGTTTTTCCAAGACCAATAAGAGAATTTGTGATGTCGGTAAATCTTGTGAACATTTCTCCAATAGTCTCATTTTCCTTCATCTTGAATAATTCAAATCTGTGCACAAGAACAGAAATTTTAGACTCTTTAACTTTAGTAGTACCTTCATGAGTTACCTCGAGTGTGTGCCAAATATCATATGCGGATGTGGCCGTTGACACCCTATTGAACTCATTCTTGTCAAGTGCACAAAATAAAGCATTCATTGCTTTAGAATCCAAATTCGCATTGTTCCTTTGAGATGTAGTCCATTCCGCAAAAGGAGTGATTGGCTTCTCATATTTTGTTTCCACGATGTTCCAAAGTTCGTAGCCAATTGATTGAAGGTAAATCTTCATTCGGCACTTCCAATAGTTGTAGTTCAAACCATCAAACAATGGAGGACGATTTGTAGAGTGACCTTCCTTGAATTGTGATGTATTTGATGATGCCATCTTTCACCTTGCTCTGATACCAAATGTAGGATCTGAAATAGATACACTAGAACACTAGAGGGGGGGTGAA
>BQKN01065251.1:8857-31363 GCA_022839385.1 Asparagus kiusianus
TTTTTTTTTGGAGATCTCGAATTCACTATAAATATTTAGTCTCAAATTGTTGGAGACTTTGTAATGGTGTACCTAAATGCATTTGGTCTCTCTAAAATTATTGACATATTTCCACCTTCACTTGTTTCTAATATAGGATGTTTAAAAATTTTGCCTATATTATCTGCTTGAAAATATTATACTCTTAAGAATGCTCAAGAAATTTTTTACTTTAATAGAGAGCTGGCAATTCTAGTGCAGGGTGTTTAAGATGGTTTCTTACATAATTTACTGGAAAATTTTACTCTTTAAGAATGCCCGAGAAGTCAGTCCTGTAATCTTCTTTTTCTTAGACATTTCATGTCCTATAATGCACATTGCTCTAATATCTAATCATAGTGTTGTTTTTTTCTAATCTTGTTTTGTCAATTTTTGCTTTTAGTTACAGTAACATATAATTGAAACTTTTTTTTATTTGATTAGGCTTGCAACTCCAAACCCTAGGACATATATTGGATCTGGAAAAGTTGCTGAAATTAAGAGTGCAGTACATGCCCTTGATGTTGAAACTGTAATATTTGATGATGAATTGTCAGCAGGGTAAGTTTTTAACATAGTTGCTACTTTTTTTATTGGTTTATATAATTGCATTTTTTTACAAGTAATATTATCAATCTCTGAAAAACATACTATGAGTTTCGTTTTTGAGTTTCTTATCTTATGTTCTCTAATTTTTCATATCGTTTATATTCAAAATTTTCAGCTATGGGAAGACATCCTTTTTCCGTGAAAGAAGGTCTAGATAATTCAATTGGCTCCAACACCCCACTCTAGGATAGAAGTTGTTTTTATCATGCCTATACACAAATATAATCATCTAACAACTTACCTTTTAAGTTCACTAGTACTAGCCAATAATATGAGATGTATGTAGCTATTTCTGATTAGGATCCTCACTTAATTGCGTTTCATATTTTAATAACCAACTATTAAAAAATTTGTGTTTCATGTCACATGAATGTGGTTCATATATTACATTTTCTTTTTATAGGAAAAGACTATGGAATCCTATATAACTCCATTCACAAGTTTAATTCCGCAAAAGAAAACTTTGAGAACATGGTAATGGAAAGGAAGGAGAGCTTCTGAAAAGATTAGTGCTTGATTGTAGTTTTAATTGTTGTTTAATTTACTTAGATTAATAAAATAGAAAGAGAATACTTTTCAGCCGCCGATGTTACCTCGGACAATGTCCAGTGACCGCCAGTCACTCTGTGGTCTACAGATTCGCCGACAGTGGCTGCCTCTGTCGATGAACCCACTGAACTCTTTAGGTTCCGATGCAAGCAACAAACATTAGTCAGAGAAGAAAATAAGAAAAGTTATTCTTAACTCCCATGTTTCTAAAAGGTAATATGTAAGCCTACCACTTCATGGAATATTTTGCTTTAGTTCTGTAATTGCAGAAAGTTATTTTTAAGTCCATTAGAATTTTTAAATAGAGAAACTATATGCTACCTTAGTCTCTAGAAAAATTTAGTCTAAACCCCTATGATCCGTCAGTTTTGCTTTTAATGCTAGAGTATTTTAATAGATAATCAAATTATCTGAGAAGTTAATGTGTGTATGCTAAATAAATTATGAGTAGGATTGAAAATTTTAAACAATTACATTTAATAGAGTTTCTATTCAACAATTACATTTTACTGAGTTTGCTATCTGCAAGTTAATGGTAATGGAGTTATATCTTTATTAGGACATACCACATACTTTTATGGTAATAGAACAAATATCTGGCAACTAAAGACTTCTCATATTGGAAGTGAGACACTAAGAAGTTAGCTTTTTGAGTACAATAGCCTCTGGACTAGCCATGATTATATACGACTGTTGTATCTAAGATAAAAAATACCATGTCAAAGCTTAGAATGCAAGGGTAAGGAGAATTATTCTTTGAAACATCTGAGTAGTCTATATTAGTTATTTATGTGCTTGTAAACATGATCTATATATTTTTAGAATGAAGGCTCTTCCCTGACTAGCCACCTCAACAAATCATATGCTTTATGTTGTATGATCCCTCCTGCAGTTTAATCTATCCTTCATGCAGATACACGTCCTTAATTTGGAATTAACCAAGATCATGAAGTTGTAACTTTTACATTCTTTAATGCATATAGTTAAAAGAGTAAGTACATCTTTCCTCAAAATATGTTAGTTCTCATACTTGTGTTGTTTTAAAGCCTTTGAAATATCCTCATAATCAATACGTATTAAATATAATTTTTTATAGCCTTTTGTTTTTCATAAAAGTTAAACTCAATATATCCCGGTAATACTTGAGATTACCTTCCAGGCAACTGCGCAACTTGGAAAAAGCTTTTGGTGGTGATGTCCGGGTTTGTGATCGTACAGCTCTCATTCTGGATATCTTCAATCAAAGGGCTGCAACACATGAAGCGGCTTTACAGGTCTATACTAGATTTTTTTTTTTAAATCATAGATTATTGTTGAAACAGGTATGAAAGTGCCTGTAAGCCTGATAAGAAATATATCTATAGAAAATATGAGATTTGTGCATCTGATACAGCCATAGAGGTTACACAGTTTGATAGAAGGCATGTAGCGTTTGGATGGTGTTGCCGTTTTTGCCATTAAACTGAAATCTTGAGAGCCACTATTTTTCTTGGTATGCAATATTGGAATAAGTTTTTGAGAGTCTGGTCTTTCTTTCTCTTTCCTTTTTTTCGAATTTTGTAGCATTTAGTTTTGGACCTATCTAGGCAATCTGATCAAGGACCGTATAGCATGATTTGAAGACCCAAGAACTAAAAGGAGCATGAAATACATCAGTTAGCTAATCGACAATATTAGTATGTTGTATTGTGGATCCACTGCAGTGATATATATTCTACATTAGCTTCAAGCTTGGTGTGGGTACGAGCAAAAGATTGTCATTCTCATAAATTGTTCTGGAGCTTTATTGAAAAATATTTATAAGGAGTTTCACTACCATTCCATTTACCATCTCTCTTTTCTATCACACTTAAATGAATCTTGAAGTTTATTTAATAGAACTAACAGCATAATTTTTTTTCATGAGTGAAGAGCGCACTTTTATCAAGATATAAGTTTATCACGACATGCTGAATATAAAGAGCTTAAATCATTATATGATCCTCACTCATGTTATGAGCAAGCGTAACACGTTAATCTTACAGTTGTATGTACACACAAATGAATATATTCTCAATTTCACACAAGCAGTCCAAGTGAGAGGATGTTGATATTTATCATCATAAAATGCAAACCTTGGATCTTCTGTCTCGCCCCTAAATTGATATGATTAATATATGTGTCCTGATTCCCTGATCATGATATTTAGAAGACCTAAAGCATGATATCATCCTTCTGCAGCATTCATTATTTGATGAAAATGATGTCATTCTTATTTATGCAATATACTCTTGTTGAGATACATTCAGTTGTGTTGGAATCAATGACGTGTTTGCCACTACCTGTTGTTGGGTTAGGTGGGTTCAAACTGGATCGGAAGCTGCTCTTGTTGTTGGGTTAGGTGGGTTCAAACTGGATCGGAAGCTGCTGATCCATCTATTTTGATTTATTAATTCATTCTCCATTGGCATCTCGTATATATCTCCTCGGGAATAGCTAATTTGCTTATCAGATGCCATCCTTCTTTTCGGATGACATTTTATCTTCAAGGTTGTCTGTTACACCCAACATTTTCGAAAAGGTCTTTGAGAAGAATACAATGTGCACTTCAAAGTACAGTTTTGGAATAATTAGTTGGAAGTGTGGAATTTGTTCTTTCTTCTTCCTATATCACATAGTTCTTTAAGTCTGTTATCTCTTGACAGACCATTTAGTTTCATAGGTATGGTTGCGTGTTTTAACGGACATTTCAATTTCCTCTGATACTTTATATGGTGGCTTTTTATTGTTTTGGTTCAGCATTTTATCTTTCTCACTCTCTTTTGTCCTTTGTATTGGTCAACTTTGGGTCATGAAGAACGTTGTCTCATAGTTGACCCCTTTCTACTAGTCAGTATTGTCCTCTTACACTTACTTTTACATAATTTGGTTCATAGTGGTCCTTTTCACTTTAATACAAGAAAGAAGTCTTTATCAGATAACATTTCATTTGATAGTTCTTTAGATAATCATCTTTCGCAAAGTTTCTGTTGCCAGTTTCGGGGGTGCATGCAGAATTATTTTTTTCCTGGTTATTTTTCAATTTGTATCCATTTGTTTGCCAACTTGTAGTTTTTAATTTTTGGCAATGAATGCTGAAACTATTTTCATTTCTCTGTAGGTTGCTTTAGCGCAAATGGAATACCAGCTTCCACGATTGACAAAAATGTGGACTCATCTTGAACGTCAGGCTGGAGGCAGGGTTAAGGGTATGGGGGAGAAACAAATTGAAGTAGACAAGCGTATTCTACGCACTCAAGTAAGTCATACTGTACAGCTGAAAGTGTTTTGTATATCATTTATGCAGCCCAAGTTTGTCGCTTATTCGTATTTGACACATATTCATGTAAATGCAATTGCGTTGAGGTGTGGTTTTTATTAGTTTTTGAGGTTGATAAATAGATGTGGCATACATTCACCATTAGTCAGTATGTGCATTTCATCTGTTGTGTATGGCTCTAAGTTTGAGTTTCCAGATATCTTTATTAAGGAAATATGCTGATGTGCTATATAGCAATAGGCCGTTGGTTTACTGTTAACAAATTTCCTTATGAAAAGTAATAATCAAGTAAATTCTCTTAAAACTTTATTAAGATAGAGTTTCGCACAAGTTTTTGTATTTAAATTGAATTATATTTCATTTGTATTGCATTTACCTGTTAATTATGAAATACACAAAAGAAACAACATTGGGTTAACAAATAGCTGAAACTGTAATTCTAGAGCCCGATGACCTTCTAATTGCTTTATTAGCTCATTTTTCTTGCTCATAGCTAAACAGCATTTAGTTCCTGAGAATTTATATATATGCAGGTGATTCTAATTACTATCATGTAATATGAGTTACATTAAGCTTTGCACCAAACATTCTTGAAATATTTAACCACATATTGTTAGATTCTTCTTGGCAGATTGGTGTTTTGAGAAAGGAGCTAGAATCTGTTCGAAAGCATCGAAAGCAGTACCGGAACCGCAGATTATCTGTGCCTGTTCCTGTTGTATCTCTTGTAAGCATGAATATGGTCAACTGAGCTTTTGAAAGCTTATTCTTTATTGCATAAATATCCAATAATAACTAACAATAGAGTTTCAGGTTGGATACACGAATGCTGGTAAGAGTACACTGTTGAATCGCTTAACTGGAGCTGATGTTCTGGCAGAGAATCAATTATTTGCTACACTTGATCCAACTACCAGAAGGGTTCCAGTAAGACTATATAGTTCTAATGAAATCATTCTTTTTAATATAAATACATTGTAGATAATTAGATATACTGAAGTAAGTTAGAATATTATGGATTTGGAAAGCGGTGAACAATTATTTATTCCATGCCTCATAGTGCTTTAATATTTGCTATTCAAATCATAAAATTTTCAATTATTATCACGGAATAGAATTCAACATATTGTGAATATCACATTGAAATAACACAAATTAGTTTAGAACAACCCATGCACTTCTGCTACTCATATGTTTGAGAACTACACATTGCAGAAGGACAACCTATGACAGGAAGTGTAAAGGAGCACAAAATCTGATTGTTGTCTCCATGAAACCCTTGGGCCTATATGATGACCCTCTAGGAGCATGTTTGGCAAACAGTCAAACTGGCTTATGAGATGATTTTGTGTCTTTTAAGCCCCTTTGAGATGTTTGGTAAGTGGCTTATTTTGGCTAATAATATATCAGAAAACAAGCTAGGTTGCCCAAGCTTATTTTTTGGTGGACTATAAGCCATGAGGTTTGACCAAGTAAAAGCCCATTGTGATTTCACGAAATCCAAGGCTTCACTGAACAACTCACCACCAACCCCGTGTCCTTTTTGGTCATTTTGATGATAATGATGGACTATAATCCACCTATTTGTCGAACACTTTACTATTGAAAGTAGATTATAATCCACTAAATTTACCTAACACTCTAGATTATGATCCACTTAGGATTACAATCCATTTGTGGATTATAATTCACGTGGATTACAATCCAATGTTCCCAAACATGCTACTAGTTCTCAAGCTTATACAGAAATCCTCTTTCTGTATGCTAGCTTCTTTTTGGAGTAATCTAGTGTTTGTATTTGGTAGGACTATTTGGCATCCATGACTCTTTCATTGCTTGTGTGGATCCCTTTTTAGGATCTCATTTCGAAAATGTTTAATCCTTAGGTCAATGTTTTTTGTACAGATTCAAGAAAATTGTTATATGATTATTGTTACATAACACTGGACGCGACTACCAGTAATTAGTACTTAGCCTCACATTCTTTCTAGGGATTCAAGAAACCTTATGATATTAGCAATGGTCATCATGGTTTTTGTTGAGACATGTCTTATTGTGATTGTGGTGCTTGATTGTTCCTTTTCGTTCTGTGATATCAGTGTGTTAGATATAACATGTTTCAGAAATGTCATTTGCAGATGAAAAATGGGAAAGAATTTCTTCTTACTGATACTGTCGGGTTCATTCAAAAACTGCCGACTCTACTGGTATGCATTTCTGGAACGAACAACCTCTTTAATAAAAAAATGTTTTTTCTGTAGTTATCCAGTAGAAAACTTCATTATCGAAAGTGTTGGCAATTATTGCTTTTTGTATGCACAGTGATACTGATGCGTAAACTCTGTTAGGGTTTGTGGAGAAAATGGTAGCATGCCTGTGGATAAATTATTAAGAAAAAACTTCATAGTAAATGATGAGACTAATAGGGAAAAAGAATGTGAATGTTTACATGGTGTTTAATGTTGACAGCTTACAGCTCTCAATCTTTGAATTTATGATAAGGGTATATGTGGGACAAGGATCCCAAACCCTAAGAAGAGATATACGATGGTCTGCATTTTCTCGTGTGTGTTTGTGCGCATATAGCAATCCTGTTGAAATTTTATTCTCGCTTCACTTCTTGGACATTACATTTTGTGGTAGAAGTTTGAGCATATTTCTTAACAAATGTAGTGATTGCACCATTGAGTTCTTCACATGTCATGTGGCAATATTTCTCTCTGCTTTCACATGGTTAAAGCATCAGGGGATACCTATCTTTTGTAAAATATTGATGGATTTTAGAACTGTTTCTGCAACTTTCCAGATACTTTATCTTCACAACGTATTTTACCCTTTTTATTATTAAAGCTATCTCTTGCTACAGGTTGCTGCATTCAGAGCAACACTTGAGGAGATATCTGAATCATCACTTTTGGTACATGTTGTAGATGTAAGGTAACGTATGTGGCCAACTGGTTTGTGTGTTCGCAAATTTTATAATCTACATGTGTGCTTTGACAAGCCTCGATTTAATGATACTCTTGATGTGATGAAGCCCAGCCATCCACTAGCTCAGCAACAAAGAGATGCTGTTGACAAAGTTCTTCAAGAGTTGGATGTGGCATCAATTCCTAAGCTGGAAGTTTGGAACAAGGTAAGCTCTCTCTTTTTGTGATGTTTAAGAATGTTATTTGCATGTCGTTAGGTATATCTCTATTTTCTACATTCTGGACCATTTTGTGTATACCAACAAGGTACTATCTCATAGAATATCCATTTATATAGATGAAGTTTATGAAAACGGCATATCAATTTAGTATTGTTGGTATTAAATCTTAAGTTATTGAGTCATTTATCGAACCACATTGTCAGCCACTTTTCCCAGAAGGTTAAATGTAGCTAATGCTGGGCCAAAAAATGTCTTATAGTGTAACATCTGTCATATATGAGGCATGTATATCGCTTTCAGATGACCTAAGTTGCAGAATAACCAGTTGATGGGTGACTTAGTTGATAGCTAGGTCACTGAGACACTTCATCTTGGCTCACGTATCCGTTTCCTTGGAGGACACTCCTTGGACACTTCTTGAGTATATACATACATTTATGCAGACATGTGCCCAACTATACAATACATGTTTTAATTTAGAACACTCATGGTACACTTCTTGGACATATATCTTATATTTCACATCACATTTCTACAGCTTATTGGACTCAGATCAGAAACATTTCAGTATGATGTTACTATGTGTGTTCATAAGCATGATTTTAAACGATGATTTGGATATCTAGTCCATAAGTCAGCAGTTTTTCAATTTATAATCTCCTCAATAAAAGAAACATAAATAAGTTATATGGAGTTTAGTCCTTATAATATGTAATAAAAAAACAATATCGATCTCATATATATTATTAATATTTCAATAATTATATATATAGCCGTGTCCCCATATCCTACATTTTACAAATTTGTCATGCCCTACATCCGCACCCGTGTCCGTGTCCGCACCTGCACCCGCACCTGTACCCGTGCAACAACATAGGTTGACAGACAAATGTGTTGTCTAAGTTTCTTTAGTGTATGCTTTCTTAATTTAACCATGACAGGGTGATTCACCCTCCACTTGGTTTTGTTTTGGTAAGTCTATCAAAGCAGCATTGAGGCCAAATAATATGGACTTCTTCAAAAATACTTCTCTTCTTTCCATATAAATACTTATGTCTATAACAGAAAAGATCCTCAAAAAATTAAAAAATTAAAAATCCTTTTATATACTCTCGGGCTATTATACAAGTATGTATGTCTATGACAGACACAGTATATATTGTTCAAAGGACATGGGAAACCTAGAGCCTTTTTCCCCCCTTTTGTGGTCTTCCTTTTATGCTAATTTTTCGTCAAGTTTTAGTTTCTCGTTGAGGTGAGTCAGGTGACCAAATTGAATGGCTCATGTATTGAATATCTTTATTTATATCTTAGGTCACCTGCATCTGATAATTTTCTGGTTTTCCTAGGTTGATAATACTGATGACCCATGTAGAGTGAAAATGGAAGCTGAGAGAAAAGGGGCAATCTGCATATCAGCTATAAATGGTGATGGCTTAGAACATTTCTGTGATGCCATTCAAGCAAAGCTGCGGGTAACTACAGTTACCAAACTTATTTTGAAGCCTCCCTCGATTATATCAACTGTTTTCAAATTTGAAGTTTAGATCTCAGTTCCTGAATTAAATGGTAACGATTACGGCAGGGCTCAATGGTGGCTGTGGAAGCTATTGTTCCGTATGACAAGGGGGAGCTCCTCAATACCATCCATGAAGTTGGAATAGTAGAAGGAACTGTAAGTTGATTTAAATTGCAGAAGAAATATAAAGTAGTTGAATTTTGCAAAAAGAATTACCCTTTATGATGAACTTTATAATCTTATACAGACAATAGAGATGCTTGTACTCTGATAAATTATTGTGAATGTTGCAAAGGTAACTGACCAGTTTTGCTTCTATAGAAATGACTCACCTAGCCAAACGTAGTCCAGTAGCCACCAAGAGGATATTTGCTTTATTCTGTTAACTTCACAAAGTTGAAGCTCTTTTTTAGAAAATGATATCATACTCTCAAGTCTCAACTTCGAATTTTTGACAACAATGTAATTAGTTTTACTTATTTCCTTGAAGGAATATATGGAGAACGGCACTTTAATCAGAGCTCATGTTCCCCTTCCCCTTGCCCGTTTACTAACACCGATGAGACGACAGGTGGCGGCGGCTCTGTAATTGTATGTATAAAATGTTGAAAATCTTCTTTTCCGTTGTTTGGGTTCGTATCCGTTGTATTATACCGACCTAACAGTCACAAATATTGTACAAACTCAGGCCAATATTTTAGAGGATTTTGGATGTTACTGGTTTTTAGGACTCAATGTATACATAAAATATACGTACACGTAATAATTGAATAAATTATGTGAAACACTTTGAATAGTTCAAATATGATCCTGTAATGGAATTTGTCCGACAGGATATGAGTCCATCATCTCTTTAGTATGATGTACTTTTCACTGGCATCAGCTCATCTTGGCAGGCACTTTCAGTTTAATGTGCGAGTTCGCGAGGAGAAAATAAATATGGAGATTTTCTAAATTCAATTTGTGGGTTTTTTTTAAGTAGATTGACTGTTGCTCTTTTCCTTTTGAGTATGCTCCATGGCGAGCAAACGGATTGAGGAAGTAATTGGCATGATGTAAATTTTGACATTGGTTTTGAGAGGAGGAAGAGAGTAAAGTTTAAATCACTTTAGATATCGTGAAGGAAGGCAGAGGACGTATATTTCTTTTTTTAGTGAATTAAATATCCAAGCAGCGATGTTCATATGTTTAGGCACTACACGGTTGCGACTTATTGACTATGGAAAATTTTGTAAAATCGAAGCTAGCAAGACCCCCAAAGAAAGAAAGGAAAAAAAAACTAAACAATTAGCATTAGACCCCCAAAGAAAGAAAGGAAAAAAAAAACTAAACATTAGCATTATCATTTAATTTGACTCATGTGGTTGATGAGGCTTAAATAACGGTTTACTTGACTTTTTCTCCTTATTTCTTAAAATTAATTAAAGACGGAGATATTGCCATTGTGCAATCAACATGCATATATAGTTTCTAAATTAAATTGATGCTTAAATAAAAAATACGAGGCAACCTGTATTAAATTTTAGAGACCCCTACTGTTAATTAACTTCCTAAAATTACCATTTTAATAATTTATTAGATATTCACTACGCGTAAGAATCCATTTAATAATATCAAAAAAATAAGTTCATTATAGGTGAACACCAAAAAGGCAAAAGAAAAAAAAAACTAATTAGTAAATAATTTAATAAAAGGGAGCGAGAGAGATTCAAAGTCACAGCTCACAAAGATGACAGTAGACCGAGTGCAATCAGCAGTAAGGTCCACTTGTCAGCCTCAGCCGTGTCATCACAGTCGGTCCTAATCCCACTTGTCGCCACGCTTCGTGGAGAGAGCGCCACCTCAACAAAAGTCCCTTCATCGCCGCCCACCTCGCATTTTCCCTTGGCGATTTCTGTCTATCGCCGGAGCCGACTACTTTTCAATCACTTCATTGTTTTAAGTTTTTTGTTTTTTGTTTTTTGTTTTTTTAATTCCTTTGAGGGGCTGTTTGTTTGCCAAAAAAAAGAAGGAAATCAAGGAATAGGAAACCTATTTCCTTAAATAATTGTTTTATGGTTGTTTGGTTGGCTAAAAAAAGAAGAAAATCAAATAATAGGAGATGATATGAGATGAGTTGTCACAATATTATTAGATGATGTGAGTAATTTTTTAAGAAAAGTTGTTGGATGGTTGTTTGATTGGTTAAAAAAGAAGGAAATCAAAGAATAAGAAACCTATTTCTTATAATAGGTCCTATTCTTGTGTTTGGTTCAATCTTAAAAATAGGAGATGAGATGAGATGAGATGAGTTGTCATTATATTATTGGATGATGTGACCCATATTTAAGAAAATCAATTTCCTTGTTTTTTTGGAGGAAATGGGTGTAGATGAAATGGAGATGAGATGAGATGAGTTGTCACAATATTATTGGATGATGTGAGTTATTTTTAAAGATGAGATGAGATTGAGATGATATGAGTTGGATGATGTGACCCATAAAAGTTATTTGGTTTATTTTATTGGATGATATGAGATGAGTTGTTGGATAAAAATAATATTTTATTGGATGATGTGGATGAGTTGTATGATGAAAATAATATTTTATTGGATGTTGTGGGTTAGTTTTAGGGATGGAAATGGTGGAAATTGCACTTTTTTGATTTCCATGACTCAATTTCCTTTTTTTTGGTTTTTAGGAAACCAACCAAACAGCCCCTGAATGTTGTAGATTTCACGTTGAGAAGCTTGTTAATCGGAGGAGAAATGACTTTACAATTAGGACAAATTTTCAAATTCCATCTATTTAGAAACTTAATTACAAAATTGACCTATTTCCAACTTATTTACCGAATGTAATCATTTTCAGTTAATTGGCTGAAACTGTATCGAATTTGGAGAAAAATATTACGAAACTTCACGGGACTTCAAGTCCCGTGAAGTTTAAGCAACCTCGTGAACATTAAGCGTTTGTTAATTGATATGGTAAACTTTGCCCCTGTGAAGCTTAAAACTTCATGGGACTTGAAGTCCCGTGAAGCTTAAAACTTCATGGGACTTCAAGTCTCGTGAAGTCTCAGTCTGAATTTCAGGTTCGATCAATCTCTTTATTGAACTTTGCTATCTCTTTCGTTTGATACTGTTAGGGTTTCTTCAAGTTTGTGAATCATGAGGACGAGAACCCCCACTACACCCAAATCTGGGCCCACGAAGAGAACACCACCACAAAAAAGGCAGTCGTCGCCTCAGCCGACGAAAAAACACCAGAAACCGCGCCCAAATCCACACCCGAAGTCACGAGGGTGACCAAGGGTAAGGAATCCGCTTCAAAAGCCGCCTCGACTCCCCCAGTTGTCGCCACTCCAGATCCCAAACCTGAAGGTAACAATTCTTTCTTCTTAAAAACCCCAATTACATTCTTGCATGCCCCTAAGGTATTTGAGCTTATGTGTCATCGAACCAATTGAAACAATAGAGACTGTAGTCGCCACGCCGAGTTCAACGGAGGAGAAGAAGCACGCGAAAGCCCACGAGAAGAAGTCGTCTTTGGCTGCCAAAGCAGCAGCAGAAACTTCACGGGACTTGAAGTCCCGTGAAGTTGCCATAGCTAAAAAAATTTCATGGGACTTCAAGTCCCGTGAACTTAAATACCCCCTAATCAAGTTCCTTAGCGAGGGCTTAAACTTCACGCAAGTTCCGTGAAGTTTCGTAATGTTTTTCTCCAAATTCGATCCAGTTTCAGCCAACTGACTGAAACTAGGTCGAATTTGGTAATTAAGTTAGAAACAGGTCGATTTTTGTAATTAAATTTCTAAATAGGTCGAATTTGAAAATTTGTCCTTACAATTACGTTGAATTTATCATTTCCGTAGAGTTCTTGGGACTCTTTACTGTAGGGGTTACATTGGATTAATGGCGTGGAGACTCATTCATCAGAGGATTTTTTTTTCTTAATCCTTACATTTAGTGCACATTAGGAATTACGGGCTGACTGAGTTTAACTATAATTATAATAAGTATATAAATTAGAAAGTTTTAGCATGAGTTTTGCTTGAGCAGTGTACAATGAAGTTTGACCTTAGCTTTTGTGGTTCTTTTGTGTTTTTTTAATTTGGAGAGTTCCAAAGAAAAGGTTAAAATGAACCATTATTTCATTTTATGTCCTCTGTAATATCAGAGCATAAGACATCGGTGAATGAAGCTAAACCTAAGTTGTATGAATATGAAGACACAGATTGATACATGTGAATTCTATACACATGAATGAGATGCAAATACCTGACAAATGTATGACACTATATAGATCCATGGTCTGAATATTAGTTCTACATAGAATGCAATAATAATAATAAAAAAGAGTTGGTGACATGAATAATAGACATGGAACCAAGCCAATCCATAGTTTTGCAACTTGATTAACATTAATAACACAATAATCTTGCTGAGGATGAGTTGGAACAAGGAAATATACATGGGACACCAAAATTTCATAAAACCTTTTGGATTCCATTTTGTTCTATTTTATTCTATTATTTAGATTAACAAAACATGACAATTTAATTTTAGCTTGGTGGTACCTAAAATTTCGATTTAGCAACAGTTCCTTCGCTTGCAAAAGCTCATCCCTAACCACTTTAAAATTACACTATATTCAAACTAGTAACTGAAGGTGGTGAATTGAAGTGGAATCTTGGAAGTCGAGGCTGAGACCAGAACTTTGCATTTCTATTTGAACACCCTTCCACTTTTCTCCACCCACATATGACCTTTGGTAGACTACAAGTGGAGGTAGAGCGCACAGCGCAACAACACTTTCTATCATTAGAGCAAGTGCACCAAGCTCCTATCGTCGTTCTCAAGACCTACGTGACGGTGGGAGCTCTTAAACCCCCTTCAACAAACTCTCAGCAAGCTCCCAAGGGGCTCCCTGGGTTGATGTGGCCAGTGAGGCCCACCGGAGCTCTTGGGAGCTCCCAAGCATTAAATTTTTTTTTTTTTTACAAAACCCCCCTTACTTTTAAACCCAAGCCTTAAAGAAATATTTTTTTTACGAAAAAGTCTTTGGCCTTTGTATCTTTGCAATAGAAGTGAGGTTTTTTCGATAGAAGAGGGGTTTTTTTGATATTATTGGAGCTCCTAACTAGGAGCTCGTTGGAGCTCCATAAAATAAGGAGGTGCTCCCAATGCTTATTTTTATAATTTTTTATTTCAAAATGCTTGAGAGCTCTTGAGAGCTTGCTGACTAGGACTCCCAACTGAGAGCTTGATGCACTTGCTCTTAGGGGGTGTTTGGTTGCACGATTTTATAAAAAAGTTTTCTCAAAATGTATGACAATGGTAATTCTGTAATTAAATTTTTTTTGTAGATTTCGTAAATTGTGTTTGGTTTAAAAAATTTACAGAAATGTTTTCTGCAAAGTACAAAAAAATACCAAAATTTACAGAAATCAATTTCCTTTCAAAATGGGCGAAAATCACCCAGAAATTTGACACTACATTGACACTTCTCTATAAATTTGATATTTTTCTATAAATTTAGGAGGTATTTGGTTTAATTTCTACAAAGTATAGGGAATCTTGCTATTTTCTATAAATTTATGAGTCATTTTCTTGTTTTGAACTAAACAAGCAAAGTAAAAAAAAAATGGTACCTTTTGACTTCTCAAAATTTTTCTTATAATTTTTTGTAAGAAATACAAGAAAATCATATTTTGGATGGAAAATATTTCCTATAATTTATATAAATTGAACCAAACACCCTCTTAGAGCATCGGATTACTATCACACATCTCAATGTCACTGGATACCCCCCATCATAATGACAGAGAAAAGGCTAAAGTTGGCCACCTAGCGTTCTCGGTGTACATTCGTAATCGATTCACTGAAAAAACAAACAGAGAAGCTTAAAACTTAATTATTTTATAAATAATTTGAAAGTTAAAAACTATTAGTTTTAAGTGGTCTATCTACCCAAGCATTCTGCATATAATGAACCTTTTTTAGTTACAAATCAAATCAAATAAAAAAAATTCATGATTAACAATTGCCAATTGAAATAAAACCCAATTTGTGTACATTTTTCAATGAAAGAAGCTCAAACTTATTCAATTGGCTCCAACACCCCAATCATGATCGATGCTAATTCTTAGCATGTCTATGCAAATATAATCGCATAATTACCCACTTTGTAAGTATTCCTAGCAAATTCTAGTTGTTACTGTTTGTAGCTATTGCTAATTAGACTCATAAATTAAATGTGTTTATTTCATTACTTAAACGCGTGTTTCATTTTTTTAATAAACTATCACAAAAAATGCCTCTCACATCGGACAAATGTGTTCAATATCTTACATACAATTTTTGTTAAGAAAAATGTGAAAGGAGTTAAAGGTAATTCAAATCTATCACACAAGACATATCTATCAATTATTTTAAAAAAGTAACTACAACATGTCACATTAAAAAAATCAAAAATTACCCTCGGAAATTATGATACTGCAAACTCATGTCAAGAAAAATTAGAGAAAAGATGTCGGGATTGCTAATCCCAATATTTAAGAGATAAATTCTTCTGAAAGTCTACCAATTTTCTAAACATTGGTCCCTTTTTTTAAAAAATTACTAGGTTTTATACACGTGCAATGCACGTGGTTAGATACCATGATTAATTATTTTTGGCTTATTTCCTAACTAAAATTTGTTCCTCAGTTCCACTTTAATAGTTTATGTTTACTTTTATCGAACTTTAACATTGCGATTATTTATTTTCTTTTATGTTTGTTTAAATGAGTTATAGCTAATTTAAATTTTCATGTTGATATTTGAATTGATAGAAATAGATATAATCTGAAGCTAATTTTAATTTTCATATTATTTGGACTGACATAAAATCATGCTTTACTTGAGAAAGTACAGTGTTGCAAAAGAGAAAAATATTGGAATAATGTTATACAAGAAAGGTGAATATTTAAAACCAATAAGGCAAGATGATTGATTAAAAGTATGCTAAAACGATACAAAAGAGAATGTAAAATTTGTTCTTAATCATTAATAGACTTCATAAAAATTATAAACTAAATATTAATGCTAACTCTAGTATACATTCATATGATAAATGCATCCACATAAGCATATAAAAGTATTAAAAAAGGTTCATCAAACTCCCTTCTAAAGATTCCTAATTTCAATCAAAACAATTAAATTATTCTATAAAACATTCAGAAAATATTGTCTTTTATTCATTTTTTTGAACTAAGATCAATCTTTATTCACCTTTATCTTGTTCCTAGGTAATTTTAGAATAGTGTCTTCATCATCTACATTGATTGTGACATCAGGCTGAAGTTGTATTTTTTTACACTGTTGTCTTTCCTAGGCTTGTTATTCTTTTATCTTCTCGTTTAACTTTGTAAAGAAATCAAATATATTTCTAATGTTCAACACAAACTTCTTAAAATACAGACTTTGATTTTTTCCTAATTCAATGAGAATAAATTTTAATTTCAAATATATAAAATTATTTATGTTCCTAATTTATTACTTAAATAAGATTAGGAACTATATTTTTTTCCTCTACAATGAATTCTTCTGATGTGCATCCAATAAGAGTTTCTATTATATCGATAATGTTACATTTGCTCTATCCCTGCTATTTTTCATAAAAATCCAAACTAAATACATGAATTTTTTATTAGCAATTTGCCTTAGATTGTAGTATTAATATTTAATTTCTTTAGTATTTGAAGAACAAAATATAAAATTTATGAATACTTACTAATTTTTCTTATATCTTTCATGGAGAATTCTTCTTTGATTGAGTTAAAGTTGTTAAATTATTCTTCAATGGAACTCAATCAGTGTTTTTTTATTATTTTCTATCACTTTCTCTATCAAAACCTTGTCACGCCCCGGTTCCAAAATGTAATAGTTTGGAACGTGACTCAGCCGACAATGCAACCATACGGTCATATTCATGCCTCTAGGTCATCCTGTATACAGATATAAAGACAAAACTATACCAAAGAGCATATAACCAAGATAAAAAAAAGGAATGTATAGATAAAAAAATATCGGAAATTTTTATAGTTCTATGACAATTCCACAATTTATCTAAAGAGAAATGAAAAATACACCATAGTCTGGAGAGCCACGTGTGGCTAAAGAAAAGCTTAAACCAAATAACTACCTAAATCAACTAAATTGGATAACTAATAGAATGAATGGATCACACTATTGATGAGCTTGCCCCTCGAAATACTCTCGATCCTGTGAGGAAAGAACGGTTCCCGAATCCTGGGCACGCAAACCCCAGGGGAGTCAAAAAACTCCCAACAAGCATGTAAAATAAAGAAATTGTGCGTGTGTAAGTATAGGTGATAGATATAAATAAAAGATAAATTCTAAAATTATAGTGATAAAAGAAAATGCTAATCATAGAGATCAAGATAAAGTCCATCACCAAACACACAAGCGTATTATTATTATTTTAGACGTTATTTGAATTAGAGAAGAATATTTTCATGTATATAAATCGGTTCCCCGTAAACCGTCCCGGGAACACGGCTTCAAGTCAGGTATTGGCCCTTTTGGCCCTTGTATATATATATAACTCAGGATATCAGGAATGCGCAAGTGCCCGTTTATATACTGTTATATTCTTCGTCTAATTCCCCTTTATAAACCCCATGTTTTCTGTTTAATCTAAGTGACTGTGCATAAAATGTTGTGCACTAACCCTAGAGTTATCATAGAATGACTTCCGTAAAACTATGAAAGATAATCGTGACCCAGAACATGTCCAATCCAGAGGGGTGCATCGTCTAGTCGATGCTATAATATTAATAGCCAAGGAAAAAACTTATATTAGGATATCGATATCGAGAGTATAGCCATGTTATGAAAGCACGCTTATAAATCACATTTTGATGGAAGTCGTCTTCATGCACAGTCGGCCCTATTTAGGGTCACTATATGATCAAACACATCTTTAGGTGATCACACATCATCATCACAATGCATACATAGTCCAAGGTCTACAAGAATCCAGAAAATACACACATATTTTTAATCCGGAATGATATAAGTAAAACTACTCTTCATATCTATTAAAAATCATTGTAGTGGCTATATATAAAAAACGAAGTTAATAGAAAAGCTTATTGGACTTAAACAAGGTCATGGGTGATATGTCTAAATCAGGAGAAAATAGTTCACAAGAATAAAATTATTTATTTTTAGCTAATGTCATTTATGAGAAGTAACCTATGTATTAGGGAGTAAATTTGGTAGACACTATCAGCAAGATAAGTAAACACACCGGAGGATTTATCATGATTGTATGCAAACAGATTGGCCCATTTGTATGGAAAAAGGAAAAAAAGAGGAAGGAAAACGCAACAGGGAACAAGATGAAGGAGAGAGACGAGGGTTGGATTTTCTTTCTGCATTGGAAATAGCTTGATTCTTTTGAATGATATCTCTCAACATTCTGATAGTTTCTTCATATGAAATTCATTGCATTACCCTATAAATATTATAACATCAGTGGTTAATGTTTTTAAATTATAATCAATCGATGCTAAGCTATTATATTATAGTCTTTTATCATTTTTATGGATTTAAACATCTATCAATTATTGGTACTAATGTATTTTTGCTGCTCCAACTTATTAATAAAATTATATGTAGTTACTTTGATTTATATAGTAAAAATAATTTTAAAGTTAGCATATATTTGTTAAATTTTTATTCATTAACTGAATATTTTTAATCAATTATTGTTTTTATTTACCAACATCAACTTAGACTACTTTTATATGCTAAAAAGGGATAAACCCTAAATTGAAAATTATGCATACATACATACATACATACATGTGTGTGTGTGTCTTTAATGAAAGAATACCAAATAATTACACATTTATTTGCCAAGTTTTAAAATTTAAGCCTTTTTTGTGGTTTTAAACTTTAAGGGTGTGTTTTGTAATTTTTAAAACTTTAGGAGTGATTTTTTTAAAAAAATTACTTTTAATTTTGGCAATTATAACTTCCATGTTTTATGTGTCGGTGATAAATTTTAAATGTTAGAATATTTATTACAACTCTGAAAATTTAAGGGTTCTTTTCACAATTATTAAAATTTTAGATTACTTTTTTAAAAACTCAAATATCAGCGGTCTACCAATAATTTCTATATTTAATGTGTACTTGTTATAAATTTTAAGTTTTTAGAGTTTTTTTTGTAATTTTTAAATTTTGAACAAGTTTTTTGTTGCAATTTTTATAACTTTAAGGTTAATTTTGGTAAATTTTAAATTTTTAGGTGCATGAAAGTAATTTCTTAAATTTATCTTTTTTTGTTTGCATATTTTAAAATTTTAGAAATTTATGGTGGTTTTTATAATTTGAACTTTTGATGGTGTTTCTATAATTTTTAAGACATTAGGGGTGTTAATTGGAAATTTTAAATTCTTTAGAGGTTGCTATTAATTTCTTAATTTTATGTTTGTTGTTCTAAGTTTGAAATGTTAAAATTTTCAAGTGCATCATGGTAATCCCTTGAATTCATTTATGTTGTTTGAAAGTTTTGAAATTTTAGAATTTGAGGGTGCTTATTTGTAATTTAAACTTTTGAGCATGTTTCTATAATTTTTGAGACATTCAAGTATTAACCACAAATTTTAATTACTTCATAGACTACTACTAATTTCTTGATTAATGTTTGTTGTTTTTAGTTTTGAAACGTCAGGATGGTTTTTATAATTTTATAATTTTCAGGGTATTTTGTGCAATTTTAAAACTTTTTAGGTTTTTTTATAATACTTCGTATATTATAGTATATTAGCTACATATAATTTCTTTATCTTAACAAACTAATACGATAAAGCTATTTTATATATTTTATTAATATTATTTTTTAAATTGTTGAGCTAGAGATAGCTCACGTAGAATTAGAATATGATATAATTATAATTAGGATAGATTAAGATGTATATGAAATATTCAAAATAGTAAATGATAATATTGACCATGAAAAGTTTTTCCAAACTCGTGTTTTTAAAGGGAGTATGATGATATGAAATGTAGAGTTGGTTTAATTTTATAATTAAATCAAAATTGTTTTTTTTAAGAAAAAAATTGCTTTTCATAAAACGGAGGAGAATCTAAAAATTGTTTTTTAAATAAAAATGCCCTTTCAGAAAACGGAGTGAGAGAGATTCATAGCCTACGAAAAAAATGACGGTGACACCAACCCGAGCACAGTCACCAGTGGGGTCCATTCGTCAGCCTCAGACGTCATAACAGTGGGTCCCACTCCCACTGGTTGCTCCCAAATGCCAGGCCTCGTTGAGAGCGCCCCCTCAACGAAAACCTCTCCGTCCTCGCTCTCTCTCTCTCTCTCTCTCTCTCTGAACCCTAATCGAATAACTGCGTCTTCGACCTCTCTCCAAATCCCCTCTCCCATTTCTCGGTGGAGTTTCTCTCCGTCGATCCCTCACCGGACTCGATGCTAGGATCCGGTGAGCTTTCGATTCTCTCCTTTGAATTGATTGTTTGAGTTTTCCCCTTAATCCTTTGAAATGCGGTGGATTTCCCTTTGTTATTTTTCTCAATTGGAGGAGCAATGAGGTCACAATTGCGCTGAATTTGAAATTTCTCACAAATTTTGGGGTCTCGTTGATTTTGGCGTTACATTGGATTAATCCTTACTTTGTAGTGGATGTTTTTTCTACATTTAGTGCACAGAGAGAATTGTGGGTTAGTTGAGTTTATATTATTAGAGTAGACAAGTATAGAGTTTTACCATGAGTTTTGCTTGAGCAGTGTACAGTGTAGTCTGGCCTTAGCTCTTGTTGTTGGTTTATGCTTTTAATTTGAAGAACTCCTCTACTTAGCTGGAATTCTAACTGGTTCTCATTCTGTATACGTGGATTAGGACAAGTTGAATTAATAATTTTGCCTTGAAGCGTATTGTGCCCGAGTTGTCAAATGCTGAGCCTGCTGCATTGGGAAGATTTAAACTGAGGACCTCGTATAAGGGAAACGAGTTTCTAAATGCCTAAAAAAGTTATGTGTGGGTTGAAGAGAATGTCATTTAGAGCCCTAAATGATTTTAGCTATTTACTGATTGGTATATGGCGAGTTTTTGAATATAAGGCAGAACAGAAAAAGGAGAAGAGACTGCTTTGGTGTTTTTGTTGTCTATTCCCGCTATGAAATGCGGTGGGTATAATCTTTTTCTTGACTGCATTCGCTATGAAGGTTAATAAGCTTTAATGCCATTTATAGATTATGATCGATTCTTGCGTAGGGAGTTCTTTTTGGTTAGTTGGAGACGAGGTTTTATTAAGTTATTCATCGTGTTGCCATTTGACAAAATTCCTTTTGACCTTGGGCTTGTTTGATGCCTCACAGTTGTATGCATTTCTTGTTATAAATCTTATTATCTAACATTTACATTCATGTAATGCAGAAGATAGGGCTTCCAAAAATGTAGTAGATTATTCGGATCCTTATGTCGTATCCAGTCTTTTTCAAGATGGTGGGAAATATGGAAGTGTTACGAAAGATTATGAAGCTTTGCAGACTCAAAGAAAGCAGGTGTTTGGTTATCTGTCATTTCAACCACCTTTTTCCGGTCCTTGTTTAGGTCCACAAAAGCTTTCTCAGTCTTATGTTGTTACTGAATTCGAACCATCACCCGGATCTAAAGAAATGAAGGATGTTATTGATTTAGAAGAACCGCAAGAATCAAAAAATAAAACGGGAGCAGATACCATGTCAGTGATAGTTGTTGATTCAGATGATGAGGATGGATCTCAGCAAGTTCAAAAGCAACCTTCTTTTCATGATTTTCGAGCATGGTTGAACTCTCAGATGGCGGAGCGACTAAGAAAGAATAAATCACCTCTTGTGGCATCTGATTCTATTCTTCCACTTTCTTGTGTGCCAGGAAATGCCATAGAAGCAAAAAAACTACCTTCTATCCAGTATGAAAAAGTTGTTCTGCATAATGCAGCTGAGAAGCATCTTGCTTCAAAACTTGAGGTATGTTCCCAACTTCCCTTCTGTTTTTGCCAGTAAACTCTCAGTCACAAGTGTGTGTACAATACGAAAGATCAGTTTGTATTCTAACCTGAATGATATTAAATTCTTCATCTATGTATCTACGGAAAAATTATCAGACCATGATGGGAAACAAGAGCTAGTAATTAAGTAATTGCAGACTTGCAGTAGAATTTAACTATCAGTCCATGATGGTAAACAAGAGCTAGTAGATAACTGAACATTGTTACCTTCGTAAAACATTGTAATGTTGTGTTTAATTTATATCCATTCATTGGAGGCCACTTTGGGGGGGGGGGGGATTGGGTTTTTTTTTT
>BQKN01065251.1:31463-71660 GCA_022839385.1 Asparagus kiusianus
AGGTCTAAATCTACATGATATAATTCCATTTGTTTAGTAAATGTGATTTCATATTTTTAAGGAACATCCCTTGCATGCATATTCCTTGTTATCGTATTATGTCAATGCTAGTTTCAAGTAATTTTATTGAGAATTTTTTTGGGTATCTTGAGCAACTTAAAGCTGGAAAGTTCAGGATGATTTTTCATCCAAAGATGAAAACTTATGCTGGTTAACCAATCCCCTCTATAGGCTGTAACTTTTTCCTTTGGAGGACAGTGCACTCTGCATCTTTCAACTTAGTTCAATAGGTCCCACTCCGAGTCATTATTCTACTATTACCATGAGCCATCCATGACCCTTTATTCGCTTACCTCTCTCTCCTTGTTCGGCATTTCTCAACATCCCCATTCATCTGGTTAATATCATAAACTGAGAAGCTCTGATAACCATTCCACTTACTGTTATTTAGACTTGCCTGTTGCCTGTTGAGGCTGGATTTTTTACTTGGGAGCAAGAAAGATATGCATCACTGTGAAATAACCCATCAAAGACAACTTGCTAAATGCTAAACTTCAGTCACTGTCTGTCTCAATGATGACCATATCTGTTTGTGATCCATGATCAGCATGGATCTCTATTAGTGACTCTCAGCGTTGACATCTAGTCATGATTTATCAAACCTTCTGTTAATGGTCCATGGCATGGCAAACCTCGTTGAACTTGATCAGGATTAGCCATGTCTCACTTTATGTCTTCACATGCTCGCAGATGTGAAACTATCAGTTCGCATTTCATGAGTTGTTCACATGTAAGTACAAACCACCTCCAAGATTAGAGGAATGCATGCCTCATTTGACATTCTAGTTAGTGTCCTAAAGATGGCAGCGTGCGAAATTACGTTGCTAACTAAATATATGTAAATTTTCTTTGGCAAGCAGTAGGGCTTATGATTCTAGGGCAATCAACCAACTGTGTTTAATTTTTTTTTTGCTAAATCGTTAATTTGATAATCCCTCATTCAAGCATTCGGCAAACAGTTACAATTTTTTGTGCATTCTTCCTCCTATGGACCTCCACCTGACATTACAACCATCACAGCTTCCTATTCTCTTCACGGTATTTGACACATCTCAGCATTGTAAGCGCTTGGAGTCTGGCTTGAGTAGTAAACTACACAGCAGGTGCCTAATTTCATTACATACATCACACCCTACACATTTCATCACATTTAGTTCAGTTATTACATACACATGGCATACAAGCACTACAGCACGTTTATCACATTGCATTGTCTCTAATTTCGATAAATTTAACTTCTGACATCATGATGCATGCCATATTCATCTCATCATTTGTCTACTCCCTGTTCCATCATTCACAAACCATAATATTCCAGTCTTCAACCCTTGTTATATATGCACACATCTAATCCTTGGTTCCTTCACAAGTGTACACATAGCTATACCCGACATTGTTCTACACAAACAAATGTATTGCTCCTGGGGAAGTCATGTACATACATAGACATGTATGTACATACATAGACATGTATGTACATACATAGACATGTATGTACATACATAGACATGTATGTACATACATATATAAGTTATCCAAAGTATGGGTATCAGTAAGGCTTTTGAATTGTCTAAGGAAACATGTAATATTAGTAAGGCCTTAGAATTTTCTAACAAACTATTAAAATTTATTTTCACTCACTGAACTATGTTATTAACTAGTAGAATGAACCACATCGTTTATCTTAAACTACAAACATAAAGTGCATATAGAGAGAAAATTCTTTTGTTTGACAATTTCTATCCCGGTCAGCTAGTTCTTCCATATTTAGAAGTTTTAATGTAGAACAAAAGAAATAATTTGATAGATCGTATAAAGCTTTCAAAATGCACACTTGTTTTGTCCAGACACATTTTATGACTGAAAAAATTTGAACGAAGTGGATCGTCCATTTGGGTGACCCGTCACGAGTTTTCAAAGATGGGAGCAAATTTTAGGCTTGTTTATAGGATCTGTTGACCTTTGTCCTATCCGTACACACACATCATCTATTTTGAAATTTTCCAATTCCATCTTCTATGTACGCACCACATTGAATCTCCCAACACCCTAAACACTATTTTTTCTTACAGGTCTGCAAAATCAAATGTCTAGATATCTAATAATAGATAATTCACATTTTCCCAAACTTTGGAGCAGGTTAAAATCTTTTATCTACCATAGTCAATAGATTTCCTGAAAGTTGAACCACCGATTTAGTCCCCACCTATAATTTCAAAATAATCAGGAGCAGTAGTAATTTGCAACCATCAATTAGATTAGTTGAATTCATATTCCAGTCTCAAGATCATCCAACAGCTATCTGAATCGAGATTAGGTAACAATGGCAACTACTATATTATTAAAATGACTAATTCGGAAATAAAAGAGAAATCAGTTGGGATTCACTACTTTATGAATACCCATCATCCTTTTGGTTAGACATGGATAGAGAGCAACCCACAGAGCTACTAACAAGGGTTCATGATTTACAAGTGAATGGCTTGTGAATCTTCATTAAATTGCTAGAAAACTACACATTAATTTCTTATCCTTGAGTTATTTCAATTTTCAAACCTTGAAAAGCTCTGAAAAAGTAAGATATCCATCATTATTTCCATATTAACAATATATGCTAATTGGATTATTCATGTACCCAAAGACGAGAAACAATATGTTACAATTTATTTCACAAGGCATAGTTCATTGGTTAAGGGGGCCTTGTTCACTTTGGTAGGGAAAGACTAGCACACGATAAAATTAGAAAGTCTTCTTTTTATCATTGTTCTCAACCTGAAAACATGACATCTTAGAAGAGCATTAAATGGCAAGTCCTTTTTTATTTGTGCGTAATGGAAGCATGAAAAAAATGTAACCTAGACAGAATTGGTTCTCATCTCTTGTGCAACCAATGCGAAATCACGCATTCTACCCAAAACTATGGTTATTTCGCCATCAATATGGCAATGTCTCAGCTTATTAAGTCACAAGAGACTAGAGAAAGAATGTCAAGTATGAAGAGTAAGTGTTAGTCATTTATGATATGCTACAAGTGATGGTGGAAGGGTAAAGAAGGTGGTCAAGTGGAAGTGATATAGGTAGCTAAAGGCTATGTTACTTGGGTATTACATTACCCGGGTACTTACTATCATGAAGCCGCACCCATACTTGACATGTACCCTCACCTAAACTTCATGGACACTCCTTGCATATATGCATACATTTTTTAGAAATGTACTCAATTATATGATATATGATTTAAATATTTAATTTAAAATACTTGTCAAACATTTCTTGGATATATATCCTACAGTTCACATCCATTTCTTGAAACTCATTTGACATGGGTTGGATTTGTTTCAACTCATATCTAAGTTTAAAATTATGCTTTGAAAAGGACATTTGGATGTCTAGTTCAAAAATGAGTACTTTTCGATCTGAAACAATCAACATGAGAAAAGAAGCTAAAAATTGTGATGGGAATTGAATTATAAATTTATAATAACACATGAATTGAAATGTATTCCTAGAAATATTTGGAAGAAAAAGGGATATTTAGCTGCAATAAAAGCTTTTTCTTTAGCAATAATAAAAATCGATATGTTGATAGAATTTTTTTGATTGATCCATTGCACGACACTGCAATATGCTGATAGAAATGGTAACTCCAATGATTTCTTTGTCCTCAACGCCCATTAATTTCTAGGAATTAGTCACTTCAACAATTTGGATGGAGTGTGACCCAGGTTGCCAAAAGTAAAATTACAATAAAAGGTATGATTATGGATAATGCAAAAATAGAATGAGAAAAGTGAAAAAATAATAATAGAAAATAAATAATATATAAAAATATATCCATGTCACATATCTAACATAGAAGGGAAGAAAATAGAAGAAAGGAGTCATTAGTCCGATCCTTTGTAGGAACTACCCCTAATAACGAACTTACAAAATGGATAAAGAATTCTTCTAAAAACCCCGAACCTAATCTTCGCAAAAAAGTGCGTACTGTACTTTTATATTACGCAATTCAATCATATTCTATAAATGAAATTCCACTGACCACCAAAAGGATTCCACGGGTTCCTTTTAGTTTTAGGAAATGAATGTGAAGTGTAGAATATATGTCTAAGAAGTGTATAACAAGTGTTTTAAAATTAAACGTATATCATATAATTGATTGTATGTGTGAATAAATGCATGCATATATCCAAGGAGTGTTTATGAAGTTTTGGTAAGCATACATGTCAGATGTGTCGGGTACAGGTACAGCTTCATGATAAAAGTACTCATGCTAAGTTGTATGGAAACGAGAACGAGAATAGGTACTGGTGCGACTGAGGGTACAAGTTTAAATCTTTTATTTTAAGGAGTTGCTTAATTTTAAAATCTATTATTTTAAGGAGTTGTTTGGATGTCTTGTTAAAAAATGAGCATTTTCCAATTTGTAACAATCAACATAACAAAAAACATAAAAAATGTATAGCTATGTCCTTGTACCCTATATTTTACAAATTTACTGTGCCCCGTATCCCCACCGGTATTTGTACCCGTATTCGTTCTCATGCAACTTCGGTCATAGGTGTCCAGCTATTCTTAATGGTGGCTAGTAGCGAAGGGGAACATGAGGATGAACTTTAGCAATGACCAAGCAAAGGTAAGTGGTGAATGTGGTGGGGAGGTGGTCGACCAATTTTAGGAGAGGGTGAGGAAGGTCGATTGTAAGGAAAATGTGAGATTGGCAATGCGCCACTAACTCTGGAGAGATGAGGGATGGAGGCGAAAAAGAACAAGGAAGAGTGTGACAAGAGAATGAGATGAATATGAGGGGTGATTTCCTTCTGGAATTGCTATGCATCGACGAAGGGGAGGGGAGAGGATAATTGTTAGTAAGGGAGGCAACTAAGTCAGACGGCTAGGCTTAAGAATAACTAATGACTAATTGGACTTTACTTAATCATTAGTTACTTACATTTATACACCACGATAGGTAATTAGTTAATGAGGTTGCACTCGTATAAACTCTTATAAATTTTAACAAACCACATTATCATATGATATCTTCACTATCTTGCATCCCGAAGTCTTCATTACATTGCCAATTCTACAGTAGTAAAAATGTTTTGGCTATTATACAGATGATGGACATTGTTAACCAAAGTAGTGGATGAAACTGGTTTGAAAAACATTTGAGCATAAGTTTGTTGGTTAATACCTGGTGCAATGTTTAGCATTCCACAACCAAGTCAAATCTTTTGCTTTGAGCAAAAGTAACTCTATGTAGGACCTTTCTATATATCATTATTGTGTTCCAATAAGGGAGGTAACATGGAATATACTATTTATTCTTGATGTATTGAGGAGTGTAAATTATATAGCTCTAATCTATATTGTTTATTTATTCTTGATGTATTGAGGAGTGTAAACTATATAGCTCTAATCTATATTCTTTATTTGCATATGTGGTGTTGTTTAGTCTTTATGTTTTCATTTTCGTCTTTTGTATTTTGCGCATGAACTTTTTGTTTACACTTATGGAAGGAAGTTGATTACTTGGTATATGATACTTGTAATCTTTATACAACTTTATTTCATTGTTTAAGTTATTATCGACCAGACTTTTTCCGAAATATTTCTGTTGGTGATATGAGTTAAGATCTGCTTTCTTATAGAAAATTTTGCTTGTGCAGAATCGACAATATCTTACAACAAGAAAAAGGGAAGGTGCTTCTATAGAGAATATAGAGAAGGTTAAGACATTTTCTTTGTTGATATATTATTGACGTTTCTATTCATTTAGAAAAGTCATATTAATTATAACAAGTCATCTTTTTATGATTTGCATTGTGCAGAGTCAGAGAGTAAAAGTTGCAAGAGATGGAAGAGAAGATGATGCTCTAGCTACTCAAGTGAGTTCACCGCTCATTTCCTCTGAGGACCATTACTACACACCAACCATCATGACTCATCATGATGATACAGAAACATCAGAAAGTGACGGGTTAGAAGATATTTGGAAAGATATGTCTATGGCAACAGAATTCTCAAAGGTATTTAACTAATTTTTATATTCCTTAAGACCTTTTTGTTGAGCTCATCACTTGTGATATTTTTGTTTTTTTGTATATTTATTTGTCCTTTAACCTTTTGGAATCAGTCCACATCTTTATTCTTTTAGGTATTTTGCATTTTCATTATTCAATCTACCTTTCTAGAACCTTTTGATAGCTCTACAATTTCTTTGAACACACACGCTTTGCGGGCAGATTCATGTCTATGGTACAAACTGGTTTGACACTAACTACATTCTTAGACAATATTCTCTATGTTCAAGATCGTAGATGAATTGATATTTTTGAGAAGAAAATTTATTTATTTTTACCTCTTCTTTATGTTGTCTCACTTGATCAACTGAAGGATATGAAAATAGTTGAGTGGAAGAGAAGAGCTTAAATTAATATAGGACAAAGAAACTAGACAATATAATTAAAGAGAGAAGATGAAGTTTTGTAGAAGAATGATAAAAGAAAAAGGTAGTTGGAATACAAATGAACATAAACATCAAATGGAGTAACATCCACTTGCGTCAAGAAAGTAACTATAAAATATTTGAGAACACATAGATAACGAAGGCCTACTGAAGAGAGCTGGTAGTGAAGCAAGGAAGTCTAGAAGGTGCAAAGTGAAGAGAGTTTTATAAACATCCATAAAACGTAGAAATGGTAATTTTTATTGAGAAATTTAAGATTTTAGAGAACAAGATCATGAAAGTGATTGTATAATTCTCTACTTCATTTGGATTTATGTTGGAAGCTCGAGAAAGGAAGGATAGAAAGATATCTGTGTGCAAATTATGATTGTGTGCAAGTATTGATAATCTTGTTAAATGAGAGAAATAATGAAGTCTTATGTATTGTTAAATGTGTAAAAAGTAAATAATAAATATGAAATGGTCCTAGTAATTGTTGATAATGTTAAAGTCAAGTGGTGGAATTACTTTCATAAATTATTTATCAAGATGATGGAATAGATTTAATTTATGACCAAATGGGGCAGCAAATAAATGTTTTCTTTAAAAAAAATCATGCTTAGTGAACTTAGAGCATTCCAAAGAAGTAGAATTTAATTTACTATTATATGTATGCTGATGATAGGATGGACGATTGACATGTGGTAAGAGATAGGGAAAAGTTAATACATGCACGACAAGTTGGAGACTCAGAGGTAGCTTCCTTTTAGAATAAAATTAGAGTAAAACAGTTAAGATTCTTTGAGCGCACCCATTAAAAGTATGGAATCATAGTCAATTAATAGCTGATCTACCTTGGAGGAATTGGTTTCATGTGACACCACTTCCACCAAGTGAATAGGATTCCACCAAGTGAATAGGAGAGTCTGTAGATATTCTAAAAATTTAAACTTCAACTCATCATTGCGCATACATTTTCATGTGCACCCAAACTAATATTTTGTTTGGATTTCTAGCTCACCCAAACTTCTTACCCTTAAATTTTAGTATACCATACTTGACGGTCTCTATTTTAATTAAGTTTCATTTCACTATATATAATATGTATATACAATAATACATACACATTATGCTTGCTTTTTTGGTGCCCGATCAGAATGAAAGTGGACCCACCTTGTAATGGATGATTGCTAGAGTTACTAATGATGCTATGATTGGTAGTCTTACTAATAAAAAGATGATTAGATCAATGATTGTTTTGTTGACATATATTGAGAAAATAGGCATTTTATATTGTTATTCGTGATGCAATTATGTATTTTTTCAAAATATGAAAACCTGTCGAGGACATTTGTAACACTCTTAAATCATTAACTACCGGGTGAATTGGTGACACCACTTTCCAAAAATCATAAATCCGCCATTTGGCACAACGATAACTAGAGATGAGCCCAAAAAATGAGATTATGAGCGGTTGTTAATATGAGCATGTTAGTTGTTAAATTGATCAAAGATATCACAACCACAACAACAATAACAACCAAGCATCCACCACAAAGTTTAGGATCATCTACATGAATTCTATTCTTCTATTTATTTCTATAATGAGTTATATTCTCCATTAAGTTAACTATTTTTGTATCTTTCTTAATTGTTTTCAACCAAGTTTGTTGAGACCTTCATCTAGTCCTTACTCCTTAGCCATGTTAACTATAATCTTATCACTTTTCTAAAATGGTTCATTTAGTGATCTCCATTGTACATGACCGATCCATATCATTTGACTTCTCTCTTATTTTATTTTACTCTCGTAGGAGCAAACTCTGATCTCCTATTTATCCCTCATTTATTATTTTATCTTTTAGTGTATACTTCAATAAGACCATCGTAACATTATTTTGATGGAAGAGATGGTCCTTGTTATGACTCAAGATTAGAAAAGGCTTCATGGACTAATTCCAAAGTTTGATTATAGGTTTTATTTTTCTAGGTGTTGTTATTATCTAAATCCTAGTTAGTGGCTACGACATTAGTTTTAAATTTTGTGCTCCATTCAAAAATGTCATTCCTTTGTAAGCTAATGTCATTTCTTCATTTAGCATTTATACACTCAGCGTCTGATTTGTGGTTGCAGCATTGTATATCGAAAATAACAATAGTTAACTTATAGGTTTTGGTAAATTTTCCTTCTTTTTATTTGGTTAGAGATCAATCCGCTGGTGTCTTGCACTCCTGCTATTATGGGAAGCCACTTGTGGCAAGTATCTCACATATGCAATCAAGAAACTAGGAAAATATTCTAAGGTGCTTTATAACTAACATGCGGCAAGTATCTAGCACATGCAATCAAGAACATTAGAGAATAATGTAACGTTCTATTTAACTAAAATACAATCACTTTGAAAAGACAATTTATTTATTTTCGTAGATAATATTTAATGGACACAATCCTTTGAATCATCATCAGTAGCCTGTAGCTTGAACTATAGATACGCATTTACTGGCAGCCTGCCCTTTGCATTTGGTTATACTGTCACAAACTCACAATATTAGGGAATTATATAATTTAGTTAATTCATAACACAAACTTAGACGATACGATTACAGTTTTATTTGTTCGTTTGTAGCTATGCTATTGTCTTTCCCGTGACGTTTTATTACACTATGTTGTTGTTCAAGTTTTTTAGCAAGAAATGAATAATTATTCTATCATTTTCTAAAGTTCTCTTTAACTAGTCGACCTTGTGTATGAACATGCAATTAGTATTGCCTATTCTTTACAAGGTTGATTGCTTCCTATATTCTATAACATATGTAATTTGATAATATACTCATTCCACACTGCACTGGCTCTAGGATGAAATGCCAACAGATGAATCAAATCTTGTTCAGGAAGAAGAGGACGATTGTGCTCACTCCTTCATGCTTGAGGATGATCTGGGACTTGTTTGTCGTGTTTGTGGAGTCATTCAGAAGAGAATTGACACAATCTTCGATTACCAGTGGATGAAGGTAGTAGTAGATACTTTCCCAACTCTATGTACGCTACCAATTCTTTTTCTTCTATCATGCATGTTTATATTATGTCCTTATTTAATTTAGGCTATTTTAAAGTTCACTCTCACTCATTGATCCTTTTTGGTGATAGCATGGAACTTTATTTGTTTAAAATGTATTTCTTTTCCCTACGCTTGCAAGTTTGATTATTGTATTGGAAGGAGATCGATAGCAGAACATATATTTCTATATTTTCCCAACTAAATAATTTTTCTCCTTTATTTTGGGGTGGGGATGTGATGCAGGACAATCATAGACCGTCTTTCTTTGTTAGGGTTGGGTGGATTTTTTTCGGTGCAAGGGTGGTTGACAGGTGGGGGGTAATTGAAATTGCAAATATCAACCCCAACCCCTACCCAACAAAAGATAACACCAAAACAATTTATAGGTTTAATAGGACATGATTTATCAAAAAAGAGGTCGGAAATGATTAATTTGGGTTGTTAGTTTTCTATGAGCGGAATATGCAAGCATATTTTAAGTTATATTTGCTATAAGTAGGAAATATGAAACTATGTATAAACATGCGTGCAAACACACAAGATAAATAGTGATATCTATCAATATAACTTTGGTTCGAATGATAAATCAGTCAATTACTTTAAAAATTCAAAAAAAAATGCTACTTTAGAGCTGTTGATGCCTAGCAAATAATGTTAGTCTCTTATTCAGTTTTCATCACACAGGGAACGCAAGAAAGAGAACTAATGTGCTACAGTTCCATGCACTTTAGCTATTCATTGTTGGGTAAATAGATAACGAGCAAGTCAATTTTAATCTTGCCGGTCCACTAAGCAAAATAGTATCCTCCTACATCTTCAAGCTGAAAATTTTAATTTGAAAATTTGAAGTTAGAGTGGACAGGGTTGAGCGCATCTAAGATGGTGTCATCCTGAGCCCATGGATGTTGGTATTCAATAGTTGTCAGACACAATATTAGTGCTCTATAGTTAAGGTAATAATGACGACTCTTTTGAGATACAATGTTAATTATTTCACAGTTAGGTGATAACGCTGAAGGGAAGGGTTGGGATCCTTTGCGATACAAGAGAGTAGTAAGGAGGTAATATTTCCAAGAAATTTGTACCCAAGAACTTTGGTTCCGATATTAAGGTTCGGCAAGTAAAAAAATGGAGGGTTGAAACTTGAGCAGGAAGCAAAAAGGGATCTTAGGAGGCAGAGGACTTTGCCATTGTTGATAGAGGACTTTGTCATTGCTACACTTAGAAATGTTTCATATGAGGGCTTGAGAAAAAAAGATCTCTGATGCTGAACAAAATAGATTGCTTGAGAAAGAGGGATGGAGCTCTTAAAAATCTCCATTATTATCTTGAGGCCTTCAGAAGTGAATAGTGCATAACCTTCAGTTTTTTTCTCTATTAAGAAGTTTAATAATAATTAGAGAATGGATTGCAAGGAACACTATTGTCATTGACAGCTTTAGAAATGGGTCACATGAGGGCTTGATGAAACAGGTAAGAGGGAGGGAGCTCTTAAAAATCTTCATTATCATCTTGAGGTCTTCAGAAGTGGGTAGTGCAAGGTTTTCAATTTTTCACCTCGTTTCTAGTATGGTGTAGTAATAACTAGGACATTGGAATGCGAGGAACTTCATTCTTGCAATTAAAACTTGTGTGTAGTCTACACTATGAATCTGAAAAGTCGCAATGGTACTTGTGAGGTTGCACAAATTTAATCAACACTCATTCTTCTGACTTCATATTGACTAGCTTGAGACTGGATTCAACTCGGTTCACCCCATTTCTTGCAAATATGATTGAGCTTTCCTACCACCAAGATGTAACCCTACATGAACTCTCAAATCCCATCCAGAGAGGATGTCTATCAAATAAAATTTCTAAGATCCTAAAACTCTTAACATCATGTCTTAACCTAAAATAAAGGTCAATGTTTTAAATGTCGGATGACTAAAATTCATGTCGGATAGCGGAAATCGGGGCTATGTCGGGGGACATGAAAAAAATATTGGATTGTCATATTAGATGGTGTGCATATATGTAATGTAAATATCATTAATGAAATCTAAACATACTTAATAAATTCTATTGTCTAAACATATAAAAAAGTAAATAACTTATAATGCTTACGGTTGATGTTAAACGAAAGAAGTGAGAAAAAAGGAGTTCGATGTTGGCGGTTAAGGAGAGAGAAGATCCCCGATATTGATGTCAAAGAACATCTCGGAGAAGAGACCGATGAGATGTCGAAGGAGAGAAAATAGGAGGGACGGAAATGACTTCGGCCTTTTTTTTTCTATTTTTCCTAACTAATTGGGTTTTTTCTTTAGGAGTAATATCAAGACAATAAGGAATTTAAAGCCAAACCTGATTAAATAAACATAGAAAAATTAGTCAATTTTTCAGACTGAAAAATCGACCGACATAGCTGACATGTCCTCCGATATATCTGTCCGACATATTTGACATGTCCCCCGATATATCTGACATGAATCTTGAAAACGCAATACGTACTGAAAAGCTTTATATCGTATTGATTGACCCCTAAATCCGACATGTCGGTCAACATGTCCGACATGGATGCAAATATTTAAAACATTGATAAAGATCATATCAAATATTACTAGAATAAAAAAATATTCTAATGGATCTTAAAATCTTCTGAGGGACGGGCCACAATCGTCTTGTATGACTATGTTTACCTCGTTTGTTATGATTCTCACTCTTTGAGCTATAAAAAGAAATAGCATCCATGAGTTGTTTGAGAAAAGAGTAAAGAGAAATACTAATTGTCATTTAGATTAAATGTGGACCATCCGTGCCAAGTTTATTGCCAAAAGGTCTTTTCTCGATGAAAGCGGTAATGTTTGATCAGTGCTTTTAGAGAAGTATACGTGGCATCAAAATCAAATTAGAATATGGATGTGACAATGAGTTTGTAAATTTGGACATCTACGCCAAGTTTCACCTTTCAAATTTTTGGAAAGCCCCTCTGTTGATCATAATTTTTTTCCATAGGGAAAAAACTTAAATATTCTTGACGATATTACATAAAGTAGAGAGGTAAAACCTTCCAAACATTTCCTGCAAATAAAAGAAAAAAAACTATGTGTATGTGCGCGTGCGCGGCGCTGGGATATCTATCTCTTTTCATTAATATATTATTGTCAAGCTCCAACTTATAATTCTTTCAATTTGCTATGTTAATGAAATGAATTGTTATTAGTTATCAGTTATCACGATAATGTGAAACATATAAATTTCTAAAGATCTACATGCAAAATGGTCCATGGGGCTGATTAAGTTGTGTTGTTTCCATATTATTACTGCCTATATGATTTGAATTCTTTAACCTCTTTTTCCTTCCCGAAATCAAATTGCAATTCTGCTACTGAATTAGTTTTTACAATGTCTCGTACTTACCAGGGCACTCGATCGACAAGGACTTACATGCCTGGATCAAGAAATTCCAATTTGGGTGACATAGCTGAAACCTCTGGGAAAGACATCACTGAGCACTTACTTCTTGCTGCAGATATTTCTATCCATCCAAGACACATGAAGCAGATGAAGCCCCATCAAATAGAAGGTTTTAACTTCTTGGTTAAAAATTTGCTGGGTGATCCCCCAGGGGGTTGCATATTGGCTCATGCGCCTGGGTCTGGGAAAACATTTATGCTCATAAGCTTTATCCAGAGCTTTATGGCCAAGGATCTTCATGCAAGGCCGTTAGTTGTTCTGCCAAAGGGCATTTTGCCTACCTGGAGAAAAGAATTCCAGCGCTGGCAAGTGGAAGACATCCCTCTGTATGATTTTTACTCCTCCAAGGCTGATAGCAGATCGCAACAATTGGAAATGTTAAACAAGTGGCAAGAAAACAGGAGTATTCTACTTCTGGGCTACAAGCAGTTTGCCAATATTATCTGTGAAGGTGGCAGTAACAATGTAACAGCAGCGTGTCAGGAAAAGCTCTTAAAGATCCCAACTCTTCTCATTCTTGATGAAGGCCATACTCCACGAAATGATAACACCGACATGGTGGATTCACTTGCAAAAGTTAGAACTCCATGCAAAGTAGTACTTTCAGGAACCTTATTCCAGAATCATGTGGGAGAAGTGTTCAATATTCTGAAGCTTGTACGCCCAAATTTTATGAAGAGTGAGAAGTCACGAGCTATTGTCAAGCGTATTTTGAGCCGTGTACATATATCAGGTGGCAGGAAGCCAACCAAGGGTAACCAGGAGTCATATTTCTGTGAGTTGGTTGAGGAGACTTTACGGAGTGATGAAAACTATAAGAGGAAAATTGCAGTCATCCAAGAGCTCAGGGACATGACACGAGATGTGCTTCACTATTACAAAGGAGATTTCTTGGATGAACTCCCTGGATTGATAGACTTCACTGTACTTTTGAATCTTGGCTCGAAGCAGAAAGAAATTATCAGAAAGTTAGGTAAGCTTGATAAGTTCAAGAAAAGCTCTTTGGAGAAGGCTATTTATATTCATCCACAGCTAGTGGAACTTCGAGATAATGACAATGGGGTTAAGGATAACGGTATTAGCATTGAAAAGGTTGATGCTATCATTGAATCCATAAATATTGCAGATGGCGCAAAAGCAAAATTCTTTCTAAATCTGTTGGCGATGGCTGAGCGATCTGGGGAGAGGATGCTCGTCTTTAGTCAATACCTTCTTCCGTTGAAATTTTTAGAAAGGTTGGTAATTTCGCTAAAGGGATGGCGTTCTGGAAAAGAAATCTTTGTCATCTTTGGTGATTCTAGTCCTGAAGATCGAGAACGTTCAATGGACCAATTCAACAACTCCCCTGATGCCAAGATTTTCTTTGGATCCATCAAAGCTTGTGGGGAGGGCGTTTCTCTTGTTGGTGCATCTAGAGTTGTCATCTTAGATGTTCATCTTAACCCTTCAGTTACTCGTCAAGCAATTGGGCGTGCGTTTCGGCCAGGTCAAGAGAAAAAAGTCTACATATATAGGTTGGTTGCTGCTGAATCTCAGGAGGAGGATGATCACAATACCTCCTTTAGGAAGGAATTAATTTCAAAGCTGTGGTTTGAGTGGAGTGAGCATTTTGGTCAATTCGACTTTGAGTTGGATGCCATTGATATTGAAGATAGTCAAGACGTGTTCTTTGATTACCCTGTTCTTAGGGAAAATATCAAAGCTCTTTACAGAAGGTTAGTGATATATTCTGGTTATAATGCTAATGCATATTTGTTTCACATCTTAACAAATTGATAGTTTTCCATTCATAATGGAATGGACTCTTGACAAATACCTTTATTGCCTATTTAATATTATCAGGAATAAATATTGAAAGAGTGTGTCAAACAATTGGATACTATTTGCCCATTTTCCTGCAAAAACTGGGGGAGGGTGGAGGGATGTTGGGCATAGGAGTGTCCATTTATCCCATGGCTTTTGACTTTTTTGTTTCCCTTTCTTAATAACCTCAAGGTTTACCTTATGAGCCTGAATATAACGAGCTTCTTTATTTTGTAAAATCATGATGCTGGAGTTTTTGGTTTTCTTTCAGAGTCTTAGCTGGTCTAGTGAAAGTACAACAAGTTTCTCCTACTTTGCATTAACTTTTTCAGCATCAGATATGTTAAAGTCTCCTTACCTGCCAATTGACGTTAGGCCTCATAGCATGCCTCTTTCCTGCATCTAGTTATTTTTCTTTAGGTTCTTGGACAATAATATGTTAATTGGATATTGCCATGTGGTTGTGAACTTCCTTCTGTTGTTCTCGATAGCGAAGCCCCAGTTTCATGGTAAAATTCTTGTATGACAGCGGAAGGTTTAACTGTACTTATCTTGAATTTTTGGCTTGTAATTCCAAAAAATTAAAAAAATTGAATTTTTTTGAAAAAAGCACAATACACAAGCTTGAAATTTAATCTAGCACAGGTAATTTGAACTCTTATACTACAGCTAATTTGACTGTAATTAATTGTGCTTTAAACATCTTACTGGATGCCCGCCTCAGTTGTGCTGACATAATACATTGTTATCTGCCTATCCTTTTCCTTGCAGGTGATTCTACTGATGGCTAATGTAGAGTTCCAAGCTAACCTAATCGCCCTTGTGTAAATGAAGGTCTGTTGAGATTTTATTTTGGCCCTGGAGCTGAATTTTTCCTATGGCGTTTAACTTCTAATGATTTTTTGGCATCATATTTGTTGTGTGCTGTTTCAGGGATTTGATCATGATTTTGCAGCTGGAAGGCTTATTCTGGTTGTCTTCAGCTGTTATGGGAGTTGACCAGAAGAACTCCTCTGTCTCATATTGTAAATACCGTTACGTTTCTAGCATCTAGAAGGGAGACCTTGAATGCTGATATCTTATTGTCAAAATAAGCCTAATGTTGTTTCTCCCTTTGCTTTCCTTTGGGCGTGTAACTGTTAGTTTTGGGAATATCTCCGTCTGCAGTCGTCTTATGTATTTCGCTATGAGGCTAGCTCGAGATCTAGAAAGGTGCAGTCATAGGCCTTCTTTATGTGAAAAGACCTAAAATATGTGCAAATACTCTTTTGCTTGCTTTGTCGTCAATAACATGTTATCTTCTGTGTCAATTTCTAAGTTTGTTATGCCATACATGTTCTCTTATGTGCTGATAGCCTGTTAATCTATAATTCTGTTTTGCGCGGCTTAATGGTAATAAAAATCTCTTGACTGTTTGCAAATTTTGGCAGTGATTGGGTACCCATTTGGATTGATAGGTTTATATTTTATGTAGCTGTTTACTAGCACAGAGTACTGTTGCATTGCTGCCGATAATCTAATTGCTGTCTGTTGCTAGATAACTAGTTACATTTTGTTTCCTTTTCTGTTAAATTTGGACACGAAGTTATTATTTCTTAGAACCGGCCGCATACTTGTGCTCTAAAATATGCAAATGGTTGGTTAACCACTTGAATTTGTCAGGAATTCAATTTTCTAGTTGTTTTGTGTGAATTGATGAGTTCATGTGAACGTGAAGAGAATAGGATACGAGGTTAGCAGGGTTAGTCTCGTAACAAATTGGATACATGGATAATTTAAGGTTATATAAGAGACGACAATGAGGATTTCTTCTTCTTTTGGATCAAATTGCTGAAATCTTAACTACAAGATATTTACCTGCTGAAATTAATATATAATTGATGAAAACAAAAGAATAAAAGATTACGATCAAATATAGCAGGTTGTTTCATTGCAATCAATAAGTGAAGTTGCAATTATACTATTAAAAATGACCACTACGTACCACTGATGTCTAATACAAAATTTCAACGCAAGTGTAATTGCAGTCTTTTTAACTCACACGTGCAACTGCAAATGTGACGGTGGATATAAAAAAATATTGATTTTATAAAGGAAAGCAGTAAGCATTGTAGCATTTTGGATGTTAGCCGTGAATGACATGTTACATTTCAAGACTTTTGGCCGCATTTGCATATTTCTATTTTCGAAGAAAATTTTAAATTAAACCCATTTCTAATTTTATTTCTCAAATTTGACCCACTTCAAACTTAATTATGAAAATCGATCCACTTTCTCGTCACGTCAGTATCGTGGCCAGAAAGTGGGTCGATTTTTTTAAACGTGATCCTAATTAGTCGGGGTTGGCAACCCCGACTATTTTGGACCTCGCCAATAATTTGGCAACCTAATTAGTCGGGGTTCGAAACCCGACTAATTTAGTACCTATTTAAATAGGTCGGGATTGAGAACTTCGACCATTTCGAAATGCCTAATTCAAACTCATGTCACTATTTTGTCGAATGTCCAAACTAGTCGGAGTTGCCAACCTCGACTAATTAGGTTGCCAAATTTCGACGAGGTCTAAAATAGTCGGGGTTGTCAACCCCGACTAATTAGGATCGCGTTAAAAAAACCGACCTACTTTCTGATCACGATGATAACATGACGAAAAAGTTGATTGATTTTTATAATAAAGTTTGAATAAGATCGAATTTTGGGGTGTTTGGTTACATTTCTATAAATTATAGGAAATGTTTTCCATCCCAAATTTGATTTCCTTGTATTTCTTAAAAAAATTATAGGAAAAGTTTTGAGAAGTTAAAAAGTACAAATTTTCTTATTTTTTGTATTGTGCTTGTTTGGTTCAAAACAAGAAAATGAGAAATAACTTTTGGGAAAATAGCAACATTTCCTATAATTTATAGAAATGTAACCAAACACCACCAACTTTATAGAAAAGTGAGAACTTTGTAGGAAAGAGTTAATGAGTTTTATTATTTAAATAATGAATGCGTCAGATTTCCAAGAGATTTCCTCCCATTTTAGAAGGAAATCAATTTCCATAAAATTTGGTACTTTTCTGTACTTTACAGAAAACATTTCTGTAAAATTTTTTGGAGCCAAACACAGTTTATAGAAATGTATAGAAAACTCTTAATTACATAAATGCCATGCGTCAGTACTTTTGAGAAAACATTTCTCAAAAACAATGCAACCAAACACCCCCTAAAATTAGGAGTAAGTTTATTCAGAAAATTTCTTTTTTTCTATTCTCTGATCAGAAGGGACAGAATAAGTTAACCTGTTCCCAAGCTACAAGAGGGGCTAACACGCACAGACTATTGTATTCCTCTCGCAAATTAGTCCCATAATAAAACCCTCGATCTCTTCTCTCACTTTCGCCGGCGCTGATGACGGCGTTTAACGCTCAGAACTGGAAGTGGGAGAACGCCGTCGCCGGATCAATTGCCGGATTCGCTACCGTCGCCGCCCTGCATCCCCTCGACGTTGTCCGCACAAGATTTCAAGGTACACCTGTTATTTTTTTTTTTACTTTTTTCGCGTTTTCTCAGCTCTTTTGGGGTCTAAACTGCAAATTTTAATTTTGGACGGGCTTGTTTGCAGTGAGTGATGGAAGGGTTTCTGGTCTTCCGCTGTACAAGAACACGGCTCACGCTGTTTGTACTATAGCCAGAATCGAGGTTGGTTGATTCTTTTTGTTCATCGCAAAAAGGTAATTTTTTAAATGTATTTTAGATCCTAAAGGTCTCAGCTTTGAACTGTCCTATAGTTGTACAAATGCTACTAACCGTTGAATTTTCAGTTGTTTTTATTTTCTAGTGATGGTTATTAAATTTATTTTAGCAAGAAATTTAGAGCCTGTATTGTTTAGGTGATCTAAAAATTAAAATACTTGATATTGATTTTCAAAGTGTGCTATGGATTTATCCGGTGTCAGATCTTCCTTTTTATGTTATGGTTTCCATGATGTGTAGTATGGACTTTTCTATTTGTTATAATAGCAATGCTTTGCCAATTTTGAGGGTCCTATATTAGCTAGATAATTTTGAAATCAACATACTTGAAATTGATTTTCATCGAGTGTTATGATTTTGTTTAGTGTTAAATCTTGATTTATTTTGTGATTTATATACTGTGCTATTTGTTATAATAACAGTCCTTTCCAATTTTTCAGGGTCTGAGAGGGCTTTATGCAGGATTCTATCCTGCAGTTTTTGGATCAACTGTTTCATGGGGGCTATACTTCTTCTTGTAACTATTTTGACCCTTTTTTGGTTCCTATAATTAAGCTTGTTGAACTATTTAGGATATAATAGATTTTTATATTTATTTTGAGTAATGAGGACACCCGCTGCCTTTTAAGAGCATAGTTATTTTCCAAATACACATTGGTTTCTCAAAAAAAAAAAAAAAAAAAAAAATTCTATTCAGGTTATACGTTGTTGCTTATTTATCAGTTTTAGAAACTTGTTTTAGGAGATATGTTTTGGAACTTCTACCAAGTTTGAAGTTTCTTTCCTTTAGTACCATTTTATCGGTTATTCTGTTATAATAAATCAATAACGTTTAGTTCTTTCTTACGACTTTATGTATACACGAAGAATGAAATATGTAACTTTTTTCTTCTACTTAACAGTTTATCTTTGTTTGCAGCTATAGTAGAGCAAAAAATAGGTATCTGAGAGGTCGTGATGAGGAGCTAGGCCCTGCGTATCATCTTGTTTCCGCTGCAGAAGCAGGGACACTGGTTAGCGCTTAGACTTCTCTTTCAATGCGTTTTCCTCCCTTAGCACTTTGATAATCTTTGTCTGCTATGCTACCAGCAGATAATCCTATGGATATCCGCATTTGCGAAATATATGACTTTTGTAAACATTTGTAGTGTTAATGTGGAAAGAAAGGTGGAAATGGACCCTGTTCTTCGTCCCCATTCCGTTAGAATCCTCACCATCTCTTCTTTCAAAATCTATCTTGCGAAAACCCAAACCTTAACCTTCTCTAGCCCTTTCCTTCTCTAAATTTTAGTCATTCTTCTTCCATGGCTTCCTCCTCAAGAGTTTTTCCCCCCAGTCAGTTTAACATACAACTTTGGCAAATTTAAGGTAATACATGGAGACTTGGACTTGGAGAAGTGACATAGTTATCATAAATAGACTCTAGAAATCTTATTTAATTATTGGAAATCAACATCTTATCTTTTACTACCTCTTGAGTCCTTGACATCATCTTCTAGTAACTAGTGTTAAAATTCTAAATATGATAGTAGTTTTTTTTGTCCTTCCAGGTATGTCTCTGTACAAATCCTATTTGGCTTGTGAAAACAAGATTACAGCTTCAGACACCTTTTAATCAGAATCGACCTTATTCCGGATTTTATGGTATGGTCTTTCATGTTTCTTTTTAAATGCATTATGTGAAATTTGTATTCGGCAATTTTTATCTCCACTCTGATTGAAGTAGATGCAATAATTGAAATATCTACTCACAAATACAAGGTGTAGAGCACCTCATACATGCTAACATGAAGAAAAACAATCACGAAGTGAAACTGGAGGACCATGCTTCTGGACTCTGGTGAAACATTTCACTAGGAGCTACTAATCTTACTATGCAATCAACGTTCTTTTGGAAGTGGGTACTGGGAATGTATATGTTAAAATTGAATAATTGAGTTGATTTGCACTAAGGCACTAACAATGCTAGCTGTTGCGGGAGACGCATCACTAGACACAAGCATGACTAATGTGATGAATTTCTTAGGATTTGGATGAAGACTTCCTATTTAAGAATCAAGAATGTTGAGGCATTTGTTTTATGTTTATTATGTTGTTTGTTAACAACAACAACAACAACAAAAGCAAGGCCTTCATTCCATATTTTATGGTATGATGCATGATTATTTTTCTCCAATTAGCCCTCTAAGCATTATCCCTTCTATTAAATATAGTAAGGGTTTTTTAGATATATACCCGTTAAATTATGGATATTTTTAGATTTGCCTTCCAAATCATTATAATTTTAGATTTGCCCTTCAAATTGTTGCTTTCCTGCAGAATTATCCTCAATCTGATTTTTATTAAAAATTTAACAACCTTTTAATATAGAATTACCGTGATATCCCTATTGAAAAGGTTTGAGAAGAGAGAAATATCAGCCTCTCAGAATCCCCTGTCCTTGGAGATACTTGTTCACAATGTCAACTTAGGATGTATGTTCAGTGATTCATCTATCTGATTCTCATCAAACAGTATGTTTTAATTGGACGTATCTTCAGTGCTATAGACCACAATATGATGTCGAGATTAGCCATTGCTTTTCAATTGAGGAGTCCAAGCAATAGTTCCACAAGAATTTACTCTTGAACAAAAAACCCATGCCCTGAATATTTCACTTTATGCTCTCTTTGCTAGCCTAAAATCCAGAGCATGATAATTCGATTTTATAGAGCAGTTCGAGTGGTCACCACAGAATGTTTTTCTGCTGTAGGACAGAGAAGGGGGCAAAAGTTTGGCTTGATAGGAAGAATAAGGGGTGTGATTAATTGTTATCAGCAATCTTTTATCTAATTAAGGGGTAGATTAGGTGTTTTTAATTATTTAAGGGAATATTCTAATTAAATTCCCTGTCATTTACTTTGGAGGCTAAATTTGAGGGGAAGAAACAAATTGAAGGGAAAAATTAAAATAACAATAATTTGAAGGACAAATATAAAATACCTATAATTTGGAGGATGGATATCTAAAAAGCCCATATAGTAAATATTATATCCTTGTTTTTTACTGCCTTAACCATGGTTTTTGGCTATCCTTAATCCTAGATCTCCTTCATAAAAAATCTAATCTTTGTTGCTCGGGTACTCATTGTCTCCTATCATGCATGGTGTAAACTATCTTATTAGAGAATTCTCCTTGATTTGGTGCTGAACTGGAGCTACCTCGAACTGATTTTGGATGCAGTTATTCTTTATCAAAATTATATATTCTGCACATTCAACTCAGCATCATTATTTTAGGTAAATCACCTCTTGTACATGTTTTGCCTGTCAATTTTTTTAACCATAAAGGATGAGGAGATGTAGTCAGCTTATTAAAATTTCCTTCAGCTTCGTGTATATTTTTTAAGTACTTCCAAATCTTTATAGAGACATCTCTCATTTTGTCATCATGAATATGCTCGAGTTTTATAATTAAGAATGCAGAGGGTATAATTTTCACGTGATAAATATGATGCCTTCTCCTTGGTTATAATCATCTCATAAAAAGATGGATAAGAGGGAGATTGTGCTGGAAGTTCAGGATTAGTTTCTTCGTAACCAATTAAAGCCTTGCCATATGTGTGGAGCTTCTTGTTTGCATGGATTGCCTCAATCACTGAAATAAGCCATGGCTCTAAAAATACATAGAGTATCTGATTACATTTTCTTCTATGTTAATTGAGAGGAATTATATATTATTAGGCATTAATTAGTGATGATGAGTTAAAGTTGAAATTCTGATGCCCCATTCAAAGGAATTATATATATTATTAGTCATTAATTAGTGATGATGAGTTAAAGTTGAAATTCTGATGCCTTCGGCGTCACAGTGAGTGGAGCCATTTGGGAAACTAGTTCAACTCATCTTTGCTGTTTGTACGCTTTTATTCTGATAATAGCATCGGTGCTGTAAGCGAGTCTGTGTCAATGTCTTTTTCTTTACCATGTTTCTTCTTAGCACAGTTGTTGGGCTGCCTTAGAATGAATGAATGATCACTGATCCTCATATGCCCTGACGAACTAATGTTTACGAATTGTTGTCTCCCTATTTGGCTAGAGCTATCTGTGACATTATTACACTATGTGGAAAAGATAATGAGAGCAAAACATGGATGAGTTAGTTGTAAAGGTTGGTGTCTTTGCTTGTATTTTTCACGAAATCACTTTGTACTTAATGAATAATCTGCTGAAGGAGTCGATCAAAGGCCCAAGTGCAATATATGTCAACTGCAGGTTTCTACAAGAACAAATAGGTATTGCTTTGACATGGAAGTAGTGTAAGGAATTATGCTAGATTTGTATCGGTATTGTGTGCCAAGTTATTTATTCTGAAGAAAACGAGTGCTTGGTGAATGTGTGCAGTAACAGCAAGAACTGTGTAACCAGCAAATATGTTGGGGAAACCGAAGGAATGAGATTGGTTGTGGAAGCAGTCGGATGAGTCATTAACCTATTGTATGGGCATGTGGAGGCAGTTGGATGAGTCAGTAAAAAATTTGGCCTTTGAAGTCCTGCATAAGTACAGAAGCTTTGTGAAGCAGAGTGTAGATACCAATATAGTTCCAACCCTAAGTGTGAAATAGGTATTGGAAAGCTGATGATGCGAGTTCACATAGCTTTTAATAGAATCGGACTAGAAACTAGTGTAAAATATTTGTAAATCTGACTTATACAGTAGGGATAATGTGGCACTGATGGTATTGTTAACTTGCAGATAAAAAGTTTTCTTTAAGAATTATAGAATAATGCATAACTGGTTTACATATCCCTATTCCTGGAACAAGGTATGACCGGTTTATTTACATATTCCGATTTTAGTGAGATTTAATTTTGTCAGCCTTTCAATATGAACTACTCTATGCACTAGAAAATGTTACTTTTTTTTCTTTTTCTTTACATGATTAATCTTATTTGCATTTCCCTTCTGTTTGTTTGTTGATAACCAAAATTTCCTTGTGGATATCCGAGCATATGTAGTTACTTTTGACTTTAGCTTGTTAGTACTTCATCTAGCAATTCAAAAGAAGCTTCTTGTATAAAAACCCTGGATAATTTTTTTTATGTGTAATTCTTTTTTGCAAACACATGTATATTTTTATTTCCTGTACTATTGTTCCCCACTCATTTCCTGTACTATTGTTCCCCACTCTTGGTGAATACTGTTGTAGCTTCACCTTGTCCCCCCCCCCCCCCTCCCTCCCTCTTTTTGTGTTTTTGTTGTAAATGATAAGTCAATGGCCTAACTCCTTGCTCACATGGTTAAGGTCAGATGCTTTGAGAACCATTTTAAAGGAGGAAGGATGGACAGCACTTTATAGAGGAGTTGGGCCTGGACTGTTGCTTGTACGTATAGCTGATGCATTCGTTCTAATTTTTATTTTTAAGCTTGATTTGTCTTTTGCTTGAGTAAAGCGTCTTATGTTATTGCCCTAATATGGTTATGGATTAAAGAAGTTATTGACACATCTTATCTGCCTTTCTATGGATATTGTGTGGATGTATGTTTCTTGCTATATATCAATGTTTTAAATATCGGTTGATAAACCGATATTATCGGCGATTTATCGGTTTTGGTGCCTTCCGCTATGATAAGTTTGATTTTGAATTGGTTATCGTTTTTGGATGTTTATCGGCGATAATGCGGCGATAAAGTGAGTTATCGGCCGACATTGTTGGCTTAAAATATCGGAATTATCGGCCTTTGGTTTGGGTTTGGGTTTGCTCTTTGTGTTTAAGGATTATAAACTATTTGTTGCTTTTGAAACTTGGTTGTTTGGTGATTATCTTATGTTTGTTTATGAATATTAACATGGCTCATAACTATTAAATCTTAACTTTGTTAAGTTAGTTTATAATCTTATGATTACACAATAATTATGTTGATGATCCTTCATTTTTATGTTATCTTGTTATTTGCTTGTACCTTATTCCATTTTTACTATGCATTCGAATGGTTTCATCATGCGATCAAGAAGCAAGTTTCTGCCATTGGTTAGTGATCCTAAACATGATTATTTGCATTTTGGTATGTTTGTATTTCATTAAGTATGGTTAGATTACATTTTAGGATATTATAATATGAATATACATATCCAATAATATCACTCTGATAAATACTACTTATCCACGTATCCGCTATCCGATATGGGTTTTGACCGTCGGATAAAGGCCCGATAACCAATATTTAAAACCTTGCTATATATATTCCTCAAACAAGCCCTAGACACTTAAGCCTTTTCTGACATAGCCGTGTAAAATGGAGATAATGTGATATTTTACTTCTGCATATGATTAATAACATCTCTGTCCATTTTTATTATTATCTCTCTTTTCTTTTGTATCTGCTTGAGAGTATAATCTTGTTAACTTTTCTTGTAAAGCTATAGTTATAAATGAAAGTGTATTTACTAGGAATTTGACAGTCACTCATGGAGGATTCATGTCTATCGTGATGATCGTAGTTAAAGGTCAGTTCTTTCATGGGTAGTCTCGATTTTAGTCATCTATGTAAGCAGGCCTCTTTCATGCAAAAAGAATTCCAATGCTGCTTATTTTAGTGTTTGTTATGTCTCGAATAATCATCATAGTTTCCTTTTTTGTATTCTTCGGTTTATTAGCATCTTCATGATTAGTTTATAAATTGAAAACCTTTTCTCAGGTTACCCATGGTGCAATTCAATTTACAGTTTATGAGGAACTTCGTAAAATTGCTATCCATTTGAAGGGCAAAGAAGAAAAGATGAAACCTCGAAATGCACTGGTATTGTCTTTTAACTAATGTAAATTGAGGAGTTTTCTATTGATAAATTTGTGCAGTTACTTAACCTGAATTATCTCAAAATATTGAGTATAAACTATTGTAACATGGATCTAAAAGTGCACTTTCTTCTGATGGAAGATGATGGCTTTGCAAATGTTGCTAAATTGCGTTATTCTAAAACCAAGTTGAATTAGATATTAAATCTGTGTATATCTGAATAGACCAATTAATAAATTTGTGCATATCTGAAAGGACCCATCAATACCTTAAAGGCTATAAAGGATTTATGACATTATTAACATGGATCTGAAATTGCATTTTCTTCTAATGGAGGATGATGGCTTTGCAACTGTTGTCAAACTGATTTATTCTAAAACCAAGTTTAATTAGGTATTAAATCTGTATATAACTGAGTAGACACTAGACAGGAGCTATTTAATTCAATTATTAAATTTGTGCATATCTAATTTGAAAAGGACTGCCTTAATGATGATAAAGGATTTATCACATTATTGACAGCAGACTTATGCTACTTGGATATGATACATTGTTCCAGATTTTACTGAACTAACCTAACTCAGAGAATTTGTGCAGAGGAAAAGCAGCTTGTTTCACAGCCAGTATATCTGTGTTTTTTGAAGGTTGTAACTAAAACCATCTGTTAAGAAAATCATGTTCTTGTGTAGTTAGAAGAATTTAAAAAAAAATTACTGATATTATCCTCGAAGTGAGCCGCAAAGTTATGCAAGCTTCCGATGATACACAAACACAGGCCCATATTGATTTTCACTTTTTGGATTTTGCTGTTTTGTTGGTTATTTAGCATATTTTTCCTTACAGATTAATGCAATTCTCTACCAAATGTCTCTTTTTAGTATTTGGGAAATTAGTGGTTGTTTTTGTTTAATAAAGTTAAGCTTCCACATAAACAAGTAGATCTCCCTATAAGCAATCAAGATGAATAAGCAGATATCCCTAACCACCAGCCTCCCTTGTGTGTTTGATATCAAGGCCCTTCATTGCTACGGATTTCTTAGACAGTAGAGTTTGACACAACTCAGAACTCGCAACCTTCCATGTTCTTCTATCCGTTATTGCCGGCATTTGCTAGTAGTAGTACATTGACTGATAAAGGCTTTAAGATTTTTGCTCTCATAGATATGGTTATTTTTTCTTGGTACATGTATCTGTCCTTCTCCTCAGCTGATCTTTTCATATTGATATCTGTATTTCTCCTTAGTTAATTTTCATTGGGAAAGGACTCAGAGAATGATGATGATGATTATTGACTTAAGAGATCCTATTTGCAATCATAATGAAGGAAATATGACCATTCTAAATAATTATTCACTTTGTATGTGTGTATGTGCGTGTGCATGTGTGTGACACACATGTTTGTATGCAAGTATATTTGATTTTGTGCTAGATAGTAGATGCATCTCACTTTCTATCGAAATGTGACCATTCTAAATAATTATTCACTTTTGTATGCGTGTGTGCATGTGTGTGACACTCATGTTTGTATGCAAGTATATGTGATTTCGTACTAGATGTATCTCACTTTCAATTGATGCTTTCTGCATAGACTTAATGTATTCATTCATTGACATCAAATTGTTATTGAGAAGAATCTTTGTATGCTACTTTGCCGTTTTAAGTCAGTTAACAAACTGCTGGGGAGTAACAACATGTGATAGAATAAGATCATAGTCGTTTACTTATATATGAAATAAAGTCCAAGAGCAAATTAAAATGTTGCTTTAGATAGTATTCCGTACTTAATGCAGGACGAATAATGATATTTCACAGTCCAGTCAGGCAAGCTTCTTCTTAGGAGGTTATTTCTAATAAACTGTAGATTGGTGGTTCTAAAATTTCCAGAATACGTAGGGACTCTTCAATTATGGAAGATTTTGTCTAGAAGCTCACGCCCTTTGTCATTATTTTATACATGGAATTTCATTCATAAAACAATAAAGCAAATCAACATAACTAATAATTATCATCAAACTGAGGCAGCTGTAGAACTTAATTCTAATTGAGATTATTCAATGGAAAAACAAATTTAAAGACCAGCTTTCTACCTGATATCAATAGTGGCCTCTTAATTAGTTAAACTATCTGAAATGGTTTAACTATTTATTTTTTATTCATTCTCATATTTTTAATGCATTAATAGGAAAGTGTAGTTACTTAGCTTATATTGGTATAACTAATTAGTGTCCATTTCTTTCTTTTCCTCTACCAGAATTCTTTTGATTATGCAGCACTTGGTGCTTCCTCCAAGTTTGCAGCCATTTTACTCACATATCCTTATCAGGTTTTTTCTATGCTCAAATCTAACTCTGTTTCCCACTTTATTCGTCTCAGTTTAGAGCTGTTGAATCAAGAAGGTTCTTAATGGAAAATTATTTTCTCATATGAAAGTTTTACTTTATTTTCATAATTTTTTTTTAACTATTTTAATCCTTATTTCAGGTAATTCGAGCCCGCTTACAGGTAATTTTTCTGGCTCTATCATTTTCCGTGAATTTTCTTATTTAAAACTAAATTATTGGTTATAGTCAATAATGGCCCAGAGTAAAAACATATTCCTTTGTGTATTAAGTAACAACCAATAACAAAGCATATATCCAAAAGTTTTGAGGCTGGCTGTGCAAGTAACAAACTGACTTCTAATATCCAATAAATTATGTTTTTAACCTACTTGCTTACTGAGTCAGATCTGACAGTTGTTGCTTTTCTGCAGCAAAGACCTAGTAGTGATGGTATCCCAAAATATTCAGATAGTTGGCATGTTATAAAGGAAACCGCAAGGTATTGACATATGATATATTTAGAAGTTTTGTTGTTGACTAAAAATTTATTAGATTAGGTTGAAAGAAAGAGTATTAACATGTTTAATTTCTTTTAGTAGTTAGATTTCTGACGTTTGTTGGAACACCTTGTCGACACTTGTACTGTTATATCGTTGCTTTTGTAATATAAAATGAACATTTTTTGTAATTTTTTGCAGGTTTGAGGGCTTACGCGGGTTCTATAGGGGAATCACTTCAAATTTATTGAAGAATATTCCAGCTGCTTCTATAACCTTTGTTGTGTATGAGAATGTCCTCAGATTGTTAAGGATAACCAGAAAGAATAGCAGAGACATCTAATTGGTTCGATATTTATAAATTAGCAAGAAGGTAAAATGGGAAGGAAATGCTTGCATAATTTGGTCTTCAATCATTAACAAATTGTTGGGATTGTCTAGCATCAAAGGAGGGTCAAAGATGATGGTGTTAGAATCATTTCTTGTAGAAAAGCACAGTGTTGTACAATAAATGCTCATGTAATAGTAAGGAAGAGGGACGTGGAGGCTCTGAAAGGAAGTGCTTAGGAGAGATAAGAGATCAAGCTGACCACCAATGATTTGTTGGAGTTTTGGTGTTAGCCTGAGGTACTTCAGCATATTCATGAAGAAAGAAGTGTGAGATGGGAAGAGCAAAGAAAAGACTGAAATAGAACAGAATGAATTGTTTAATTACCTTGGAAGAGTATGTTCTTTAAAAAAATTTCTTTGTTCATTTTACTTAGGTTTGTTGGCTGCGTGGATTGTAGCAACATTTTTTCCCCCCTTTTCATTTTACTTGAGTATGCAAATAATGCGCACTGTGCAGCACTCGCATCGTCGTTACAAAGATTTGAATGACCTCGTTGACAATCAGTAAGAATGAAGCTATGTTGTTCTTTATGTCGGGGTAAATTTTGGTAGCCTGAAAGAGAGTTCCAGGAGCAGAGTTGCTGCCTTCTTTCTGTCTTTCAATTTCAGACCTATTCTTGAGTTAGCACCGTAAAACTATGGACATACCGTGAAACCGTGGGAGTTGTCTCTTGTTTTATTATCTTTGCAAGATTAATACTCTTCTGAGACAGCAGAAAATTCTTTTAATAGTGTCTAATTCTTAGACATCATGTACCCTTTTCCCTCTTTCATCAAATGAGATCAAAGAGAACCTGCACTTGGCCACCAATCATTGAGGTGGCACTAATGCTCTTTATTTCCTCATTTTGCCCTCTAGATTTGATCCATGTGTTGTTAACTTTATACCAAGTTTAAGTACATGGAGTGCATGTGCGAGGCTCAGTTTTGGAGATCTTTGAAATATTGGTACTTTACTTAATACTAGGTTAACAACTTTAATTCTATAGGATATGGATAGATCTTCATGTTCTTTTACATTTTATTATTTACCATCTGTTTAGTTCTAGATGCAGGGACCTTTCATGATCAAGCCTTCAAGGGATAAGAGAGTTCAGCTTGGTTTACTCTTAACTAAAAGCTGTGAACTATCATGTGGACAAGCAGTTGGAAAGATGCTTGTTCCACATGAGTTTTAACTTACGTATTATCAGAACTAATAACTGATTAATTAGATTAGATATTAGTTTCTCGCTTACATATCCACACCACAGGTAATTCGAACGGTTTGTAAGTTCCAATATGGCTCCCACGAACTTGAGTTTGATTCCGGGCTGGGTTACCGAGCGCTCACAGATTCAAAATCATGCTAGAATGACAATTATGAGGGCATGTGGACATAAGCTTTCATGTGCATGAGCACTGTAAGTCATCATGCTTTATCAAGTACAAGAGAAGACAGCATAAGCAGAAGTCACTAGTATCAATTCAAGAAATGAATTGGAGTGGGGGTATATTGGTTTGTGGGTTGGTTGCTGGATTGGCTTCGTCGAGGCAAAAGAAGAAAGTGGAGAGCATTTGTGATGTTGGAAGCAAAATTCCTAGAGGTAGCATGGGGTGGCCTTTGATAGGAGAATCCCTAGAATTTATAGCGTGCGGGAGAGCATCTAAGCCCTCCACACCCAATAATAAAAGGAAAAAAAAGGAAAAGAAAAGAAAAGAAAAGAAACCACTTTTTCTTGGAGTGTTTATTTCTTCATATTTTTTAAAAAAAATAGTATGCGGCATCAGCAAAAGACTCATGATTGTTGAGCATACAATAGATGCATGCATAAGCATAAGAAATAGAAGAAGCCATAACTATACAAGAGACTCATGCATAGTGACATGGAAAATAGGAGGAGGCAAGTTATATATACACGGTTTCACTGTTGTCTACCTCTGAGGATTGACAAAGAGAGTTTTTACTGTTACAATGAACAAAATACAAGTATGTACACTCAAAGAATTACCTGATAAATAAAAGCCGCATCAAGATCGGTTAGTTTTACAGTAAATAACATGGCCAGTTGCCTCTCACAAGCATCAGGATACATTTACAAGGATAAATTTTCCACACTTCATGATCATACAGCCATATAGGTTCCTAACATAGGCAAGACGATTCATTACAGAAAATGAGCATTACAGTTCTAATTTTTATTGCAACTGCCACAATCTCTCATGCTCCACGTTTCCATTTTCTTTAGAGAAGTAGAAATATCTCTATTTGCCAACCCAAGGGCCAAAATTTCCTGAGAAAAAGAACAAAAAAAATGATCCTTCAGTGATGACAAGATCTTAAAAACTTAAATCTTCAACCACTCAGACATAGTATCCTCCAGATCATAGATACAAGTCAGCTTCATGCTTTGTGAAAAATAAATTGTGTTCAATGACAGTTTGATGCTAGAATACTTTGTGTATACGAATGCCTGAAGCTATATACTATATTGACATATAGGATGAATCAATTTCATTTTCAGGTATGGAGAAGTATTCAAGTCTCACTTATTTGGAAGACCAATTATAATCGGAAAAATGATCAAATTGGTATATTTTGTTTACCCTTTGTGACAGGTTGACATATAATTTTTTTCCAGTACCACATTGGTATATTTTTTGAACTCTGGCGACAAATAGGCCTTAAGTTTGACCGGATCCAATTTTCCGGCTATTTTTCTCACGTGACGGCTCACATGACTCCAACGTGACCGCCAGCGTGACTGGAGTTAGCGGGAGTTTTGTAGAAAACCCCAGAAAAAAGCCAAAACTTTCATTCGCTTCTGCCAACCCTTCTTGACCCTGGCCCACCTCGCCATCGCCATGGACTTCGCCTCGGGCGGCGAGCTCCTCGACCTCCCCCCCCCCCCCCCCCCCCCCCCCCCGCCCCCGGGCGCCGCGCCGGGGGGGGGCCCCCCCGCCCCCCCCCCCCCCCCCCCGAGCCTGCCGCCCGCTTCCTCTTCCACCAGCTCATCGCCGGCGAGCTCCTCGATTGCTTATATCAGATGGCTCCAGCAGTAGAACGCAAGGACCATGCTTGACGGGGTTTATCTGATTGGTTAAAATCGCCTGTTAGGACCCGCTATTCCCCACAGAGAAGGAGCCCCCCTCAGAGGGGAAGGTCCCCAAGCTGACGACGAACTCCTGCAAGAATGAGTTCACCAAAGAAAGATTATTGACTTCTACACATCGCATTGTTGACTTCTACACATCGCAGACCCAACGACAAGTTGATTTATCGATTAAGCTCACAATCTGTTCTCAAATCCTAGCCCTCGCGATTGTGAACTCTACCCATTTTAATTTCCTTCAGCTCTTATATCAAAGAGCTCAAATCATTGTAAGAAGAGCCACCTTCTTTTATTGCGTTCATGGCCATCTCTGCAATCTCCTTCACCTTCTTCCTCCTCTCATCAGATTTCTCTCCGCTCCCCACCAGCTCATTCAAGCAATCACCAAACGACGTTCTGTCCGGCTTACCTCCTCTAATGGTATTAGATAACGCACCGACAAGCCATACCTTTCCTGCCGACTTGATAATATAAATTATCAGCTCTTATGTTCGTCATTACTTTTTAGTTATTTGCTGATTATTCATCTACATTTCAAAAACTCCAAACAAACCCAGACACAAGAAAACATCAACAATCACCACAATTTTCACATGCCTCCACCACAATTTCCTCCCAATCTGGCGATTTCTGCTCGAGAAACTCAAGTTCAAACTTTTCTCAGCGCCGCCGCCACGTCAATCTTTACCGATCTGCTCCTCCCTAAAAGCGGTGCCTTTGTCGAGCTCGATCCGTAACATTTCGAGCTCGATACATCGAAATTCTTGCTTTCCAAAGAACAGATCAAGCGCTTGATGATTGGAATCAGCTCGTCATCATTGTTGCATCTCTTGTAAGAGTTCTTGATCTGATGAACTTCATTTGTCTTGATTTTTCCCCAATCTAGGGTTCCATCTCCTGAGAGATCTAACCATTTCTCTTCAAACAGGAGGTTTCTAGTTGTGTAGAAGCGATGACGCTCGTCTTGGAAGAGGGAGAACGAGACTGGAGGTTTTGCTGGCTGGATTTGGGTTTAGGTTTTTATTTGAAAGTTTTGGCTTTTTTGGGGTTTTCTACAAAACTCCCGCTGACTCCAGCCACGCTGGCGACCACGTTGGAGTCACGTGAGCTGTCACGTGAGAAAAATGGCCAAAAAATTGGATCCGGTCAAACTTAAGGCCTATTTATCGCCGGAATTTTAAAAGTATACCCATGTGGTACCCCAAAAAAATTATGTCAACCTGTTACTAAGGGTAAACAAAATATACCAATTTGGTCATTTTGCCAATTATAATCTCAATGGATTCTGAAGTAAATAAGGCGATAGCAGAAATTTTATTTTTTCCATCCGAAGTCTATCGTCAAGCTACTGGGAGAGTATTCGATACTCCAAATGAATGGAGATCGACATAAGAGATTACATGGCTTTGTTGGTGGCTTTGTAAAATCAAGTGTACTAAAGGAACAAATCTTAAAAATCATTGAGAGGGCAGTGGAACTATCTCTTGAAAGCTGGAAGGATTGAAAGCATGTATTTGTCCAAGATGAAACCAAATAGGTAGGTAAGTTACATAAACTATAACACACAAACACAAGCATAAATGTGCATAAAGGAAAACACGCGCGCATGCACCGACAGTAGTGCACATGCATGTAAGGAAGGAAGGATAATGTCTTATGAAAATGTTGTCGTTAGATTAATGCAATGATTATGACACAATCACACAGTAGGAATGAGAAAGATGCTTCGAACAATAAATTCTGCAAGGATATGTAGATATAACCATATTGAAAGCGAGACACATTTCTAAATAATAGAAAATAGTTCAGGATAAGGCAAGAAATAAAAGAATCAACACAACAGAAATATGGGAGATATTCACACTTTGTCCTCAACTATGGATGGACAATATATCTGGACAAGATTTCATATACAAAATTATTGTCAAATAAAACATTTATAACGTAGAATCATAACCATGGATACATTGTATTTGTAGCAATACATGTAGAACTGAGAAGTGAGAACTCAAACTTCAGAGAATTTATACGAAAAAATATAGCTCCTAGAAACTCTGATTACATCTACCCATACAACCAGATGCATAGGTATCTAAATATCAACTTATGTTAGACAACAGTCGCTCTAAAAGCCAAAGAAAAAAAAGTAAATTAGAAATATAATCTGACATTGAAGTTCCAGTTTTCTGTATGGCTAAGCTACTTAGTAAAACTTAAAGGCAAGTTTTCAGGAATTCAAGAAAACTGGAACTCTGATTGACCCCATACTATAATTCGATGACATGGATAGCAAACCCAGTTAACTTTCTTGACAACCATGCAACATCATAAGAGAAGTTTCATGGCCAAACACTTTGATGATCCTATCTGTGAAGAAGAACTTGGAAAAAGCAGATTTTCGGTCATAAGTCGACTCATGCACAGGCATAAGTCGACTTATGGTAAGTCGACTTATGTTTGTGTCGTAAGTCGACTTACGATCTGCTCTGGATTGTTGATTTTTAGGCTCTGGCAAGTCGACTTATCAGGTCTGACAAGTCGACTTATGAACTCTTCTCCAGTTGTCGTTTTTCGCTCTGCCAAGTCGACTTATGCAGACTGATAAGTCGACTTATGGCAGGTTTTTTGGAAAGTTCAGGTTCCTATTTGCAGTCTGTTTGGGTTTCTGCCAATACGATTTGAGGGTTTTGGAGGAGTGTTTTAGGGGATTTTGGAGCACAGAAAAGAGAGATCTTTCTGAGCTATTGGTTAGGGTTATTGGTTGAGAGATTAAGAGATTTGTTGGTGAGATTAGTTGGTTCGTTTGAGCGATTTGTAATATCAATTTGTACTCTCTTTCTCTATTAGTGGAAACCCACCCCCTTCTTGCCCCGTGGACGTAGGCAATTGCTGAACCACGTTAAAATTGGTGTTTGTGTTTGTGCATTGATATTTGGTTGAGTTTGGCCTTCTTTGATCGGCGTTTGTTTTGGTTCCTCGGCGCCGCCGTCCGTCCCCAACAAGTGGTATCAGAGCTCGGGCTACGCTTGGGCTATTTGGAGGAGTAGATCGCTTTGAAAGTTCATCTAGGGCTTCGTTTGGTGATAAAGGTGGGATCTTTCTGGTAAAAATCTCGTCTTTTTCAGTTTGGATCTATTTCTCGTTTGTTTTCACATTGGTTTGGTGGTGCTTTGAGGATTATGATAGAGAAAGGAGTTGTGGGCAGTACTTCCGGCGTGAAGACCGTCCAAAGCTTGAATATCCACTCGATGAAGATTGACGTGGAAAAGTTCAATGACACAAATAATTTTAGACTTTGGCGATGCGAAGTCATGGATACGCTCAACGCGTAAAATTTGGAAGATACGTTAGAGTTGGACGGGAAACCGGACAATATTGATGAGAAGATTTGGAAAAAGATGAATCGAACGGCGTGTGGTGTGATTAGGTCTTGTCTCACTCAAGATCTAAAGTATGATGTGATCAATGAGACTTCTGCAAAGAAGATTTGGGAGATCCTTGAGAGCAAGTATTTGACCAAGAGTGTGAAGAATCACTTGCATTTGAAGAGAAGGCTTTATCGCTTTCAGTTGAAGAAAGGAACCTCCATTGGTGATCACATGAACCACTACACGAAGTTTCTTGCGGATTTGGCGAATGTAGATGTGGTGATTGAAGATGAGGATAAGGCGTTGTTGAGTTCCTTGCCCGACGAGGAATATGAGACCTTCGTTCTTACTCTTATTAATGGGAATGCATATCTTTCGTATAGTGAGGTCACCGCTGCACTTGTGAATTATCAACTTCGAAAGAATGATAAGGAGACTTCGATTGAGCCGGTAGCGGGGTGTTGGTTGCAAGAGCAAAGGGTCCAAACCGTAGTGGGAGGTCGCAGTCTAGAGGGGCACATCTTAGAGTTCGTAAGAATCAGTGTGCCTTTTGTAAAGATGATGGACATTGGAAAGCCGAATGCCCAAAGTTAGTTGATCGAGCAGGGAAGAATAAGGGAAAAGCTATTCAAGCTTCAGAGGCGAATGTTGTCAAGGCTAGTGGCAACGATTCAGATTCGGATTCTTCGGGCTACTCATTATCTGCACTGCCGTCAGTTTGTGTTGCCTACTCTACAGAGTGGATGTTAGATTCGGGGGCTACATACCATATTTGTCCTAGGAGGGATTTGTTCTCCAGCTTTCAGGAGTTGGAAAGAGGGGATTTCGTGCTCATGGGGAATAATCACAAATGCTCTATTGGTGGTATCGGTACCGTTCGGATCAGGATGAGTGACGGGGTGATTCGGGAGTTGGTTGGAGCAGTGTTTTAAATATCGGCCGCCATGTCGGACATGGCGGCCGATATGGCGGATTTATACCCTAGCCGCCACGATATCCTTCATTTCAATGCGTATTGCGTTTCTGAGGTCATGTCGGGGACATGTCGGAAAATATCGGGTATGTCGGGCGCCATTGCGGCCAAGAAATATCGGCCAAATTTCAGAAAAAGCGGTTTTAAGCTTATTGGGTCAAGTTTGAAAAACCCGACTCGAAAATCAGGTGTCTACAATTGGTTAGTGATCCTAACATCAATAAGTTATGTACTTTTTCATATGTTTAGACAATATAATTATCATGTATGTGAAGATTCTATTTATGATATTATATCAACCTATCCGATATGACAATCCGATATTTTTTTTCATGTCCCCGATATATCCCCGATTTCCGCTATCCGACATGAATTTTGGCCAACCGACATGAACCCGACATCCGACATTTAAAACATTGGGTTGGAGTGAGGTTCGTTCCTCAGTTGAAGAAGAACATCATTTCACTTGGAGCTTTGGAGGCAGCAGGCTATAGGGTGACCTTGACGGATACACGCTTGAAGGTTACATTTGGGTCCATGATTGTGATGAAGGGCATCAGAAGGAGAAATTTGTATTATTTGCACGGAAGCACGATGATTGATAAGGAGATGACGACTTCATCAGATTCGACTAGACTGTGGTATTGTTTGGTGCTGGGGTATATGATTGGTAATGCCGTGCATTGGTTGTTGAGGAGTGCTATGACCTGCAGATTAAAGTCCTGTGAGCACATTGGGATGAGCAAGACCGTGGTGGAGTTTAGCACTCCTATCCATCGAGCGAGGGGTCTTTTAGGAGGTGTTCAGTCAGACATTTGGGGGCCTTTCAAGGAGGCATCATTGGGAGGTAATCGTATCTTGGTTTCCGCAGTTGATGATTGTTCTAGGCATTATTAGGTCGCGACCAGTTCCCGTTGGTGTAAAGTTCTAGAAGTCAACAACAATTGGAAGAAGTGTATTGACAGAAAGGTAACTCATTGTTTCAGCTTTGGTAGGGGTCCTTTCTTGCGTTTGTGCCGAGCTCACGGCAATAGGAGACACTTCATTGGTGTGGAGACTTTGGGACGACGAGATGAGATGACAGTTTCGATGGATCGTTCCTTTCTGGAGGAGGATCGGCGTTGGTTGTCGAGCATTGGTTCTGGAGCTTCGACATATTTGGATCATCTTAATCATAGGTCGCCGACTGCTGCGTTTGGAAATTTTGGATCTGGTGGAGCTGCTTCAGATTTTGGGTTGCGTCGGATGTTTGGATACCCAGTACTTGGTCACATCGTGGATGTGAGATTGGATCCGATTGCGCGTTTGGGGTTTGGAGGCTCAGTTGATTATCATTTGGGAGCTTCTGATTTTGTTCTGAGTAGGCATGTCATATCGGACTCTCAGCAGGTGGAGAATGTTGATCAGATCGTTCGGATGTCGCAGCAGGTGGAGAGTGATGCTACTCCACGTTGGGTGGAGATTACTCCATGTACTCCAGGCCATTCTGCATTATTGGAGATTCCAGCTGAGGTGACACAGCGTATGAGTCATTTGGATTTGGATGCGGATGACGAGTTGGTAGATTCGAGTGCAGCTGGTAGATATATTTTGGATATGACCATTGGTTTACCTCAGGTGGAGGTGTTTGGATTGAGTCAGTTCGGGGCCATTGGAGGTGTTATCAGTCGCAGATTTGGTGATGATGGAGAAGGGTTGTGTACTCTTCTATCGGATTGAGGGCCTCTGGAAGCCGTTGGGTGAACTACATGAAGGCTTGATTCCTTAGGCAAAGGATACGAAGGCAGTCATTTTGATGCAGCCGATTTGGTAAGCGACATCGACATTTGGGGTGAGTGTTCGCACTCTCATTTGGGTCTCAACGCGTGAGGCATATGTTTGGTTGGTGTCGGCTCAGTTTTGAAAAAACTTCGCCGATGTGGAGAATTGTGGAGAAGAACTTGGAAAAAGCAGATTTTCGGTCATAAGTCGACTCATGCACAGGCATAAGTCGACTTATGGTAAGTCGACTTATGTTTGTGTCGTAAGTCGACTTACGATCTGCTCTGGATTGTTGATTTTTAGGCTCTGGCAAGTCGACTTATCAGGTCTGACAAGTCGACTTATGAACTCTTCTCCAGTTGTCGTTTTTCGCTCTGCCAAGTCGACTTATGCAGACTGATAAGTCGACTTACGGCGGGTTTTTTAAAAAGTTCAGGTTCCTATTTGCAGTCTGTTTGGGTTTCTGTTTTGGTATAAATACCAATGCGATTTGAGGGTTTTAGATGAGTGTTTTGGGGGATTTTGGAGCACAGAAAAGAGAGATCTTTCTGAGCTATTAGTTAGGGTTATTGGTTGAGAGATTAAGAGATTTGTTGGTGAGATTAGTTGGTTCGTTTGAGCGATTTGTAATCTCAATTTGTACTCTCTTTATCTATTAGTGAAAACCCACCCTTCTTGCCCCGTGGACGTAGGCAATTACCGAACCACATTAAAATTGGTGTTTATGTTTGTGCAGTGATATTTGGTTGAGTTTGGCCTTCTTTGATCGGCGTTTGTTTTGGTTCCTCGGCGCCGCTGTCCGTCCCCAACACTATCAACACTAGTATGACCAAGTTGAAGATGTCAAAAAGAAAGAAAAAGTCCATTAAAATCCCTAAGTGTGAAATGGAGGTTGGTCTGAAGCAAATACATTTGCCAACACTCATCATGCATGCAATGTGCAAGAAATATAGATCATTATGAAACCAATCCCAATGACTGCAATGTAAAACAAGTATCAACTAAGAACATTAAATAAAAAATATAAAAAATGAAAAAGAACTACTAGTCTACTGGTTCTATGAGATAACTGAGTACAAAAAACAAAGTGACAGCCACTTTAAATCTACTCAGGATTAAAGAACAGTTACGAGTATGAAATGAATAGATATTTTAAACTATTGTGCATATCGAAGAACACACAAGTTATGTGTCTCTTCCACTCTTTATGAGCAATAACCATCATCATAATCACTGTGATAGAGATGCTAGCTAATCAAACATCTGTCGTGAAATTTCATCCTGTTTCTAGGGTTGTAAAGGTTTAATCACACACCGTTAGTTGATCAGGAATAGTCCATTTGATGAAATCAGTAAGAAATTTTAATATGGACACAACAAATAATTGAGGTTATCAATAAAAAGAAGTCTAATTTTTGTTCTCTCTGGAAGTATGAAACTATAAAAGCTGATACCATATGATATAGCCACAAAAAAAAAGATTTGACGTAAAGGACTAAAAAAGATCAGCTTAGTTTAAAAAAAACTGATTATGCACAAATGGATGCTAGCTTTTAAATCATACTAGTGTTATTTCCTTTGTCATAATACACCCTCTGATTAACATCAGCCACGACTTATGTCATTACATTCAGTCATTTGATAGATAACATATCAAGTGCTGGTGAAAACTTTATTAAGCACCTGTCCGGATGAAGAGATGCAGTTACTGAAGGGACTTTGGAGGATTCATCAAGGGCTTTATATGTTTACCTATTAATCTTCCGGGAACTAGACTGCATAAATCATTAAAGATAAACTAATTCTTGATTCTCAAGTACAAGAAGCAAAGAGATCTTCATGACTCCTGCCCTGATTCTTAACTTGTAGGCTGTAAATAACATTTATAAGTATAATGGAACCATGATGTTAGAACCACTAAAGAAGCATAATGAATGAGTTACCTGCACTTTCTTTCCAGGCCAAGGAGAGAATACTGAAGCTCATAAAAAAGATACTGGAGGATAAGATAAGCAATAATAAACAGTTTGCACAGATGGATGTGGCTGATGTCTTGTTAAAAGAAATGAACAATGCTCTTGCATCACAATGATTTACAATTGACTCCAAATGTTATAATATACTAGAGATGATGATACCAGGCAATGATTCAGTACCTATGTTGATGACCCTTGCTGCGAAATTTCTCAGTAAAAACCCTTATGCATTGAAGTACTTAGCCATACATCTTCTATCCCTTCATAATAATACATTATTCACAATCAATCCAAATTGGACGGGTAATAATGCGCTTAGATACATTGCAGGTTCTGAACTTATATTGCTCGGTGCAGGATGAGAACATGCAGCTGAAAATGGAAAAAGAGTTGTCGGGTGAACCTTATACTTGTCTTGACTGCACGTCTTTATCCTTTACACATAACGTAAGTTCCTGGAATTATGCGATCAGTTCAAT
>BQKN01065251.1:71760-82914 GCA_022839385.1 Asparagus kiusianus
CCCCCAAAAAAAAAGTTTGCATTTCAAAGTTCAGGTGATTAATGAAGCTCTTAGGGTGGGCAACATCAATAATGCGGTTTGGAGAAAAGCTCTAAGGGATGTGGACATCAAGGGTATGCACTATAGCAAGCCTTAAGCATGTTCATGGATAAGGTCAGATTTAATATGAGATACTAATCTATTCAACAACAAATCACACTTACTTCGTACTAACTATCTGGAGTTGCTTAACTAATCAAACCCATTAGACGGTGGTGAATAAAGAAACTTAAGTGGGCTAATTGGCCTCCACATGCATGGGAATCAATATTGATGTTTGTTTCAGTAATTAACCGAAACTTTCTTCTTCTTGTTGTATAGGGCACCAAATTCCTAAAGAATGGTGTATCCTTGCATCTTTCAACTCCGTGCATTTTGACCATGAAACTTATGAAAGCCCGTGTAAGTTTGATCCTTGGAGATGGCAGGCAAGTATGGTGCTTATGCATAAGCATACATTTAGGGGGGTTATTCATTGGTGTAAAAAATGGGATAATGGGATAATTTTTGGAACACCAGTGTTTGGTGTTATTCATTGGTGTAATTGGAACTGGAGTATCTATTGTGGTGTTATTGGTTTGTTGAGACAATTAGGGGACAAATACCCCACTCCCCCTAAAATTACACCACCTATATAAAGATAACTCAGCCCAACCCTCAAAATTACCCCATTTTGATTTCTGGAACAAGAGAGCGGAACAAAATTACCCCCAAATCGCCGCTCCTCCGCTAAAATCGAGCTCGACCTCTGTCGCCAAAATCGAGCTCCGTCGCCGGAATCGATCTCGAGCGCCCGTTCCTCCGCCAAAATCGAGCTCGAGCTCCGTCACCAAAATCGAGCTCCGTCGCCGGAATCGAGCTCGAGCGCCCGCTCCTCCGCCAAAATCGGCCTCGACGAACTCGCCCTTCATTTCGACGCCGGTGACCCTGCCACCTTCAACGCGTATGTTCATCACCTCCCAGATCACGACGTCGAGGTTGCTGCTGTTAAGATCCAGACTGCTTTCAGAGGTTACATGGTATGAATTTATTTATCCTCTTTTGATTTGAGCGGTGTTGTTAAATTATGGTCCTAATTATAGTTTCTCTTGTGCATAGTGTTGAAGGTTGAATGCATGCTTGTTGCTGTTTGAAAATTCTGGATGTTTTGTTTAGTGCAACATTATCTAGTTAATTATGTGAAATTAGAATATTACACGTTCTTGAGGACTGAATTTATTTAATCATTTGATATTATATCAAGTTAAACTTGAATTTAATTGAGCTATAAATATAATATTATAAAAAGATGTCATACTAAAATTGTCCCACTCAAATTGTCCCATTACCCCATTTTACCCCACTTTATCCCACTCAATTATCCCATTAGGTAAAATTATCCCATTGGAACAATTTACCTCAAATTATACCAAATTACACCAAATTACACCAACGAATAACCCCCCTTAGGGGGAGGGGTTTTTTTCTTTTCTTTTTTTTGGGTGGGTGGGGGGGTTTGGGGTGGGTGTTGTTCCTTACTAATAAATTTCAACCTGACTAGCAAAAAAAAGAAAAGATCAAACCGAGTAATTTTACTCCTTTTGTTGGTAGACGAAGGCTTTGCCCAGGTGCGGAGCTCACAAGGTTGGAAGTAGCCATACTTTGTTACAAATTACAGGTATAAGTTGTAGGGAACAACAAACCAACATCAAACTACTTGATCAAATTTGTCTACGAGAGTTCTTTAAGCATTCAGCTCACAGCAAAAATGGTTAGACCGAACATTTAAATGCCCAAAACTGTAGATTTGCTAAATATGCTACTTTAGCCATCCATTTTGTGCTACTTGATGCATAGGAAAAACTTAAATCACCTTAGAAATTTTAGAACACATTTTATATGTCGATGTAGATCAACCGTATTAGAGTGCATCTTCTATTTGGATGGCCTAATGTTGAATTAGAATGGAAACAATTTGACACGAAATTCTTTCAGAATTAACCACTCGTATATTAATGTATGTATGTGTATGTGTGTGTGCGCACAAGCAAGGTTTTAAATATCGGATGTCGGGTTCATGTCGGACGGCCGAAATCTATGTCGGATAGCGAAAATCGGGGATATATCGGGGGACATGGACTAAATATCGGATTGCGATATCGGGTGGTACGCATATGTATAATACCACGTCTTAAATGTAATCTAAGCATTTCTAAATTCAATATAAGCATACTTTGATTCTCGATTGCATCCTGAAACAATTTTGGCCTTTGATATGCTAAACGGTCTTCGATGTGAACTAATCATCCGATTTAACAAAGAGAAGGGCCAAAGTCCTGAAACTTCAACCACCAAGCCGACCTGGGACAGTTTTGTAATTTGACTGTCATTAGTAGGGAAATGGAGATTAATAAGTGTGTCACGGGAATATTATGGGCCTATGCTTGATAAGCGTGGGAGGGGAATATTATGGGCTGATGCTTGATAAGTGTGGGGGGAATATTTGCGGTTATGCTTGTTTTGGGAGAAGTTTAGCAATAAATTAGTGTCCTTGGGAGAGGTGTGGCCTAACTCTTAAATTAAAGGCCAGTTTGTTTAATTTTCAATTGATTTCCAATTTGATTTCTATCAAAATAATCCCTTTTACTTGACAGTTAGCGCTAGCGGTCAATAGCATAGAGAGCAAAATCTGAAAAAAATATAAACAGAAAAAGTCATTAGAGAGAGAGAGAGGTCGGGAGGCTTACCTGACGGCTGAAGCCAGCGATGTGAGGACCCTCCGATGGCACATGGAAGAAAGATCGGAGAAGGCGGCTCCGATGGCACAGGGAAGCAAAACGAGGATGAGGAGAAGCCCTAGGGTTTTTCAATGTCACAGGGAGTAAAACGAGGAAGATGAGGAGGCTGCTGGGTTCCAGTCGCGAGCGACGAGCCCTAGGGTTTTTCAATGTCGCTGGGAGCAAAACAACGAAGATGAGGAGGCTGTTGGGTTCCAGTCGTGAGCGTCGGCGATGTCAAGGAAGCAAGAGAGTGAGAGACGAAGAAGAGGAAGACGTTGGATGTTCCCAGACGCGTTTGCCCTAGTTTTTATGTGTTCGGGTAGGTTTTTTTCTATCGGGTTCATAAAGAACATCAGAAGGGGTCATTGGGGTTTCATCACTAAACCCAAACTCGTTAAGCAAAAATAGCTTTAAACCGATATAATAGCATATCGGCCGATTTTTCAAACCTGAAAAATCGGCCGATATGGCCGATATTGCGCCGATTTATCCGATATTCTCCCCAAAAACGACATCCGACTTAAGAAAACCCGACTTGTGTCGCTGGCACCTTCAACCCGACATGTCGGCCGACATGTCGGCCGACATTTAAAACACTGCGCACAAGCACTACATGCATATATAGGAACACTGAATATGAGTAATTATCTCATGTAGCAGAATGAGTTATTAAGAGATAAGAATTGCAAGGTCCACCTACTCGTGTGACCAGCTGGATGGACCTCGCCACTAGTCTACCTCTTGATAGCTCAACAAGCAAAATGAGTTGTCATCTCATACACATTATTTCTACACACATGCACATGCACACGCGCACACACATGCACGTGCGCGCACAGGCACATGCACACGCACATGCACGTGCGCACACACTGCCAAGGAATTAATGAATTTCATGGATTAGGAATTCGATGTTATGTGTCCTTTTCTCATTCCTGGGAGGTGGAAAAGATATGAACGCTTTACCAGAATGTCCAAAAGACGCTATCACTTTGGTACGCAGATGGCACTTTCCCATTTAACAAACATTATATCATTTAACGCTTTACGATTCTATAATACTTCAAAATATTACTATTATGGAATAATTAGAATAGTCATATTATTATATAAGATTCCTTTAAAGACCATACTATATATCATGATAGTCCCAAAATTGAATTGTATGAAGTTTCAAGGATTAGTCCGAATGAATTTCAAAGACTACAGATGCTCTAGAAATCCTTATTTAAAAGGTGTCGAACCAACTTCTTATTTCAATACATTTCTCCTATCAAATTAGCATTTTCAGCAACATATTGACTTGATAAGTTTATACTAAGACACAATGACTTCAAATATTTTCAATGTATTACATATGCAGTAACTTCTCATTATCTTCCGACTGTTAGATGGATAGCAGAGGAAGACACCATCAGCACCTTTCCAACAGTCAAGACGAAGAAGAGACTGCGTATTAACTTGTTGCCTATCTCAACCTCCAACTAAGATTAATAACCTATAAAGATACCGACAACTCGAGAACTTCAGTTTTTAATGTATAGCATGTAGTTATGTACACGGATTAAAATATATTCTAACAGATGTATATGTTATCCAAGTGAAGTGACTTCCGTTTTCTCTGTGACATTTATATTTGTGGATGGAAGTATGTTCTACAGTTCTAGTTACGAATAATAAGTTATGTGCACTGATAAGTTGATAATATAAATAAGCTTTCACCAAGGATCTAAACACACTTAAATAGGACTTGTCTACCATTGCTTGATACAAGATTCTAGATGATCTTCTTCTGCCTTCTAAAAGGTAGATAACAATATAGGATGCATAACTAAGAGAGATTAGGACGCAATGCTTCAAATGGAAAATGAATAAGAGAGCAATCAAGACATGTGCAACAAAGACTATGATTATCTTCTGTCTCTATTCTCAAAGATGAGATTGTAACCATACTCTTTAACAAAACTATTAAATACAATTATTACCATAAAATTAAACATAATGACAATCAGATTGAATGAACATCAATTCCAAGAGCTTTTAGAACCCCAATTGCCAGTTTGTTGGTAAAGATTTATGACAGAGCACTGAAGAAAAAATTATGCAGCTGATTAGCAGAAGCCGGATAACTTTTACAACGATTTTATGACTACCTTTGGGTTAATATATAAACCCTAAAGAGAAACATTGACATATATTGTCATCCATATCACCCATTATGAGTAGAACCATTTTTTATTTATTCACTATTGTTAAGAATAGGATGTAGCACGAGCTTAACTCTAAACTATCTTACACATACAAATGCACACATACACTGATACACACAAAAAGTTGCAAGAGTTCATATAAACTAACCACATTCGAGAGATATTATAGGTGCTACTCAAGAGGTAAATCATTTATAAGAATTATACAAATAAAGAAATTATAGGTAAGGCAAACCCTTCACTAAAACCTGACAAATGAGGGGATACAGGGACATAAGTACATCTAAACAATTGTTTTTGTTTCAGGAACAACAATCAAACGCAATCGATTTGTACCAGGATTGGCTGTTTTTTAAACCTTTTTCTTCTAAACTCATAAATGAAGATTTTAGCTTCTTGTAACAACAAAGACAGAAGAAAACAAACTTATACTAAGGTAACAGTGGGCATCGTTTCAGTGGGAATTAGGATCCAGCAGCAATGGTGATTACGGTTTTTCTGGAGATTTAGTAAGGGGAAAAAAAGATAAATGGAACAAAATGAAAATCCCCAAGTATCAATCAATGCTTCAACATGTGCCTCATCCATGTTCTTTTTTCTCGAAATATTTTCTTTAACTTTTTATATTCATGCATGGACCAAAGATTGCTCTGGTACCAATTAATAGGGGATTAATTAATGAGGACCCTATTTGGAGAGTAGATAAATTTAAAGAAAAATCTAAAAGATAAGGTTAGAAAATAGGGAAGTGCACCCTTAAGGGAATCCCACCCTCAGGAAAAGATGAGGAGTCACAACTTCAAAGTTGATCACACCCCCAAGAGAATCGCATCCTTGGGAAAATAAAACCCTCAGGAAAATAAAAAGAAGTCACACCCTCAAACGGAGGTATCCTAAGAAAGAAGGAATCTCACCTTTAATCACATAATTTTTCTCCAATTCTTAATATTTAAACAAATCAGTCCGACCTACTCAATGATCAAGTGTATCTACGTATGCGTATGTGTACATGAATCCTACAGAAATACACATTACAAGTATGCACACACAAAAAGACTTGCACCAATAAAATGGCTTGTTTATGAACTGCTGCACAGATTTTTAAAGTTAGACGACCTTTAAGTTTTCCAGTTTGTGATTTCAAAAATGAAATCCTACAACACTAAAAATGCAAATTGTTTACAAAAATTGCTGGAAAAAACTTCAAGGTAGCTGATTACTAGAGTTACTGATTAAGTACAAGATTGCTTTGAGCCACAAATCTATTTTTCTAATGAAGAATTTATATTGATAAAAGAAAAACATTATTAGCAAAACAAATTATTACATGTAATACGTATGTATGTGTGTGTGTGCCTGTGTATGAAAACAATACCGAAAAACTAATCCAGAAAAATATTTAAAGCTTAACGTACAAATTTAACAGCTAGGACATGAGTGAAAAAGTGATGTAGGCTCACTTGTTGTAGAGGCCATTTTAGCCAATGATTATTATGCTCAAAAGTATTCGAGAAGAGGGACTCAGGGATATGATGCACCTCAAGCTCGCCGTCCATAAATTCTGCAGCAGACATGACACAAATTCATCTCTCGAGATAGATTGCTTCATTAATCTTCCAAATTTTACTCAAAATCCTACAGACCTTTTCCTCTTCAACAACAAATTACTCAAAATTCATAGTCTCAAAGCATTCTGAAAAAGTAAGATAAACCACCCCTGTTGTAGCATTAACACCGAGGTTCAGAATAGAAGGCACTCAAGGAAGTCCGTGCAATTGCCTCTCCAAACAAAGACGCCCGTGTTGATTTCACTATACAAACTTCCACATATTCACCAACCTCTGGGACCCGCCGCTCTCTGTCAGCCTCAACTGTGTGCCCAACAGGGACACTAAGAAAAGAGACTCTATGTCCTCTATCACTCTTTCCAGTTAGTTCCTTCTCAGGGTTTCTCCTATTAGGTCCCTCCACTAGAACAAGCTGGACAGTTCCAACTTGAGAATCATAACACTGTCCAGTGGTCTCTCGGAAAGTTTCGATCAACTCAGTCAATCTCCTCTGCTTGATGTTTTCAGGAACATCATCAGTGTAATTTCTGTGGGCATGAGTTTTTTCTCTCATGCTGTATGCAAACATGTAGGCCATATCATAACCAACATCCCTTACAAGGCTTAGAGTATCAGCATGTTCCTCCTCGGTCTCCCCACAAAAACCTGCAGCAAATAAATCAGATGGGTCATGGGTCACGCTTGCTAACTGACCACTACAAAGAAAAAAAAAAGATAGATTGTAATTGAGAAATTTTGTAAAACAAAGCCCGTCAATAATTGGAAGCAGACATGGATTTTTGCTTATGGCTTATGTACTTGACGAGTTGTTCATCGAATCAGGTCAGCTATGATGCTTGAAAGTCTTATGGCTAATGTACTTGACGAGTTGCTCATCAGATTCATTACCTACGTGCCTATTCATCTATTCATATGTTGTGTGATACACATACAGGATGTGACCTACAAAGTTACGTACACCTATAAAATGCACGAATAAGGCCTAGCAACTATTCCGAAATGGATATTGTGATCTAAAAATCTTATAACCTACAAGATTGATATTTATATTTGATACTATTGACCTCTGGATCAACTAGATAAAATAAATTGTCTATGGATTGCTAAATGCCATTCTATTTAAATCCAATCAATCCATTCACTAGAAATTTCCAATCAAGTTGAGTTCTAATTTGCATACGGTTTAAGATGTCTAGACCACAATGAGCGGTTTGGATTATCAATTTCAATGGCCTGTCCATCATTTTTATAAGTAACTATAACTTCTATATATATGTGTTTTATAACACCTCCCACCCCCACAGGAACAAATGCATATCAGAAGGGCAATAAATAGTTGTTTATTGTGAAAGGGGAGGCACCAACTGATCAGTGACTCAGTGGCTTAGACGCCTTCAAACTGCATAAATTGTGTATGGCGCATTGGGGTAGCCTATACGCTACCAATGTGCTTGGTAGGTAAGGACAAATAAAAAAGCCCTTCCTACACGTATAGGTTATGAGTCTTATGACTAAATAACAAAAACTCACCGCCCTAACAAATGGATAATCTACTAAAAATTTTCGATATGCATGCCCTAATGGATCTACAAGTACAAATTCAAGTGTTTTGAGGACTACCAATCCGTGCATCAAGCGTCTGGAAAAAGAATTATTTGCAGCAATATGGCTTCAGAAGTCATGGCAAACAAGTGACATAAAATGATACCGAAGGAAAGCAATAGACAGCAGATGAAAGTTAGACTAATCTATACTGACTCCTTATATAACCATCTAACAGAAGGAAGTGAAAAACAGGCAACAACACTGCCATTATAGGATCACAGTTAAACACTCCACAGGTTGGATAGTGAAGAAAAAAATGAGAGCTTACCACATATAAAGTCACTGCTTATCCCTACATCAGGAATGATAGAACGTATCTTTTGCACAAGTTCCAAGTAAGCCCCCCGTGTGTAACCACGTCGCATTCTCTCAAGCACAGTTGTACTTCCTGTTTGAGCTGGCAAATGAATGCTTTTGCATATATTGTACCTATCTCGCATCAGATAAAGCAAGTCATCTGGGAAGTCCTTTGGATGAGGGGATGTATATCTGAAACGCATCTCTGGAAATTCTAACGATAGACGATCCAAGAGATCAGAAAAACGCAACCCCATATTTTTCACTTTGCACCTACTTGAAAATCCTTCACTAAGTCTCCAATTTGACCCTAGTTCAACATCTGTAACCTCTGAAACATCATTATAACTGTTCACATTCTGACCAAGAAGCATAACTTCCTTCACACCCTCTTTCCATAGTTCACCAACCTCTCTCACAATTGATTCTACTGGACGAGATCTCTCTCTTCCTCTTGTGAATGGAACAATGCAAAAGGAGCACATGTTATTACACCCTCTCATTATTGAGACAAATGCTGTAACTGAATTTTTTGAAATCCTCACAGGGTTGATATCCGCGTAAGTTTCTTCAAGGGAAAGAAGAGTATTGATTCCCTTCTGTCCATAGTCAACTTCTTCCAACAAGCGTGGTAAGTCTCTATATGCATCAGGTCCACAAACTACATCAACCATCTTATCTGAATCAAGTATCTTGTCCTTCAACCTCTCAGCCATGCATCCAAGAACAACTATCTTTGGAGGGCGTGAAGACTGTGATCGTCCAACAGCAACATTACTCTTCCATTCTCTTTTTAAAAACCAGAAGTAGTTAAGTCTCTGCCAGACTTTTTGCTCAGCATTGTCCCGGATGGCACATGTGTTGATAAAGATAATCTCTGCATTCTCTGGGGTCTCCACAACTTCCATGTATCCATCTTTCTTCATGATTGATAGAACAATCTCCATGTCATTAACATTCATTTGACATCCATATGTTTCATGGTAGATACGGCCTTTACTGGTGTTTTCAAAAGGTGATATCGGACTGCACAGAACAGAGTTTCTGATTAGAGTTTGGTTCGAACTGAGCGAACTGCCCACACTACTAAAGCATATTGATATAATATAATTAAGCAGGAACATCCACTATGATATAACATGTATTGCGCACATCATGTTATTTTCAGATTCAAATGAAAAACACTGGAGATAGTTAACCTTCTGCTTTTTAACAATATTATCAACTTTCTTGTATGACCACGACACAGTCTTAGACCATCAAGATAAACAATAGCATCAAGCCAGTCATGAGAAACTATATCCAACTGATTACAATTTACATAATACTTTGTTGACAAGAGATATGCAGTAATTTTGTACTTGTGTGTAACACTGTGCGTATATTAAAATCATATCAAGACGCAATTTTGAATTTGTTCCCTGTAGTAAACATGCTAAAGACTTAGGAATCAGAAATATAATTCAGGCATTAGTGTTAAATAATCATTAAAAAAATCTTTTTTTTAAACAATGCGAGAGTCCTAACATGGCAGCATGACCAAGTTTTAATCAAAACAAAGGATTTCGGCCCAATTGCGTTTTCTTATTTTTACTCTCTGATCCTTAAATTTCCAAATCTAAGAAAAATCAACAATCACCCAATGGGTATTAAAAAAACCCACTCCTGAAACGTTTCGTCAGCGGCGGTGGAGGAGGAGAAGCGGCGAGCGAGGCCTCGATTGCTCCTCGTAAGCAGAGAGTGAGAGTAGGAGGGGGATGAGAAGAATTTGACGTGTAAATGAGAAGGAGAGGGTTTTTTAAGAGGAGGAGAGAGAAAGCGAGTGTTAAGAGAGCGGAGGGTTAGAGAGAGATTGAGGCGGAGTTTTGAGTTGAGAGGGTGATTTAAGAGAGAGGAGAGAGGGTTGAGCGAGAGAGCGGCCATGGATTGAGGAGGTAAGAGAGAGAGAGAGAGAGAGAGAGAGGGTTTGAGACTTTTGAGTGGAGAGAGAGAGTTGGATGGTTGAGCCTTGAGCTTAGGGCCTGTTTGGTTAGGCCTTGAAAGCCCAAAAAGTGGAAAAGCCCACTTGACACCCGTAGAAAATGACGACTTATTGAAAACAATTTCTATTTATTTGTTTGGGTGGGCTGGAAAAGGATTGTTTGTGTTTACGACTTCATCACTTTTCGCCATGATTTGAGGGAACCACTAATTTGGAATTGTATTTTTTACTCATATTTTCTTTGAATCCCTCACTAAGTAGTGAAATTACGTCAATTTGTTGTCTTTTTAATTATTTGTTAAATATTTGTTCTCTAGTTCTTTTGTATTTGATGTGATATCATTGTTATATTTGATGTAATAGTATATATACAGTTCTGAATAAATAGTGAATTTACGTTAATATTGCATTATATTTGATGTGATATTATGAGTATTCGCGAGTTCTTTTTAATAGTGATGTTTAATGTCATTGTTAACAAATATAAATTAAATATGCACTAACTTATGGTTTCTGTTGGGTATTGGATGTAATAATTTTTTTCTCAATTTTTTGATATTACCATTTTAGTATGGTAGAAGCCTTGTTTCATACCCCCATCTTCATTAGCCCATACAAAAAATTGTTATATTTTCTCTTGGGGTGTGTTGCACGTGGGGGGGGGGGGGGGGGGGGGGGGGGGGGGGGGGGGGGGG
>BQKN01065251.1:101237-113450 GCA_022839385.1 Asparagus kiusianus
AGAGAGAGAGAGAGAGAGATGGGCATGCTTGGTACCAAGCACAAGTTTTTATACTTGGTAGTAAGGTGACATATCCCCCTCCACTCATTGAAATCGGGTCCCACATTCACATGGGTTAGGGAGTGGTTGAGAATTGGAATGAGTGGATAAGAATATACCACCTCACTATCAAACACAAAATTTATATTTGGTACTAAGCATACACATTTTTCTCATATATATATATATATGTGTGTGTGTGTGTGTGTGTGTGTACGTAAAGACACAAGACAAAACAATACAAAAATCAATATTTAAGTTGATTTTAGTCATCATATTAATGGTCATTGACACACCATCAATCGTTATGAGACAATTGATGGACTATAGTGCACAATTGAAGAATTTCAAAAACAAGATTTGACACCATCAATGGTCGTCAGAGAACCATCGATGGTCAACACCAAAGTCGATGATGTACAATGCACAATTGATAATTTTTAGAAATTAATTTTTCAACCATTGACTCATTACAGGAAAGTATCGATAGGCTATCGATGGACCATTGATGGTCGGATTGCCCATCGATGGTAACAACGAGTTTTGGCAGATTTAGTGATTTAATCTCAACCATTCATTGATTCCTTTCATATCCAAATTCTACTATAATTCCAATATCTATTTCCTAATATATTAAATACTATATAAGATATGTAGAGATCATATTTTAGAGAGGTTCTACACTTTGAAAAAAGGAGAGCTTTTTAAGAGATTTTAATATAGGGTTTATGAAGAAGACCTGATTTGTGATTTGAACCCCCGAAGCCTAAATTATTTTTCATCATGCTCAGCATCTTCAAATCATATTAGCAATGAGAGTTGCCCTTGGGTTCAACATCATCACCGTTTCTTAATCAAGCTTTGGTTCAATTTTTTAAAGAATGATTTGCTTAGAAAAAGGGCTGTAAGATCTTTTTAATTTGTGCTTAAACTATTTTTGATAGTTTGTGTTTCATCTTTTTTTAAGACATGTTCAAGTTAGTGATAATTGAGGGTTGGAACTAGTTAGAGTTAGGTGTTATTCATCTATGAGGAGTTAGGTTAGACGACTGGTTTAGGGTGAATTCTAGGATGTGGTCTTTGTGAGCCCACTGAATCGAGTTGTGAGTCAGGTGAACTCTGGTCATAGTGAGGAAGCTTCTTCGTGAGAAGGAAGAGTAGACGTAAGATTGTTATTCGAACCATTGTAAAAATCTTGTGTGTTCCTTGATTGGTTTTTGGTTTGATTGTTTGCTTTTATTTTTCTATATTTTTGCTACATATTCTGTGTTTTAGCGGACAATTATAGAAAACCTATTCCCTCTTCCCTCTAGACTTGCATTTCAGATCTAACAAGTAGTGTTAGAGCCTTGTTACCTATCTTTAGCGTTCAAAACTTAGGATAGAGATGCCAAGTTTAACCGATGCAATAGCTTTTCTTGAGGGACACGTTGTAAACCGACCCCTACTTTTCATTAGGATGAACTATACCTATCAGAAAGCACGTATAAAAGACTTTTTATTGTTTAATATTTTAGATATTTGGAATATTGTAGAAAATAGCTGTAATGAGCATACTACTATTGTTGTGCGCGGCGGAAGTTCTTGAAGCGACACGAACAATAACTCGAGATAAATCATAACCACCAAGCAAATCATAATCACAGCAAGAACAAACTATTTACGCAGTTCGGCAAGTTGCCTACGTCCACGGGGCAAGGAGGGGGGGGGGGGGTTCTTACTATTAGAAATCAAGAGAATACAAATAGAGTTATAAATCTTACCGATCAAACCCTAAAACAAAGCTCTAGATCTCTCACAAATCTCCCACAATCGGATGTAGCAATCCTCTCCAAAAGACTGCTCAAAATCATTCTTGCTTAACCCTAACTAATCAGGATTAGAGTTATATATCAGCTCCAAAACGAACCGGGTTGAAAACCCAAAGCCTAGTCCAAATAGTCTGCGGTCGACCGTGGCGGTCGACCGCGCAGGTATAGCGATCGACCACGACGATCGACCGCGCAGGTATCGCGGTCGACCGCGGCGATCAACAGAACACTCCCGACATAGAACAAATCGGCTACAGGAAACTCACGGTCGACTGGACCAAACGACAGAGCCCAAAAATCCTACAGGGTCCACGCGGTCGACCGTAGCGGTCGACCGTCTTCAGCTCCCAGCTCTTCTTGACCCTTGTGCACGTTCATGGTCGACTGCCGCTGACTCGCGGTCGACCGCCAGTCCGCCTGGCTGAATTTCTGGGTTGTTTTCTTCAGTTGTTTGTCAATTCTTTAATTCTTCACCTCGGCGAATGTTTCTATCAAAACTGAGCCGATACCAAATCATCCAAAAGTCCCACAACAAGTCCGGAAACTAAACTAAAGCTGAAACGCAATCTCTCCCCATCTGAATCAACAGATCAAACCGACTGCATCTGAAAGACTGCCTACGTATCCTCTTGCCTAATGAATCAAGCCGAACGTAGTTCACCCAATGGCCTCCAAAGGTCTCAACACTGAAGAATGTTCAAAAGCTTCAAACAATGACCAAATTTCACTCCTGAAACAACTTTGGTCAACATATCTGCAGGGTTTTCGTTCGTGTGGACCTTCTCCAATATGACGTCTCCATCATCCAAAACGTCATGAACAAAGTAAAATCTGACATCGATGTGCTTCGTGCGCGTATGATAAACCTGGTTCTTCGCCAAATAGATAGCTGACATGCTATCACAATATACCTGAATGGTCTCATGTGCAATCCCCAAGTCCTCCAATAATCCACGCAACCACAAAGCCTCCTTCACAGCTTCAGTCACTGCCATATACTCTGCCTCTGTAGTAGAGAGAGCCACTATTGACTAAAGTGTACATCGCCAACATACAGGTGCACCTGGCAATATAAAAGCATAACTTGAAGTGGACTGGCGCTTGTCAAGATCTCCAGCATAATCTGAATCCACGTAACCAATACAATCCTGCACATTCTTCTCATCCTTCTGGAATACCAAACCAACATCCACGGTGCCTCGAACATACAGTAGAATCCACTTCACGGCCTCCCAATGACCCTTCCCGAGGTCGTGCATGTATCTCGATACCATGCTCATGGCCTGTGATAAATCTGACCTCGTACACACCATCGCATACATCAAGCTACCTACTGCACTGGCATATAAGACCTTCGACATGTAATCTCTATCATCAACTGAAACAGACGATATCAACGCTGAAAACTTAAAGTAGGGAGCCAATAGAGTGCTAACTGCTTTTGTATTTCTATCAAAGCTGAATTTCTTCAACATCTTCTGCAAATAGCTATTCTGTGTAAGCTTCAAACTCCCCTTCACCCTATCTCTTTCGATCTCCATACCCAATATCTTCTTTGCCTCTCCAAGATCCTTCATCTCGTATTCGGAAGACAGCTCCTCCTTCAACTTTGGAATAGTCGAAGAATTCCTGGAAGCAATAAGCATATCGTCAATATATAAAAGTAAATATATGTGCTCACCATCCTGTAGGCTGTGCATATAAACACATAGGTCATATGGGCTCCTCGTATACCTATGACCAATCATAAGCCTGTCGAATCTCTTATACCACTGTCTCGATGATTGCTTCAAACCATAAGAGACTTCTTCAGCTTGCAAACCAAATCTTTCTTTCCTGTAGCTTTGAATCCCAAGGGTTGTGTTATGTAGATCTCTTCATCTAAATCTCTGTGTAGAAATGTTGTCTTCACATCCATCTGGACCAAATCCAAATTCAACTATGCCACTAAGGCTAATAAAATCCGTATCGACGAATGCTTCATAACGGGTGAAAATACCTCGTTGTAATCAATGCCCTTAAGCTGTACATATCCCTTGGCAACCAATCTGGCTTTGAATCGAATGTCCCCAATAGAAGATCCATCCTTCTTCGCATATACTCACTTGCAACCTATAGCTCTCTTACCCTTCGGTAGGTGTGCAAGTGTCCAAGTGTCATTCTTCTGAAGAGACTGCATCTCCTCCTCCATAGCTTCCCTCCACCTGATCAAATCAGAGCTAGACTCTGCCTCCCTGAATGTGGATGGAACCATATCATCAACGACCTCCACTGATAATGCATATGCGACCATGACATCATTATACCTAGCTGGCCGACGAATCACCCTCCTCGGTCTATCTGCTACAATGGACCCCTGAACATGATCCTGTTCCCGTGTCTTACCTTCCACTGTATCCTCAATCTGCCCGGCTATCATCCTATCTCCTCCCAGTGTTACCTCTGTAGGAGCCTCGATGGATACAATGCTCTCTGGAGTGGGTGGAGTTACATCATCCTCCATCTGCTGTGATATCTCAACTGTCTGGTCTTCCTCCACCTGCTGAGGGACTCGAGGCCTCATCATGTATGCCTCATCGAATGTGATATCTCTGCTAATAACTATCTTCTTGTCCTGTGGATCCCATAACTTGAAGCCTTTAACTCCATCTCTAAATCCCACAAAGACTGCTTTCCTCGCCCTCGAATTTAATTTACCATCACTGACATGGTAATAAACTGGACATCCAAATATCCAAAGTGACTCATAGTCACTAGCCACCGAACCAAACCAACGCTCCAAAGAAGTCTTCCCGTCTATCGTAGTGCACGATAACCTATTCACGAGATGACTCGCATAAACCAATGCCTCGCATAAACCAATGCCTCGGCCCAAAAGGATCTAGGCAATCTACTCTGCGTTATCATATATCACACATTCTCCAGCAAGGTATGGTTCAATCTCTCAGTCACTCCGTTCTGTTACGGTGTCTCTCGAACTGTAAAGTGTCTTCTAATGCTGTGATCCCGGTAAAACTGCAGAAATGGATCACTCTTGTATTCTCCACCGTTATTTGAACGTAGAATCTTCACCTTTCTACCTGTCTGCAGGTCCACTTTTTTTCCACTCCACAAAAATATCCAGGACCAGATGTTTATGCTTCATAGGGTATACCAAATTCCTCCTGAAATAGTCATCAGTGAAAGTGACAAAATAGTTGACCCCACCAAGAGATGTGTTCTTAGAAGGACCCCAAACATCTATGTGAATATAATCCAATGTATCTTGGGTGTTGTGAACAGCGGTGCCAAACTTCACTCTAGTCTTCTTCCCAAGTATGCAATGCTCACACAGCTCTATCTTGTAGGTCTTAGCACCTTTCAATAGCTCATATTTCACCAATGACTGTAGGGACTTATCACCTGTGTGTCCAAGTCTCATGTGCCATAAAGTGGTAGTGTCCTCCTCTGTAGTGATCGAACTTACCAGACCCCCTGTAACTGTCTTGCCATTCAAATAGTATAGGTTATTTTCTCTGACCCCTCGCATCACCACCATAGAACCCTTCGCGACCTTCACTGTAGCATCCTCTAAGATCACTCTATATCCAGCTACCTCCAAAGTCCGATGTTTTTCGTCAACTGCGGCCGAACCTCACTTCCTTCAACTTCCTAATCACTCTATCATGCATCCTAATTCGAACTGAACCAATACCACTAATAGGGCATACATGGTCATTACCCATAAGCACGACATCCCCTCTTTCCAGCTCCTCAAAGCTAGAAAACCAATCCCTCCTAGGGCATATGTGATATGTAGCTCCCAAATTCATCATTCACTCCGTGGAATCAGCATAGCAAATCGACGGTAGTGCAGGGCACGAGTAGCCCGAAAAATCTGAATCTGAATGCTCACCAATAGCTTTTGTAACATTCACTTCTAAAGCCTATGCAGCTTTCCCTTTGTTCTTCCCAGCTTTTTATTTCCACTTTAGGCAGTCAATCTTCCAATGTTATTCTTCTTTATAATACTGACATTAATTTCTACCAACACTCTTATAGGCACTCATATTCTTTGACTTTGAGCGGTTGAATTGGTGGCGGTTTGGATCACGGCCTCGAACAGCTAATGCATCTCCCGATGCCTTCTCAGATGGTTCACCATCACTCTTTCTCAACTCATAATTCACCAAAGTTGAGGTCACCTCCTTATAGCTAACTGTAGTTCTTTCATTGATCATAGTTAGAACAAACGTACCATAATCATCCTCGGGCAACGAACACAAAAGTAACATCGTCTTATCTTCATCCTTAACTATGATGTTCACATTGGCCATATCTGAAAGTAGCTTCGTGAAATTGTTGACATGTTCCCTGATGAAAACTCCCCTTTTTATCTTGAACTGGTAAAACCTCTTCTTCAAGTGAAGCCGATTCTCAATGCTCTTCGTAAGATACTTCTCATTGAGTGTTTTCCATATCTTTTTCACCAATGTCTCGTTCATAACATCATAAATAAGATCCAACGTCAAGCATGACCTAATAACACCACAAGCTCTAATGTTCATCTTCCTCCAAACCTTATCCTCCATATCAGCGGGTTTCTCTTTTAACTCAAGAGTCTCCTCCAAATACTGTGCATCCAAGGCATTCATCACCTGACACCTCCATAATCTGAAATTGATCTTGCCATCGAACTTTAGAACATCAATCTTCGTGTTATTGATGCTCAGACTCTGTATCGCTTTCGTAAGAGACGAACATGATGTGCTTGCTTCTCCCATATTGTCGATCTAACTCTTCAGATAGGAATCTTCACTGAATCATTCGAATAAGACTGAAGCTCTGATACCAATTGTTGTGCGCGGCGGAAGTTCTCAAAGCGGCACGAACAATAACTCAAGATAAATCACAACCACTAAGCAAATCATAATCACAGTAAGAATAAACTATTTACGTGGTTCGACAAGTTGCCTACGTCCACGAGGCAAGGAGGGGGGAAGTTCTTACCATTAGAAATCAAGGGAATACAAATAGAGTTATAAATCTCACCGATCAAACCCTAAAACAAAGCTCTAGATCTCTCATAAATCTCCCACAATTGGATGTAACAATCCTCTCCAAAATACTGCTCAAAATCGTCTTTGCTTAACCATAACTAATCAGGATTAGAGTTATATATCAGCTCCAAAACAAACCGGGTTGAAAACCCAAAGTCCAGCCCAAACAGCATGCGATCGACCGCGACGGTCGATCGCGTAGGTATCACGGTCGACCATGGCAGTCGATCGAACACTCCCGACAGAGAACAAATCGGCTACAGAAAACTCACGTCGACCGAACCAAACGACAGAGCCCAAAACTCCTACAGGGTCCACATGGTCGACCGTGGCGGTCGACCGCCTTTAGCTCTCAGCTCTTCCTGACCCTTATGCACGTTCGTGGTCGACCGTTGCTGACTCGCGGTAGACCGCCAGTCTGGCTGGCTGAATTTTTGGGTTGTTTTCTTTAGCTGTTTGCTAATTCTTCAACTATTGTAGAAGAGATATCTATTATCACACCTAGGGATAAGTGGACACCACATGACAAAAAGCTTTATACATTAAATGCTAAAGCTTTGAATACTTTTTATTGCTATTTAATTATTAAAGAATTTAACCGTATTTTAAATTATACTACTGCGCAAGAAATTTAAAAAACACAAGAGGTTACACTCAAAGAAAATTCAAAGGTAAAGGAATTGAAACTCACAATGCTCATTAGTAAATATGAGAATTTCAAGATGAAAGTGTAGGCGTCAAAAAAATGCTGAAAGATATCCAAACACAGCTCAAAAGGAAGTCATCCAAAAAGTCAAAAAAGAACACAAGTATGAACTGTCTCGCATGCGAGACAGTCTTTACTGTCTCGCACGCGAGACAGTCTTTACTGTCTCGCCGTGCGAGACAGTCTTTTACTGTCTCGCCCACGCGAGACAGTCTTTACTGTCTCGCCCATGCGAGATAGCATTTACTATCTCGCACGTGAGACAGCTCTCAAAGGGTCAAAACTGATTTGAAAACCGCCGACACATGGCCACCAACTGTTCAGGAACGTGGGAAACATCGTGGGCGAGAATCACGTTGATAACTGCCAAAATAACGGAGTTTTAAAACGTGGAAAGGCAGTTACAAGAAACTATCAGGCAGTTGAGGATTTCCGAGACAACATTTACTATCTCGGAACCCGAGACAATGTTTACTGTCTCGGAACCCGAGACGGTCTTTGTTGTCTCGGCCGCCGAGACAGCAAACACTGTCTCGGAAGTAGTTTTCGCCCAGGGGTTATAAATACTCCCCGAGATCGATTTTTTTAGCGGGGGGCTGATCATCGAGCATTTGTTAGAGCAATCCAGAGCAGAGAGAGCAGAGATTTAAGTTCTTGAAGCAATTCCTTGAGTTCGAGCTTTGACTTGATCTTAAGAAGAACGACTATCTTACTTTGATAAGATCTTCGTTTTAAATTCTCACTTCGATAAACGAAGGAAGAATCAGTAACCCCTCATCACGATCTGTGGTTCGGTGGTCCACGAGCCAAAGCGCTCCCGGCACAGGCAAAGTCCCACAAAAGCAATAGTTGATAAACGACTATTGTGTTAGTTTCTCAAAAGTTATAATTTTTCTTTTGTTGTGTAAGAGAGGTCTTATAAAAAGACTATTTCTTTGAATTTGTTGTAATCGATCGAAGATATAATGAATTCAGCAGCAAACCCAACTTTTGGTGAAAACAAACTGGCGACCACAGTGGGAGCCAACGGTCTCGCTACCGAGACCGTCGTGTCGCAGCTGATCATCATGATCCCGATTGAATCAACAGTCGAATACGAGTTTGATCAAGCGAAGTTTGAGGAGTATTTGCTATCCTCATCTGCAAAGTCTTCCTCGCCTCGCAAATGCAGGAAGATTTCATCTTCGTTGAAGCTTCTTAAGTTGTCAAATGCTACGGATGAAGACTCTTGTCCGATTGTTGCTGAGAATTCTACTCGCAACATCTCTGCTCACGATGACTCTTCTCCAGTTAAAGAGTCATTGAACCAAAAATGACCGTCACTGACAAAAAGGGCTCGTCAGAGACAACGTCAGCGCCGCGCTCGCCAAATGGCTAAGGCATTGGAACAAACCGACGGAGTTCGTTATCACGTGGACTTAGAGTCGAGGAGGCATCGAGTGGTTCAGTTGTCTCAACGACCAATCACTCATATCTCTGCTAAACTAACGACGGATGAATAGACTCTTGTTAAAAGGAGTCGTTCGACCCTCAAAGAACGTATACAAAAGCGTTGTGCAAACGCTGTTCATGCACGTGCTCTCTCACAACAAAGACAAGAAAGGAAGAAGGAAACGGTGGCTAAAGAATCACCAAAATTCTGCAAAGTTTGGATTCCAAAATCTGGAGTTGTACAAAACCAGCATTCGGAGCCCGTTAAGATTTCATACCCACAAGGGGGTGGTTCTAAACGTGTGACTCCCGACATAACCTTGGATCGTTCAAAGATAATAATAAGTTGTCCTGAGAATGCCAACAAGGTTTTACATCCTCAGAAGAAGACATGTTTGTCAAAAGACATCGTTATACCTGGGGGGTCATACCAACAGATGATAAGATTTTCCGGCAATCATACCGATGAATCATATTATCAAGCTGGGGGTGTGAACAAAACTCAAAAGAGAATTGTCCGGAAAATGAGCTCTCATTGTTCCTGTGCGCGACTCATTAGAGCAGTACTATCAGAATGTGGCTGTTTCAAACGAGGAGTCATCCCGCAAAGAGCCTCAGTGCTCCCGAAACTTTTCACCAAAATGTCGAAGTCCAAACCGAGACATTTCCGCAAGAGAAGATCATGTGTCCAAGATGACGAATTCTCTGAAATCACCATCAATATGGCTGATAAAGGAAAATCTAAGCGACATTCAAGTGAATCAAATCCCGACTTTTCCCCGAGAGGAAAAGTCAATTCAAGAATTGCTCAACGGATATCCCGACTCCAGTTAGGAGCCATCAGACGTAGAGACTATAAGAGAATGCATGAAGGAATGTCATCAGAGGATGAGCTCTCGGATACTTGTTCTGCGATTGCTTCGGATGATACAGTATCTAGCACAGGGCAAACCAGAGAAGTACTCACAATCACCTCTGATCAGTTCGCCAAATACTTCAAGAGGCTCTAGCCAAGCAACGTGAAGAAATTAGAGCTGAAATGAAGATGGAGATGGAGTTGGCTATCCAACAAATGAGAGAGTTGCTAGCTCAACGGCCTCAACCTCCTGAGTCCAGCCGGCGACCTGAATCCAGCCGCCACATTCAGAATGTTATAGATGACAGTGATCCAGAAGTGGATAGAGTCATTGTGGCTGATACACCTACCAATAGCAATAACGCTGGGGGTGGTTTAACGGATCCTCCCAACAACGATATTGGGGGTGGTTCAATAGCACCTCTTACAGGGGGTGATCCAACTCATTCTCCTAAACGTCCTTCGAATGAAGACATAGACGATGACGGGAAAATGAAAGAGCTTGAAAACAAAGTCAATGCTTTGATGTCCGCTCAGGAGATAAAGAAGACGGGTATCCCGTGTCCCTATCCAAGAGAATGGGATTCAATCCCATACCCGACAAAGTTCAATCTGATTGACTTCACACCGTTCGAAGGAAAGAGCTCGCCTACTCAACACTTGATTTATTTCATGTCTCATTTGGGCATGATATCTGGAAACGAGGCTTTAATGGTCCGGTCATTCGTTGGCACCCTTCGTGGTCCCGCCTTCGATTGGTATCGACGTCTCAAGCCAGGGAGCATCAATTGCTGGAATGACATAAAAAGTTTGTTCCTCAGCAATTTCTTCGATGATGACACCGAAGTGTCAATCGGAACCCTTCTGGATGAGAAACAAAAAGACGGAGAGCCGGTTGATAATTTTATCAAGCACTTCCGCAACAAGGCAATGAATTGCAGAGATCCTGTTACAGAGGAGTTCATCCTGCAAACATGCCACAATAATCTCTCTATCGATGTCCTGGAAGCCCTGGGGGTCGTACCATCCAAAACTTGGAAAGATTTGAAAATACGTGGCGAACAAGCTGAACACTTTCTTAAAAGAAAGTTGAGAGAAATCAACCGGCGATATCTACAACCGCTGCGAATGCAACTCTCGATCCGAAGTTCCAAAAGGAGTATTCTTTTGAAGATGATGAAGCTCCAGCCATCTTGAAATATCTCATCGCCAATGATAAAATCGAGCTGCCACCTATTAAAGATCAGGAGGGCGCTAAAAGGACTACGGATCCAAACTACTGTGCATACCATAGAAGGGTTCTTCATCCCACCAAGATTTGCTTTGGACTTAAAAACAAAATCCAAGCTTTAATTGACTCCGGCGTCATAACGGCAAAACAAGCCAAATAAGGACGCATGACACTCCATTGGGTACACGAGTATAAACTGTTTCCCCTAACTCCAAACGGTATACGAGTATAAACTGTTTCCCGAACCTCCGACCGATATAAGAGGTTAAAAATTGCTTCCAAATGTGATTAGACTCAGGTTTACCTGAAAGCTGGGGGTGGATATGAGGTTATCATGGCTGAATACGAAGACAGGAACCAAGACCTGATTCTATATCAAGAACAACAACGTTGCTCACAAATAAAAAATTTCTAAAAAAGTACTATCCCTAGTACATTCAGGGTAACATATTTAACGGGAAGTTTCTGGAGAATACTATATATGGTATTCTTAAGGATAACCCGAAACTAATCGATTGTTCGAGATGAAAACCAATCATCTGAATAATCCACTCTTAATCATGACAAAAAAATGATTAAGAACCTCCCGTGGTGGCTATTTAATCATGTCCAAATGACTAAAACCCTCCCACTGTGATTTTAGAGTATTTTCTTTCATTGAGATGAGATTCAATGACTTCATCAAGTCGATCTTCCCTCACAAAACTCTAAAATCATTCATCTGCTGCTTAATTGGTTTCAATCATCGGGATTAATTTTGCTAACTCTTACTGTGACTTCCCAAGCACTTTATCGTTGAGATGAGATTCAATGACCTCATTGGGTCAGTCTTTCCTCACGAAACTCCTACGGTCTAATTGTGGAGTGCCTGACAATTCACACTCCTCCACCATAAAATCCCTCACCGATCAAATCAACTGACGGTGGGTCCACCAAAATACTTCGTGGCTAAATCCACCCAAATTCCCACTATGTCCAAACCTTTAACACTCCCACTGTTGGGCTCTGACACAACACCCAAAATTTTAATTCATGACAATTGGCAACACCCACTTGGTCAAACCTTTAAACAGTTAGGACCAAAGCCAAAATTCCCTCTC
>BQKN01065251.1:155977-183486 GCA_022839385.1 Asparagus kiusianus
GGACGAACCGCTCAAATCAAGCGAGCCTAACAGTTTAGGCGAGCTCCGCTTCTTGAGCCAGGTTCCCAGTATGGGCGAACCGCTCAAATCAGACGAGCCTAACAGTTTAGGCGAGCTCCGCTTCTTGAGCCAGGTTCCCGGTTATGGCGAACCGCTCAAAGCAAGCGAGGCTAGCAGCTCAGGTGGGCTGCATCAAACTCCTACTTGGTCAAACCTTCAGATAGTTAGGACCAAAGCCACAATCCCCCGCCAATCCTCTTCAATAGGATGGTGGGACCCCCACTGTCACGTTAATGGTCACCTCTGACAAATCAACTTACCAGTCCTCTTCAATAGGATGGTAAGTCCACAGAGTCACTCAAATCGCAACAAACTCCCACTGTCATGTTAGCACTACACCTCTGACAAAATCAACTTACCAATCCTCTTCAAAAGGATGGTAGGTCCTCAAAGTCGTTCCGATCGCGGCAATTCCTATCACGTTAACGATTACCTCTGATAGCCGACACCGTCATTCGCGCAAATGACGTTGTCCGATCAGTCGTCACACTCATACGTTCCTAAACGACCTAATCCTTTCCGAGCGTTCTAATATCCTTAGAACAGTCGATGGGTAGTAGCCTACCATGCGATGTCTCCTATAACAATCAATCGTCACACTCATACATCCCTGAACGATTTGATTCCCCCAGCATCGTCTTTCCCGCAAAAGGCGTTGTTGTTTGATAGTGGCCTACCATGCGATGTGCTACTATTTTAGGGTTCGTCTTTGCCCCAAGAGAAGACAGATCGGGTTCGTCTTTGCCCCCAAGAGAAGACAAGCTTCTCCTCTTGACTCCAACGGGTATACGAGTATAAATTATTCCCTTTACTCCAACGGGTATACGAGTATAAACTGTTCCCTTTACTCCGACTGGTGCAAGAGTCTAAACTGCCCCCTTATACTCCTACTAGTGCAAGAGTATAAACTGCTCCTTTCCTCTAACCGGTGCACGAGGCTAAACTGCCCCTTTACTCCAACTGGTGCATGAGTCTAAACTGCTCCTACCCTCCGACTGGTATACGAGGTTAAACTGCTCCCTACGCTCTTAATCCAAACGCCTCGAAAGGCTAAAGATAGAGGAAAAATTTTAGCATTAAGCCTAAAAGAAACTCCTCGATAACTTACCATGCTAAGGGCAAGAGCATGGCTAGTCCAACTCAAACGACAGTTGGTAAAGACAAATCAAGTTCGTTGATAGCTGAGGGTTTGCTCAAAATCCTAGAAGGCGATCATCAGCTGCGAGTGAAGAGGTCAACTTCACCGAGCTCGTTGGAGGGCTCCTCACTCCATCTGAATAGTGATCACTTTACGGGTCTTCATATCCAAAGTGTTCCAGACCCCATGCGGCCTGATTCAGGTCTGAAAACTTTGGAGGGGGTTTTGTAGGCAATAAAAATTGCCTTTAATCCTTATCAGAGAAGTTCAGAACAAAACTGCTAAAACCTCGCCTGAAATAGCAAAAAGGGGAAAAAACGTAGATATCTCCCAAACCGTAAGGAATTTGGCAAAATGGAGGAAGCAAACCGAAGCCTTCAGCTAGGTTCGGATGGCTCCGTCTCGTCGAGATAGACGATTTTCATATATAATTCGTCCAATTCCGACTTACGGTTTGAAAGTTACGGCCTATTCTTTGATCCATGCTCAGGAGCTCGCCTGCAGCTCGAATTTCGCCTGCAGACCCAGCTCGCCTGCAAGATCGCCTGTAGACCCAAGTCTGCCTGCAGTCCCCAGCTCGCCTGCAAATCCGCCTGCAGTCCCCAGCTCTGCCTGCAATCCCAAATCGGCCTGCAGTCCCAAATCGGCCTGCAGTCCCAAGTTTGCCTGCAGTCCCAAGCTCGCCTGCAGACCCGAGTCTGCCTGCAGTCTCAAGATCGCCTGCGGACCTAAGTCAAGCTGTAGACTCGCCAGCTCACTGTCAACTGCCCACTTGGAGTATGGGAACAGTTACATCAGTGGTCAAATCCCACAAATCAAGGGAGAAAGCCTGGCGCTCCTCACCTAGCAAGAATAGGGCGGCTGATAGGACCCCCTAAGTGGTCACACCCCACAGCTAGGACGACTGACAAGACCCCCTAAGTGGTCACATCCCACAGCTAGGGCCACTGGCTCCCTCACCTCTACTAGTGGTCAAATCCCACAAATCAAGGGATGATACATGCCATCCCTTGCCTATTAAAACCCATCTTCAGCCAGCATGAAAATGGGGATTGGCTATTGCATATTCTGCTTGCTAATCTCCCAAAGATTGAACCTAGACCTTTGCCAAAGGCTCCTTCATTTGAAGAAACTCGTCGGAACTCTCCGACTCGAGGCTCTCGGGTAGACTCGAACCCATTTACATCGGACCTTCTACTACGTACTGAAGCTCCAGTAGCAACTTCGATCGGATCGTCCAAGAGAAGCAGACTCGGCACGAGCACCGAGCGAGGCGTCCTATCGCTACCGAAGACCCCACGTTAAACAAGGAGGGCATTCCCTCCGCTTCTGTTGTAAACATTTGATTATTAGTTTGTAATAAGCTATTCTTATAAATACAAACGAAGTTCCCTGTTTTCGGGAGATCAAAATTTACACCTACAGTGCCTTCGTATTGATTAGTTGATTCTTATATTTTAGAGACTCATTGTTCTTATTTTAGTTTATCAGATGTATTTTCTTTTTTTCTGTTAGGATATAATTATAGATACTATTGGATAATTCTCCTCTACATTGTGTTCCTTGTATTCTCATCTTTATTATATCTGCTTGTACCCTCACTACTTTACATTTCACATCTACTAGAGTGATATTAATGGTGACAGTGAAACATGTTTATGCGCATTGTTGGGTGTATGGCAGGTTTGACATTTTTGGATTCACCTTGAACTGCAGCCATGTGTTAAACCAGGGGCGTCACAGCTTTGTAGATGATGATGATGGACCTCGGCATTGAATGATATAGAGGGGTTGATGGCAATGTAATATCAGTTGCTTAAACCCTCTGTGAATGAAATTTATAGATCAAATGAGGGGTACATGTTTGCTTTAAAGTGTTGGGGGTATAGAATTAGGCTAACCATACACATTGCAAAGAATCTATGTGTGCTTTGAAGGAGGGATTTGTCAAGTATTATAGACCATTTTTGGACTTGATGGATGTTTTCTAAAGAATGCTTGTGGGGTCAATTGATGTGTGTTGTTGATAAAGATGGCAACAACTAAATATGGCCAATAGCATGGGCCATGGTTGAGGGAGAGACGGGGTCACCATTGAGTGGTAGGATGTCGATACATGATTTGAGGATGGGAGATGGTGAGGGTTGGACTGTTATATCAGATTAACAAAAGGTATGTACAATTTATTATCTTATATGAATTTTCTTTTTCTCATATATATTGTTGTATTGATAATATTTTCATGTGGCTCCTCATTCACAAGCTTATATTGTCCTTTTCCTTTCACATCTTTGCCACTATACCCATCAATATATTCTTCATTGTCATTCTTATCCCCATCATCATCAATTGCCTCAGTAGGGTCAATCTTATATGTCTCATCTTCCATTGAATGATCATCATTATCACGTGATGATGAATTTTGGTGTACAAGAGTGTTGATATTGTATGGAGCTTCTGCTTGGTTGAGAAATATCTAAGATTGAATAGGATCATTCTCTTCCTGTTCATCCTTACTTCTTCCTTATCAGTGTCAACTTCTTTCTATTTTTTCTCTTCCTGTTCATCCTTACTTCTTCCTTATCAATGTCAACTTCTTTCTCTTTTTTGGTTGATTCTTTTGCATTGGATGCTTTTCTTATATTAGAGCTATTTCATCTTATACATGAGCATGGCCTGTGGCCTGTTCTGTTTGACTATTGGTTGCATCACCTTGGTTGAGTTGTGATTCTGCTTGATTACCATTTGTCACTAACTGAACCCTATCCCCCATCAATACCATGATTTGAATATATCTTCATTATCCTTTCCCTACGAGCATATTGCATCATCTTCTTCAAATCATAATATATATCTAGTGGCATCAGACCACCATCATTCAGACCAATACCTGGAACACCATACTTTAATATGAACATATTCGTGTAGCCAAATTCTCTTACTTTTCTCTAAGAAATTCAATAGACATTGCATCCTTGTGTATGAACTTAACATCAGATCCACCACCGATATAATCATAATTATCAAAATTAAAATAGTCACCATGTTAGAATTTAACAAGGAATATAACTCTCACCCGCATAAAAATAAACATATATTAATTAGAAACATATCGATTTATCCAAAATCTCAACAGTTTAAAAAATCCCCAACCTAGGTTTCACAAAAAACTAGAAGCTCTCATATGCTGGAAGGTTACAAGTAATCAAAAGTGTTATTTTAGGAGTTCAATTTTTTTGGACTTCAAATTATATCTTGCCAGTAAGAGTTACACAGAAGATTGATGAACTATGTAGGAATTTTTTGTGGGGTAAGACAAGCCAAATTCATAAAATTCCCTTAGTCTCTTGGGATAAAGTATGTCTAAGTAAGAAGCAGGGTGGTCTAGGGATATTTTCTACCATAATATAGAATTTGGCTGCTGCTCTAAAAAATCTATGGCATATTCATGTTAACAGAGAGTTGATGTGGATCAAATGGATTCATGGTACTTACTTGAAGCAAAGGGATGTTTGGCATGTCAATGTAAGGAGTGAGGACTCTTGGATGTGGAAACCGTTAATGAAAGCAAGAGACAAAGCTGCAATCTCCTGTGGAGGTGTTGGAAACTTGTTTTCCCTGATTAAATCTTGTTGTAGGGGATCAAATATGAAGATATCAGCCTTGTATCATGCTCTTAATCCAGTTATCAGTAATGTCCAGTGGTACAAGGTGATATGGGATGGTTTGTGCTATCCAAAGCACACGTTTATCAGCTGGTTAGTTGTAAATAATAAACTACTAACTCAAGACAGATTATTAAAGAGAGGTATCACAAATTCAAATAAATGTGTACTATACACCGGTGCATATCTGGAGAGCAGAAATCATCTGTTTTTTGAGTGTTCTTATAGACCCTAGAGGGGGGATGATTAGGATCTTATGCTAATCTAATCTGATTTTATGCCGATTTAAAACTAATTCAAATATTATTCTTGCAAGATTGATATACAATATGTTATGAGCAAGTTCAAGCAAAAGTATCTGATTCCTGGATGTGGAAACAACTCTTAAGAGCTAGGGATATGTTGAGGAACAAATTTAGTAATGTTGTCAGTATCTCTGACATCATGAATAGCTGCCAGATAAATGGTAAAATTCAAATCTCCTGTATCTACAAGATTCTAAATGCTCCAGCTTCTCAAACTGCTTGGTATGAAACAGTATGGGAGGGGTTAAACTATCCAAAATACTCGTTTGTTTTATGGTTAGTGTCTCATTCAAGGCTTTTAACTCAGAACAGATTATGCAAAATGAGAATTCTTAATTCTAATAAGTGTGTTCTCTGCCAAAATCAAATTGAAACCTGCCAGCACTTGTTTTTTGATTGCTAGTTCTCTTCTCAAGTCTAGAATAAGGTGATGGCATGGCTGAATTTTGTAAGGAGATCATGTAAATGAGATCATGTTATCACTTGGTATTGCTGCAACCTCAAGGGTAAAGGCATTGTGAAGAATTTCAAGAGGATGGCCATATCTGTCACTGTGTATGGAATTTGGAGGGAAAGGAATATGAGAATTTTTCAAAACAAAACTTATGATTCTGAGTCTCTCTTCCGTGAAGTGAAAATGGCTATTTACTCAAAGGTTTTGAATGAAAACCTTTCTCCGCATTTGAAAGAAATAGTTGAGAACATGTAATTTGAGGAGTATATGTGATTTGGTGTTTCCAGTCTGTTAAGCTGGACAGTGATGTATGAACTTTATTGCATATTTTGGTGATGAATAAAATTTACTTCATTTACCAAAAAAAGAATATACAATATGAACAAATGGCAATATCCTAACAATGATATATATATATGAGACATATGTGCGAGGATATGAAACTAAGGGTAATATAAACACAAACAAGATAGTGGTCACTATGAGCAATAGATAATGGCGACAAGAATGAAATGAACAATAAGCACAAGTGAGACGCCAAGGAAATCACAAACACACAAAAATGATCACGGAGTTCAGACCTTTCGTCCTACGTCTCTACTCCCCACTCCCGGGTAGAAATCCACTATCACACCGGGTTTTCTACGCTTACCTGAAAAACGTTTACACCTCACAATGCAGTTTTCTAGCTAACCGAAAACTCTACAATCTCACACTCTTGTAATCACACTTTACACTCTCTAAGTGTTGGCCTAGCCTGTGTCCTCTTCCTCAAGTACTAGGATTTACAACCTCTCTCTAGACTTTACATCCGATGCCACTCCTCTTGGAATCGACCCCGTCTCTCACCAACCACTCCTCTCGGTATACAAGTGTATTACAAAGTGTATCTCACAATGAAGGCACAAATACAATGTTTGTTCTCTAATACACGATGAGAACTAAGTGTAAGCTCACTCTTAATATCACAATCCCACAACCCCAAATTATACTATGTATGAAATACTATAAGCTCAATATGTTATGTATGAACAATAAGATAAATTAAAACTAAACTCAATAATTCTAGCTAATGGAAATTATAATCAAAACAAATAAATAGCTAGAAAAGAGTTTATAAAACTTCTCTAATGGATGACAAGAGAGAGAGGGAGATGAATTGAAGCTTAAACACCAAAGATTATCTCCTCAAGCCATTGTGAACATATCTTCACAAAACAAACTCTTAAACACACTTAGCAACCCTTAAACAAACTTGTAAAACTCTTTAAAAAAATTTCTTGGTGGTTCTCAGAAGTTAGAGGGCAAGGGGTATATATAGGATGAAGAAAAAACCCCCAAAAACCTAAGAAAACCAAACAAAAAGACAAATAACGGCTATATAGAAAACTAGAAAATCTAGCTGTTATGAGGTTGTCGGTCGACTGAAAATGTACATCAGTCAACTGATGACCTCGACAGAAGAAAAACAGACAGTTTTAGAGTGTTGGAATTTTGCATATCTAGTTTTATAAAATCAATTAAAACTAATAAAGCAAATCCAAAAATCATAAAATTTCGAGAGAAGTATCTAGACATGTAAATAAACATGTTAGAGAAATAATTTATGAAATATCACTTCCTAGTTGAGATAAATAATTATTTGAACACAAATATTATAGTTTCTGAAAACTGCTGAAACACCCGACTTTGTAAAATTAATTTGACATGGTAAATCAACTCCAAAAATCATAAAATTTTGAAGAAAGGTTCTAGACATCTATCTACCCTTTAAAAGAGGGAGTTCATGAAAAACTTTTCCTTCCCCAAATTACCCTTAAACCAATTTAAATATACCAAAGTTAATCCCTTATAATCGTTAAGCCCTAAATTTTCCATCGGTTACGCCTCCTCTCCGCCCACCAATTCATCGCTTACCCTTCTCCTTAGATCATCGGTTACGCCATCCCACGAAGATGAGTATTATTGCCCTAGAACGAGATTGGCCAGCCAGGTAGCGTACTGTAACTCCTCAAGTCCACGTTGATCAACTTGTCCACTTCTCGCACAATTGTGTCTACAACCATCCGGTGGTACTTCCTCAGGGGCTGCTTTACAGGTGTTTGATCCCTAACGTTCAAGCAGTGAACAGCCACGGTAGTCGGAAGGTATTTCTAAATTTTACATGTGATTTTTAAATTTAAAACGAATTCTACCTATGATTTGAAGAAGGTTTCTTCTTGGTCTTCAGTCTTCAATCCGGTACACAACCCTAGCTCTAATCGTTAGTTCCGCTCAATTCACTGTCTCCCCTTTTTGTTCTTCAATCCTCTCCTTTTGTTCTAATTTTGCCCTATTTCTCGATTTTCTGTAGTTTCAAACGACGAGGGTTTCAATATTCGAACAGCTTCTGTAGCGAGTTTAGAAAGTAAGTTGAATCCATACAACTTATTATATCCAGATATATTATACATTTCTATCATCAATCTTACACAGCTTATTTTGAGAGACCTTTGGCAAAAGCCTAGAATTTCACACACAGGCTCACATAACTTGAATTATGAATTTTTTCCCCACACATGACAAATAGATGTCCTTGAAAAACTTGATGATTAGTTTAGTTGAGTTCTGGTATTTTACAGGTTGTGATTTTGGTTGTCATTTATTGGCTAAATTAGATCTAATTTCTATTCGGACATTCACAAACAGTCTCACATTCACATTATGAATTATTTCAAACATCAGGTATGCTTGTGTAAAAGCCCTTTTTAAGTCATTTACTTGATTTATGTGCCTTCTTTGTATTCTTAATGCCTGTCGTCTTCAGCAACTCAAACTGGCAGTTTGAAATCGAAGAGCTCAAGACTCTACCCAACACTCCCAAATTACTGAGAAATATCTAACTCGCAGCAATCTTATTAACATTTCATCAACATACACAAAACTTACTCCTATTCTTTAACAGTTTAAAAACATAGAATATAAACTAATTATACAAATTTAATTTCAAAAAAGTTAGTGTTTCTAAAAAATGAATAAACCTTTAACTTTTGCAATTTAACGATAAATCTGGCAAACAGATTTTCTTCAGCAGCTTGCAGACAACCAATAGAATAAAATCCATATCACATTGCTTAAATTATACAGAACTAAACATTTTTCACTTACAATCGGTTTGGATACAAAGGAGGGGAGGGAAGGGGAGTGATTGACTTAAACCCAAAGGGAGCGAGTGGTTGGTTGCTTGTATGATATCTAGAAGCAGCAGGTGAGTTTTTTTCCCCTTTCCTTTTGACTTTGTTTGAAAGGGGGGGTGGGGTGGGTAGGGGGAGGTGAATGGTAGGTTGGTGCCATAGTTTCTTAATAGACAGTCGTCATTTAATTTATTAAAAGTTGAATAAATTTTAATAAATCAAGAATTTTGTTTGTTTTAATAGATTCTTTAGTGACAAGAATTTTAATAGATTAATGTTAAAGAATGGTATACCTGCAAATAAATATGAAGATTTTGTTTGGGGGTTGGGGTGGGGGGGTTCAAATGTTTACATACAAGGAAAGTTTGCATCTAAAGAATTTTGTCACTAAGTATCCAAGAATCTAAAGAATTTTGTTTGAGCCAATTATTTTACCGTTATGTCAATAAATTATATGCATCTTCTTTAAATTATAGTAAGTTAATTTCCGTTCCTAAAGTTGTTTGTTTTAATGTCGTTCCTTAAGTTTTCTTGTTTGTTTATAGTAATTTATATCGGATTTGATGTGAAAATTTCAGCTTGCGCTTGAAATGGATGTGACTGCATCTTTACTTGGTTTGAGTTAGCTTTAGGAGACTTGGAGATTGTTATTTTGGACTCATGTTTTTTTTTCTTTTGTCACAACCCTCTTATTATACCAAAATCGCAACATCATTCATTTACATTTCGATACAGTTACCTTTGTTGGAAATGGAATGCTATATCCAGTTCACACCCTTTGTATTATTGACTGTGCCCATATAGACTACTTTTCACACTGTGACTGGCATTTATACTATCTTGTAAGAAGACATTGGCACTTAAGAAGAAATATGTAAAATGCAATTGTGCTAAATTGATGGGTTTGATGTGTACTGTTTGTAAGAGATGAATAAGCAGAATATATCAAATTCATTATATGGCCTTCCAAAAAATATTACCTAATTAGAACATGAGTCGAAAATAACAGTGAGACAAACTATGTTATTTAACATTAGCAACTATGTTAAATGCAGAGCATTAAAACATAACAAATAACTACATAAACTAAAGTTTTCAAATAAGAGAAGCTTATAGAAAATCTGCGACTCAATCTACAATAAAATCTTTCCTTTCTATAACTGAAAGCCTTGGTAGTCATGTAGCAGTGTATTTTAGTATCTGGAATGTAGTCCTACAACATACATAATCATCTCTTGGATTGAACTGACTTATAACCAGAACACACTATTAATTAGAACATGGGTATCTTTTTCTTATTTTTTTGCTCTAACAATGTGAAATTGGCTTAAGTATAAAAATACAGGGCAATACAATTTCTCTTAAAATCCTACACATGCTTACATTAGATGTGACTGCATCTTACATAATCGGCTGGATAATGTAAATATATGCTTCGTAGGTTTAACTGGGTAAAGTCAGGTCCATTATATGATTCTTGCAGTTTGAGTTTTTGTTGGTGAGAACTGAGAAGATATGTTTGCTTCGAATCTTGATAGAGTCCCATTAGACTCAAATACTCCCAAATCTTCTTAATCTTCATTACTTGTTTTATGCACAAATTATACCGTTCCTAAAGTTGTTTTATTTGTGGATGATTCAGCTAATTCCTGCTGCATCGCCACGTAGGCGGAGAAAGTACTAATCGGTAAAGGTAATCTTCACTTTCAGTCCATTTCAGTTCATCTTCATAATATGTGTTTGTTCGTGCTCTTTTTACATAGTTTAGTTTCATACGAACTTTCACATAGGCTCATCTTGGTATCTATGTGGTTGGATATATGCTAGGAAAGAATGATACTATGACAGATAAGTTAGTCCTAACCTGCTGAATAACTTTAGTTGATGTAAGATGATTGATTCAGTGCAAAATATTGACCAATCCCACATAAAACCTGGCACAATGGAATAAAATATGCCCTGGTAAACCAAAAGAAAGAACTTGAGAGGGGTAGTGCATACATTGCTGTATAGAATTGCATTTCACGGTGATCTGTGAGAGATCATTGACACCTTCCACCGGTGGACCAGCTGGACCTCCTGCTTCTGCTCCTGCTTCTGGGTTAGTTAGAGCTAAGATGCTGCCCAGTGGGTATTTGATTCGACCTTGTGAGGATGGTGGTTCGATGATTCACATTGTTGATCATGTGGATTTGGATGTAAGTATACTGTGAAATAAACCCCTTTACTAATTGGCAAAATTTTAGTATTTAGATGACCAGTTTTTCTTATGCCGGTGTGCTCTAGGCTTGGAGTGTGCCCGAGGTGCTGAGGCCCTTGTATGAATCACCGAAAATATTGGCACAGAAAATGACCATAGCCGTAAGTTTGCACTCCCAATTTGCAATATTTCGTACACTTCAAATTAAAACGTTGGGATCAAGTTTCTAAATATGTTTCCTTTTTAGGCGTTGAATCATATTAGACAAATTGCACAAGAAACCAGTGGTGAAATTGCTTATGGTGGTGTAAGAAAACCTGCTGTATTGAGGACATTTAGCCAGCGATTGAGCAAGTAAATCCTTGTCACCATTTTCGTGCATAATTATTATTAAATCCTTTATGTAGTGCTCTTAACTTCAGGCTCACTGAATGAATTCTAGGGGCTTCAATGATGCTGTGAATGGGTTTACGGATGATGGTTGGTCATTATTGGGGCAGTGATGGAGTTGAGGATGTGACAATTATGATAAACTCATCACCAAATAAGCTTTTTGGATCTCATGCCAACTCTTCCATATTTTCTCCCATTGGTGGGGGCATCTTATGTGCAAAGGCCTCTATGCTACTGCAGGTTTCACTCTTACCTTCCTGTCACGCCCCGCTTCCCAAAATACACGGGAACCGGAACGTGAACAAGCCCGCGACGTATTAGATTGAGAAGAAATATACTCTACTTTTTTTTCTCTTTTCTTTTCTTCTCAACCTAATACGCTAAGCGTCTGGAAACAATATAATATACGAAGTCACAGGTCCCCGATCACACATAGTAAAAATATAAAAACAACCCAGAATAAAAATAGACATATCATCAATGGCAAATCATCCCAGACATAAAATATGGGTCAAACGTACCCTTATTACAACAACAGTTCAACTAGGAAATAAAAATACATAGTCCATAAAGAAAATACTGTTAAAATACTAAATCCAACATCAACTAAAGAAAAGTACGGTAAAAGAGTTTTAATGTCCAACTACTAATAATAAGAAAACTACTACGCTTCAGCTCGTCTTCTACTCCGTCTGTAAGGCACTCCTAATGCGAATCCTCTGGCTCCTGTACTATCCCGTACTGAGGCTGTTCATCTCCTAAATCTGACGTACACCCAAAAAATAGGAGTACGTCAGCGTGTGAAACACACGGCAAGATCCCCCAAGCCAGGAACAAATACAATAACGATAATGATAATATATGCGTGGTCAATGTGATAACAGAACTAAAATAGAACATGTGATGATAGTAATAACAGTAGAGGCGTGCAACTAGAATACTAATAATCAGATGAATCCAAGAATTAACCAAGTAACAAGATCATGCAGGTAGCTATCAGAAACCATCCAAGTAACAAGGTCATACAATAGATGGAATTAATACTTAAAAATCTACAACTCGAGACGTAGTACGTCGAGCGAAATAATCCAAACAAGGAAACCCTCATGTATATACCATATGTCTCAAATTGTAGATAATTAAATATTAATCCCAACCTATGTATAAAAAGAACACAACTAGCCATCCTATCACAACTCACTGGTCCCTATCTCACACAGAGCCAACGTTCATATCCTCGGGTAACTGACTAATCACAAATCACAAATATCCCAACTCCTCAGACCCACCCCAGAGTGAAACGATCCACTGGTGCGAGCCTGGTAAATAATCAACAACCACGATACACAATCACGATATCACTGCTCCTCAGACCCACCCCAGAGTGAAACGATCCACTGGTGCGAGCCTGGAAAACACATAAACATCCACATCTCACTACTCCTCAGACTCACCCCAGAGTGAAACGATCCACTGGTGCGAGCCTGGTAAATAAACATCAAACACATCCGATAACATGAACCAAGACTTCACCATCCCAACTCTCATAACCCCAGGTCATCTACACACAAATCTCTAGGTCTTATTCATGTCATACGCACCACTATAATCATGTACTTATCATAATTCTCATCAACGAATCACAAATACAATTCATATTATGTGTCAGCGTCATGTATCGTGAGCAGGAAGCAAGAATAACTACTATTAACAGTACAAGATGAAAATGCCAAATAGAAGAAATTGTTCACATGAAATGTCACGGTTTTCAATCATTAATGCCCAATAAATAGTTTCCAAAAAAAAATATTCCTCTTTAAAATACTCTTCTTAAAATATATTTTTATTATTTTATTATTTATGAACAGTAACCCTATTTAATTTTATAAAGTCTTTTTAGTTTCTTTTCCAATAATATTTTATAAATTGTTCGAAAATACTCTTTTCCTTAAAATAAAAATTCTTTTAAATCATAGCAATTATTCAAGAATACTCTTTAACCAAGTAAATTCTTTTCCCGAAATACTTCCTTTTAAACATTTTCCTCATTATAAATAATTCTAAAAATACTCTATAAATATATTCTTCCTTTCAAATAACACGAAATTAACCATAAACTATTTTTGACATGTTTATTCATCATTCATAACATCATTTCACAGCATATATTCACAACGATATCATCAACAACTATACAATTAAAATCATATCCGCACAAACTAATCTACGCACATACGCATAATAAATTCATAAGGGATAGAAATTAAATTAACGAGACAACGGCAAGAGGGATCTTGCCTACGATGTAGAGGGGCTGTTTCGCGGCGTCACTGACAGCGGAACTCAAGGCGGCGCGATCGTCGCTGTTGGTCGTCGGAGATCGGTTGTGTCGAGGTCGGCTACGCGCGGGTGAAGGTCGGAGGTGTGGGTCACGGCCTGGTGGTGGAGGCAGCGACGACGTCGACTCGGCAGTCGTGGGGAGAGAGGGGGCGAGGGTGGTGCTGCAGGAGGCGAGGCGGTGGCGGTTTGGCTTGGTCGGGGCTGACGGCAGTGGCGCTGGCGGTTGGGGTTTGACGGCGAGGCTCCAAGGGCGGCGGTCAGACGGATCTGCAGGTGGGGAGGCTGTGGTGGTGGGCGGCGGCAAGGATGGTCGGAGCTGCGGTGAAGGGAGAGGAGGTCGGAGGCGGCCTGAGGTGCTGGCGGTGCGGTCAGGGAGGAGGAGTTCGCGGCTGGGTTCTGAGGAGGAGGAGGAGGCGGGTGCAAGTGGTCACGGCTGCTCGGAGGGAGGCGGTCGTTGAGGTGGTGCGGCGGCGCGGCGACGAGGAGGCGACTGCTGGGGCCGACGGGGGCGTTCGCGGCGGTCAGGCGGCGGGGTTCTTCGGGGTGGTGGTGGAAGAGGAGGGGGTTCGGTGCTGGGAGGAAGAAGAAGAAAGAAAAGGTGGGGTTTTTTTTTTCTTTTGAGTGAACTGTTGAAGATGGGGGGGTGTACCGTGAAAAGAAAAGTTTATTTTATGGAAGGGGAGAGAGAGAATGATGTGAGAGAATATAGGGTAAAAAAGGAATGTGTATTATGGGAAATGATTTGAATTGATTGGGGAAGAAATTTGGTAGGAATTCAAATTCAAATGAGAAAATTCGAAAATTCAAAAATTCCACATAATATTTGAAAATTCCACATAATATTCTTAATTATATTAGTAATTAATAATCAACCAAAAATCTTTTTATTAATATTTATATACTAATGTACTATACTCAAGTTTACATTAATAATAACAAGGTCATTAATAATATCAATCACCAAATAATTATATATATATAAAAATCACTAAACCGTAAATTAATATTTAGCAGAATTAAAAATACAAGACTATATATTTTATTATTATTTATTTTGAAAACTCAGAAAATTCCAGAAATTAGGAAAAGTATTAATAAAATATAATATAATATTTTAAATACTAGAAAAATTATTTAAATACGTATCGAAAATTTACGGTTGTTACACTTCCGGGTTTATAAGATACCTCTATCTGATATCAATTTAAAGTCAAACTTGAAATACTTTGGGCTGCTAATTTAACTCTGATATCTTTTATTGTAGAATGTGCCACCAGCTTTGCTTGTTCGGAAAGCCACCGGCTGTAGAGGGATCCTTTGTCATGGCTTGGTGAGATTGCTTGGTTTATTTCTCATGCAGATGGTAGAGCTATTAAAAAGATCTTGTGTGCTGCCTTTGCTGCTGCTTTGTATCATATTTGGAGAGAACGAAATGCTAGGAGATTTCAGTCTTGTATTAGCAGGGTTAATGTCATTGTGAAGAGGATTAAGGTTGATATTATAGCTAGAATGTTACATAGTAATCAGCCTTCACAGGTCCAGTTTTGGATGGTCAACTTGTAGTTGTTTCTTGGTTTTGCGAGTTGAGTGGATTGTTTGATTCTTTCGTAGAGTATGTTGTATAGCTGGGTATGCCCAGTTTTTGATTGTACATGAAAGTTCACAGGTTAACGAAAATTTCATTTACCTTTAAAAAAATTGAATCAATTCTTTACAAAAGTAAATAGTCCCATAACTATTCTTTTATTATATTGTAGGTGGGTTAATAGCATTCTGAAGCTCAAATTATTTTTCGTACAGGATTAGGGATGTCGTCAGGATTGTTGGGTTCCTAAACTCGCGCATAAACCACAATTTCTATGCTAGAGAGCCTTCTTCTTAGCACAACATTGATTAGAACACAAACAAAGATCTGAATGCAACTTTTCCTTCATTTGTCGTAGATGATGTAACATGATTGATTCATTGCAAATTATTGTCCAATACAACATAAAACCTGGCACAATAGAAGAATATATGTATGTAGATATTAGGGTGCATAACAAGTCAACAGAGCTTTAATCATGAATGACGTCGGTCAACTAACTCTTTATTGAGCTTGCGTTTTGGGTATGAACCAATTTTCAGCATAACAATTTTCAAACAAATTAACATTACTATATATACATTCTAATGCTAAAGATCTGTTTTATTTCTTTGCCTGAGCCTCATCACAAGATCTGCTACTTGCTCAATCTTAATCAATCCAGCAAAATATATAGGATTCACATTGACTTGTATTTGGGGAATGATTGCTGCTTGTTCATTACGCTTATCGACAAGGTCCCCGACAAATTTATGCAATCTCCTTCGAATGAGATATCAGTTGTTTCTAATATAGTTGTGGAGATTAGTGAACCAAACACAGAACCTCTTGGCACAAAATAACAAGATGAAGAGAGAGCAACCAAGCCAAGGAAAACGATACAGTGCACGGTTAATGATCAATGGATAGCAAAGCAAAGGGAAAAGATCTCTGGCAAATACATATGAAACACAAAGTGCAATCAGAAGCTTCAAGATGAAAAGAAAATCCAAGGTTTTTCAAAGAAATTAGAGCAAAGACTTAGAAAGGCTATAACGTCATAAGCTTGGATTTACATACACATCATCAAAATTAACTTTTAGGTATATTCTTGTTATAGTATTTGATTGATCAATCACATTTTAGATACAACAACTCTACTATCGCATAACTGATCCCTACATATAAATCTATTGTTAAAACATTTAAAATTATATCTAATAAACTTATACCAAATATTTCCCTAAATATCATTATAATTTAAAATAATATTAAAATTTTCACCACGTGCATTGCACGTGCAATCCAACTAGTGTAGATAAACATGTTAGAGAAAGAAATTTGTAAATATCACTTCTCATTTAAGAAAAATAAATTATTTTATAAACTGGTCAAAAACTAAAAATCTGGAAACTGTAACAGGTCATCAGTCGACTGAAACAAAGCAGAGAGAAAATAAAAATTCTAGGCACATTCATTAGTTGACCGATCAGTCGACTGAAATCATCAGTCGACTGATCAGTCGACTGATAACACACTATCAGCCTGTTTAAAACTAAAAAACTGATTTTTGAAGTGCCTTTAAAAATAGCAAATAAATTCTAAAAATTATGAAACTTTGAAAAATGATTGTAAATATGTAAATGAATATGTTACAAAAAGAATTTTTGGAATTACACTTCACATTTGTAAAATATTATTATTTTGTAAAATAGTCCAAAACATGAAAATACAACAACACTTGTTTTTTGTTATTTTGACTAAACCATGTTTTAAAACTTTATAAAGTGATTTTATAAACTTAACAAAGTATGTATAAATTGATATTGAAGTCCATAACCAAATAAAATAATATTTTTATAAAAACACCTATATTTTGATAAAATCAACAAAATCAACAAATACGTGTGTATGATTAATATATGAGCTTAAAGTATCTACACACAAGTATAAACCTAAAACTAAATTACCCATGCTTGATAAATCTTCATTGAAGCTCTTCTTGGTAAACTTACGGATAAAGCTTGAACTTGAATCTTTAACTTGAATTGTATTGCTTCACTCCACAATTCCGCCAACTTCCATTGAATATGATCGTGAATGCTCGATTCCATCCATCCTCCAACATGTTATTTGTCTACAATAAATAGATAAACATAAATACTAGACAAACAACATTAATGGTAAATTGTTTGTTAAACATCATCAAAACAAAGAGGCCAACATGTTCATATTCAAGGGATATATGGAATTGTGTTATGGACTGGCTTCAATTCTCATGGAAGACTTGTAACTGGGAATTGCTGTTGGACTGGTTCTGTTCAAGACTTAGAGGAAGTGGTTTAAACAAAGAGTTAAAAGGATGGCTTTATCAACATCTATCTACTTGATTTGGAGTGAACGTAATAAGAGGATTTTTCAGGAAAAACACAAATCTGTGGAGGTTCTGGTTAAGAATATCAAAGTTGATATATTATCTGCTCTTCTTAACTCACCTATACAAGCTGAGAATGCAGCTTGGCTCCTTTCTTTGTAAGACATGTACAGATAGATAAACACATATACAATTAGTCTAAAAACTGGATATTTGTTTTTCCAGTTTGCTTTCTCAATACTGAGAATCTTGATGTACTCATTTTTCATATTGGTAAATGAGTAAATAAGTTTTCATTGACCAAAAAAATAAAACTCTAAATAGTTGCAAATGAACATTAATTTGATGATTTCAACACTATTGAACTCATAATCAACTACAACATATCAATTTCTAAAAAATTTCAACAACTTCAAAAAACCCCGAACTGGGTTTCACATAAAACACTAAATTGGTTGCAAATAAATCCTAATCTAATGATTTCAAATCAATTTTATCCATAATCTACCTTTACAATCAATTAAAATATAATGATGACTGTAATAACCATATATATACAACTACAAAACCATAAGTGGATACAGTCAAAGAACACCAAATCTTACATTTGCGATCACGAGTTGAAGACTATAGTACTTGAGATGACCCACCATGTTTTATTCATTCACATCCATGCTCTCTCCCTCAGAGAGATTGTCTGCAACTGAGGATTTGAGTGTAACTCTAATCGGCTCAGAAAGTTTAGAGTTTTGGGGGAATTTGGCAAATGGTGTGTATTTGGGCAATTTAGGATATCATGTTAGTTAAAATCCCACCTTCTCTTAAAAGTAGCCGGTTATTAACATCAATGTCATGTCAGCATTAATAAGGCCAAAATTTGATCACGTGAACGTTATGTGACTCACTCCCAAATATTTTTTTGATGCATGCAACAAGAACGTACGAGCCTTATTGACTAAAAGGTCTAGAAAAGATACATTGTTATCGCCAGACTTTTTAAATATATCAAACTAGCAAACGTAGTCGAATAAAAATACCAATTTGGTAATTTAGTCTTTTGCCATAAAAAAATATTTCGCCTCCCTCCCTCCCTCTCTCTCTCCCCTTTATGACTTTCTCTCTCTATAAATAGCCTCATAACCCTCTTCATCCATCATCAGTTTCATCTTCCCCTCGTCTTTCCTCTCTCACTTCTCCCTCTCAAACAGTGATAGTATATTTTGCTAATAGGAAGGCAAATAATTGAGAAATATGTCATTCTTTCGCTATATACTTGATGCAATATGCACCAAGGCTCACCAAGAAGAGCCAAAGAGCAACAAGGTGAAGATCAATGGAACAGTGGTCCTAATGAAGAAAAATGTATTGGACTTCCATGATTTTCATGCTGCTTTACTTGATGGACTTCATGAATTTTTGGCGGAAAAGATCTCTTTTCAACTTATTAGCTCCACTGTTGGTGACCCAAGTGAGTAAAATTATTCATAATTAGTATCATTGCACGTGCAAATGGATGCACAACTGACATGAAAACTTTATTTTAATGGAAACCGATATCAAAACTTAATTATTTTAATTTTTATATAAAAAAGATAATTTTAATATCCCAAAGAGTCATAGATATTTCTAAGATCTTTTTATGACACTTGTTCAATTAACATGAGATATTTTGTCTTACCTTATCTTATTCAAAATTGGTTATGTAATATTTATATTATGTATATTGAAATTCTATTTGTTATTTTCATTGTATTTATTTACGTACATAGAAAGGAATTTTATCATTTAATATTTATATTGTTATAATGTACAATTTAATAGATATTTAATCAGTAAGCTTTATGATATGTTTTAGTAAATTCTAGAAATAAAAAAAAGGAGAAAAGCAAGAAAATATTTGTGTGAAATGATCAAATTATCCTCAAGTCTTTAGTGAGATGAAGGACATTTTTTCCCATGTCCTTCAAATTTTTTCTATTCTCACAGTTTTTTAATGTAGTATTATAGATTTACTGTCTCTTTATTTTCGTACCTTTTATATGGTATGGTGCTAATTGATTTGGAAACTTATTACATTATTATTTTGTTAAATTGATGTACCAAAAAACTGCTAACTTGCTAATTAGAAAATAGAGATTAAAATAACCTTAGATTGTACGTGTTTGGTAAAAACTTAGTAGAGGGGTTAAAGAGATATAATCTTTCACTTGCATACCAATTTATGCTTAAGAAGTTTCTTAGCCCGTTCTCAAGGATTAATCCTAATTAACTCGTCAAAACGACTGTTTAACTGTTCTGCCTATTGCGCGGCAACATAACTTTAACGGTTTAACCCGTCTTGAGTAGGAGCAAAAGTGAAATATTTTAATATATATAGGTTTGCTTCAGCGTTTCTATATTCGTATGGTTAGCGCTAGCTAAGCTATTATTGTAATATTTATAGACCTTGTCCATCCCATCCAAGAGTTGTGTTATTTAGTATCTTAATATAGGTACGTTCTTCAACATTTTAACGTTGAAATATTTAGGGTCATCCACTTGTTCACGATGAGTGGGGGTATAGTTTAATACTTTAATATTACACATATAATATTTGAATTGTAAGAGCTGGCCATTGTAGCGGGGGCTACTCTTCTATCAAGTACTTAACTTATAATTAGGACATATTTATCTGTTGTTTTATTTTTATCTGAGATGAATATACCTTTTTTTGGTACAATTTTGCATTAAACTTTGCATTACAAGTTCGTAAGTCATAACGTGTTTATTAAAAGTTTTGTCACTTTTATAGATTATAAATGTGCGCAGTGACTGGTTTATTTTGCAATTGCATTTGGAGAGGGAGTTTTAACTTTTATTTTTGAGCAAACATTTTATTTTTTTTTCTACTTTTTAATAAGATTAAAATTGATATATTTTTTTTAAAGGTTAACTTGAGAGAACTGACCTTCTTGATATTTTTTATTTGACAAACACAAAAAAGTTACCCCTTCATCTTAACTAGCTAATCTAAATAAAATTTGACAAGCTTTAAACTGTCATCACGAGTTACCTAAATTAATTTTCCTATTTAATCTTTCTCACTTAACCTATTTGCCAAGCATCACCCCAAAGTTTAAGATTGAGCAAAGAAGTGGTCAATTAAGTTATTTAGCAGAGGGCCTTTTCCTTTAGTTACGTTAAATTATAGATGATATTCTTTATAAGGGACAAATTTATTAGGTTCTTGATTCTGTGTGTTTCTTGAGGATGAAGTCTGTTGAAGAAGATTTTTTTATCGCACAAAAAGTTGGCAGCTCTAATGGCTCATTTTAGCAGGCGATCTATCCCCTGCTAAGCTGCGCCTCTGCCTTGTTCTCAATGGCGAAGAAGAAGAAGTCCGGCAACAATAGAATACACAGAAGTGATCTGAGAGATGCTATTTTTGTGTATTCTCCTTCAGCTTCAGCTGCAGCTTCGACTTCGCTGCAGGATGGAGATTCACTGGTAGAGGATGAAGCAGATTTCAATGGAACAGTATCTTCTCATATCTGCAAGGAAATGGAGAGCACAGGTCCTAAAGGAGCAAAAAAGAAAATGCTAATAGAGGAAATTCTTGCTAGATCTAATCCTGCTCTATCGCTATCAATGAAAACTGATATGATGGCCTCACGAGATTTAGGTAAATCTCCTGATTCTGTTCTTTGGTCTGATATGATGGAAGCTGAAATTGATTCTAGTCGTACTAATCTTGATGATGGAAATTCTGAATCAAATGCTCAACAATCAGTAAATCCTAATGAATCTAACTCTAATGTTGTGGATTGCAATATTATATCTGTGGAAAAAGACAACAACGATAAGAATGGATCTGAAAAATCCTTTGCTAGCCTATTTTCAGATAATAGGAAGCATGGAAATGGCTTATCTCTCAAATTTGTTCCTCCTTCTCTAGCTAATATTGTGTCTTTTACTGAAGAAGAATGGAAAGAAGGTGAAGATTTCTGGAAGTTTGCTCTTATAGGGCATGTTATTGGTCTAAATGTTAAATTTAAATCTATGGAATCATATGTTAACAAAATCTGGGGGAGAATTTCTATACCAAAAGTGTTTTTAATTAAGCCAGGGGTATTTCTTTTTGAATTTCACACTGAAAATCAAATGAAGGAGGTTCTACAGACAGGACCATGGTTTTTTGGTTCTAGGCCATTGATTCTAAAGCCCTGGAGGATAGATACTGATTTGGAAAAAATCCAGGATTGTAAATACCCAATGTGGGTTCAATTTTCTAATCTGAAGTTGAATCTGTGGAGCTCCTCTGGTATTAGCAAAATTGCTAGCCTAATTGGTAATCCTGTTACTACGGATAAGCTAACAGCCATGAGACAAAGACTATCTTATGCCAGAGTTCTTCTTGAAGTAGATTTGCCTCTAAAAGATCCCCTTCCAGATCAAATTGATATAAAAGGGCCTGATGGGAAAATTTACACCCAAAAGGTGATCTATGAACTTAAACCAAGATGGTGTGTAAACTGCAAAATAGTGGGGCATGAGACTGAACATTGTAGAAGACTTGCTGTGAAGAAAGTCTGGGTTCCTAAGCATTCAAATACAGGAGATAAGCCTGTACAGGTAAGTGTTAATGCTGATGCTGTCATACCTGAAAATACTCAAGAGACTTCTGTAGCAGGAAAACATGCACCAACAGTAACACTGGGTAATGATCAGAACTATGGCAATTCCAGTCAAGTGCAGAATTATACAGAAATTCATACCCCATCTAATCAAGCTGGTGTTATTAAGCAAAACTCAGGTTATTCTCCCTTGATTAATATCAGTGGATTTACTAATATTTCCAGAAATTGTATTGCCAGAAGGTCAGTTATGGATGATGGTGGTCTTGCTCCTTCTTTTTCACAAGCATCACAGTTTGCATTGCTGGAGCAGTTTGCTCCCTCAAATGTAGATAGGGGTAAGACTACTCAATAACAATGCATTTTGCCATATGGAATATTAGAGGATTGAACAAATCCTCTAAGCAGATGGTAGTAAAGCAGCTGATTCATGATTATAAGCTCTCCTTTTTAGCTCTTTTGGAAACAAAAGTAGATAATAATAAGATGCAAACAATAGCAAAAAAAATGACAAAAAAATGGGATTGGATCTCTAATATTCAGCCTTCTGGTAAAGCTAGAATTTGGATTCTTTGGGATGAAGATGTTCTTTCTGTCCAATGTACTTCCTCCACTGAGCAATGCATAACATGTAACATATCTTCCAAAGATGGCAAGTTTTATTGTATTGCTTCTATTGTCTATGCTTTGAATGATCAAATTGGCAGGAAAGCACTCTGGCAAGATCTATTGCTGCTTAAGCATAGTGTTAACTCTCCTTGGATTGTAGGTGGTGACTTTAATGCTATTATCAGTAGTGAGGAGAAACTGGGAGGATCTCAAGTCACTGTTTCTGATACTGAAGACTTTGCAAAGTGTATTAATTCTTGTCAATTGAATCATCTCAAATCTACTGGATGTTTCTTCACCTGGTGCAATAAACAAGAGGCTGAAACCAGAATCTGGAGTAGACTGGACAGAATTCTAGTTAATGAGGAATGGATTCTGAATTACACTACTAGTCAGGTTGATTTCTTGGTGCCCAATTTATCTGATCATTCTCCAGCTTTGTTAACTATTGGGGATGAAACTTGTGAGGGTAAAAAACCTTTCAAATTTTTCAATATGTGGACCAAACACCCTAGTTTTCATGCTGTTGTCAAATCTATATGGGATACTGATATAAGGGGATTCTATATGTACAAACTGGTCTCAAAGCTAAAGAATCTCAAGCCTGTTTTGAAAGATCTAAATAAAAGGCATTTTATGAATATCAGTGAACAGGTGTTAAGAGAAAAAAAGGATTTGACTGAGATTCAGAAGCAACTGATAAATGATCCATTCAACTCAGATTTAATTTCTGAAGAGAAAAAATGTCTGAGCATCTACACAAGAAAGGTGGATTTTGAAACTTCCTTCTTCAGACAAAAGGCCAATATCAGATGGGGTATTCATGGTGATAAATGTTCTAAATACTTTCACTCTGTTATGAAAGCAAAAAGGCATCATAATAAGATTCTGTCAATATACAATCACAATGGGGAGAGAATTACTGACATCTCTGATATAATAGAGGAATTTACTACTTACTTCAAGAATCTATTAGGCCACTCTGGACCTATTGCAGAGGTTAAAGCTGATGTGTTAACAAATGGTCCTATCCTTTCATCTGCTCAGTCAATTAACCTCAGTGCTCCAATCACCAGAGATGAAATTAAGCAGGCATTATTTTCTATGGACAATGGAAAAGCACCAGGCCCAGATGGTTACACTGCTGCATTCTTCAAAGAAACATGGAAGATAATTGAGGAGGATCTTTTTCTTGCTGTTGAAGAGTTCTTCAAAGCTGGTAAACTTCTAGGAGCTCTTAATGCTACATCTATAACCTTGATTCCTAAGATTCTCAATCCTAAATCCCCTTCAGATTACAGACCTATTTCTTGCTGCAACAGTTTATATAAAATCATTTCTAAAATTATTGCAACAAGAATTCAAGGAGTGATGGGGGCACTTATCAGTGACTCCCAAAGTGCTTTCATTAAAGGAAGGTCTATTTCCAGTAACATCCTCTTAGCTCATGAATTGATAAAGCAGTATGGCAGAAAACACTCTACACCTAGAGCAATACTCAATATTGATCTCCGAAAAGCTTTTGATACAATTGATTGGAAGTTTATTAAAGCAATGCTGACTGGTTTGGGCTTTCCAGAGGTTATGATCCATTGGATTATGGAGTGTATCTGTTCTCCTAAATACTCCCTGTCTTTGAATGCTTCTTTGCATGGTTATTTTAAAGGAGCAAGAGGTTTAAGACAAGGAGATCCATTATCTCCCTATCTTTTTGTCTTGGGTATGGAATATCTATCTAGAAGATTAAACTCCCTAAAGGATGACAAGCTTTTCAAATACCACCCAAAATGCTCAAAGCTCAAAATTTCTCATCTTTTCTTTGCTGATGACCTGCTGCTATTTTGCAAAGCTGATATCTACTCCATTATAAAACTGAAAGAATGCATATCTGAATTCAGTCAGGTTTCTGGGTTGGAGACTAATCCTAATAAATGTTCCATATACATGAGTGGAATTGGAGAGGACTTGAAGTCCCATATCTGCTCTCTTTTGAATTTTGCTGAAGGTATGCTTCCTGTCAGATACCTAGGAGTTCCATTAATCTCAAAGAGATTATCATGCCTAGACTGTTCCCCCCTGATTGACAGAATTTCTTCTCAGTTTCAGAGTTGGCAAAAAAAGAAAATGTTGTCCTATGCAGGAAGATTACAACTTATCAAATCAGTCATCCTAGGCATACAAAATTTCTGGACTAACAATTATGTGCTGCCAACTAAGGTTTTGAAGAAAATTGATAGTCTCTGTGCAGATTTCCTATGGAATCATAAAATCCATTTGATATCCTGGAAGACAATTTGTCAAAGCAAGGAACAGGGAGGGCTTGGGGTTTTCTCTGCAAAAATCTGGAATACTGCAGCTGCAATCAAACTTATTTGGATGATACATCTCAAAAAAGATTTGTTATGGATTAAATGGGTTCATGGGAATTATCTCAGACAGTTCAATATTTGGCAAGTTCAAAGTAAAGTAAATGACTCATGGATGTGGAAACAAATAATTAGAGTGAGAAATAAAGTGATTTCCAAGATGGGAGATATTTCAAATGTCCAGAATGTCATCAGTAAGTGTTGCTCCGGAGGTAATTTTCAGATATCAACCTTTTACCATGAGCTCATCAGTCATAATGTTAATGCACCAGTGGTCTGGTACAAAACAGTCTGGGATGCTTGGTCATACCCTAAACATTCCTTCATCTCTTGGCTTGTTATTCATTCTAGACTGTTAACAAAGGATAAATTAGAACACATGAGGATCCTTGACATCAATCAACATCATAGGGGCTGTGTTTTGTGCACATTTCAGCAACAAGAAACCTGCAGGCACCTCTTCTTCGACTGTGAATACTCAGCGGAACTCTGGAACAATGTTATGATATGGCTGAAATACAAGTGGAGGTCGTGCAAATGGGATTCTATTATAGACTGGTATAGCTCTAATCTGAAAGGGAAGGGGATTATGAAGAGAATTAAAAGAATGGCTTTAACTGTTTCAATCTATGCTATATGGAAGGAAAGAAATCAAAGGATATTCCAACAGAGAGCACAGGATCCAGCAACAATTTTTCATAGAGTGAAGACACTGATACTATCTAGAATTTTGAATGGTGAATTTTCTCCTCATATAAAAGAGAGAATAGCACAAATGTAATTGCTTTTCTTTAACACTTTTGCTGTTTTTTTGATTGCCAGGAAAATCCTGGTATTTTGATGTTCTACACATTTTACACAATTGGAAAATGAATAAAATTTATTTCATTGACCAAAAAAAAAAGTCTGTTGAAGAAAGTGGCTGTTACATCATATATATAGTGCAAGTTACTATCAATATGTTCTCGTGTAAAATATAAAATAAATAGAAGAATAACATTTATATCATATGTTTTAAGGTTTGTTGCTGTCTACTCCTTTATATTTAAAAGAGAATCTATATATTATTGTTACACTACATTAAATACTTCAATAAATATTATAGCATAAACAACAAACTAAATATGATCTCTTGCACTAAAAGTTATATATTGTTCATACTACAATAATCTACTGTAGTATAAACAGTAAATAATTTGCTCCTCCGTAATTAAAGTTACTATTTATGCTACGAAATTTATTGTATCATAAATAATAAAATAAATTAAATGTATTAAAACTTATATTTTTATTTAAATATAGATGAGTAGATATAATTTCTGAATCAAATATATTAAAATTTAGATTTTTTTAATATAAAGAAATAGATATAATTATTAATTTTAAGTATATAATAATTAAATTAAATATATTAAAATTTAGAAGGTGATAAGTATAAAATATAGTTCTTAAAAAAATAAAAGGCGGGATCCACGCTAGTTGCATGTATATTTATGGAAAATGATAGGGGCACACCCCCAACTACATTCCAAATCACACCCCCTCTCTCATATGCTACAGTACACCGAGCCCTACATGGGTTTTTAAAATTTTAAAATCTCACATGAGATCCGATGTACTGTAGAATATAAGAAAAAATGTGTAGTTTGGGATGTGGTTGGAGGTGTTCCCCCGTGGTACCCTATATTTATTCTCAGAAAGTAAATGCGGGAGTTGATGCCACTGTGACCCCACGGACTGTCTAGCCATCTTAATTTGTTCAATTGTAATTTGTACGTTCACGTGAATTGGGTCCCACTTTGACACTGTCCCACTGTTCTGAGCAAGAATTGTTGTTGTTTTGCTATTTGAAGGAATAGAATCAGTGTTCACATCAAGGTAAGTGACTTTACTAAGGCCTGTTTTATTGGAGGAATAAACAAGATAAATGACTATAGCGCAATAAGCGCATAGGCTAAATATCACAAACCCCCTTAATTTTAGACAAATATCATATAACATTCCATATTTTTCAAAATATCAGCCCCTTAAATTTAGGTGTTATCAGAAAACCCCTTTTAACTTTAATATCTTATCAGAAACCCGCCGAACAACATTAACCATAATTTCTCGCATGGATGGATAAAATTACACAATTTGGCTTTTTTCAGTGAAATTTGTTGTTCTAACTTTTTAGCAGTTTTCTAATAAAAGCACCCCTAATTTAAGGGTGGTTTACTAATATTTTAAAAGTTTGTGTGTGTGTGTGGGGGGGG
>BQKN01065251.1:183586-203549 GCA_022839385.1 Asparagus kiusianus
GGGGGGGTGGGGGGGGGATTTCTGATATTAAGGAGTTTGTTTCACTTCTAGCCCATGGTTAAGTGTGGAAAATCTTTTGACAGCATACGAAAAGTTAGATTTTTATTTCTCTAGCTTGTTCGGCACTATTTTTTGTAAAAAAATGGTTTCTACAAAGGGCTTGTTTGTTTTGGTCAAAAACCCACATAAATTGATTTCTAAGCTCTCACACAATTGGAGAATGTTTAGATCTTCTAAAAAGTTCTCCTAAAACCTTGTGTGCCTCGTCCAAAATTATAGGAAACCAACCTCGACCTATAAACCTTAAAAAATGGCTAACTCATACAAATCCATTTCAAAGCTTTTGCTTGGAAATGGGTGAAAACCTATTAAATGTGTATTAAAATATTGACTTAATTGCCCTTAAACGTCCTATAATTTCACCAACCTTATACTTAAGTGACCTTTATTTTAAAAACCGAGCAAATAAGTGCCCTAAAATATTTAACTTTTATAGATAAATGCCCAAAAGTTTTAAAATAAGATATATTAGTGCCCTCTTGTTTACCCATGTTTAGGGGGGGGGGGGGCATGAGCTATGAGTCGGTTCAAACCGTCAATCAAAGCGTCCGGTCCTATCTTGGGTTAAGACCCAACCCATCCCACAATAGGCCGGGTTGAACCCAGCCCATGATATACTGAGTTGTGGTCGGGGCTAGATTTTGCTTTAAACCTGTGGATAAAGAAGTAGTCCCAACGCATGCCTGACCTCGCCCACGTCCCACCTGGCATTGCTTAGCCCAGCCCGACCCGCCTTAGGTGTTGGTTATATTTTGATGTAATTTTAGTAGCAACTCAATTGAAAATTACAACCTCCATGTGTTTGAGTTGTAATTTCAATATTAGTATAGATTTTCTTAGCTTTCAATACTATGATGAATATTTGTAATAATTTTAATTTATACTAAAAATGCTCAAATTATTTTGAATTTTTTTTTCTTTTGAGATAATTCCATCACTAGTTGTAAATTTATAAAGTTTAGACTTTTCAGAAAGATAAAATACAAGTATTTCTCTTTAAACTATAGATACTAATATAGCAAAAATTTTGAAAAGAAATAAAATTGAACAAAAAAATAATGTGGGCTAAACTGCTACTCGAATCGCCATGGGTTAGGTTGGACTCGTTCCATCCCAATGCTGATAGTCAGTCAAGTTGGGTCCCGCCTTAGGTCTGGGGACAAAGTCCTCGGTCTGAGCCGGGTTTGAATAGGCCCAGATCTAAAATCGGGCTAAGTTCATAGGTTAGGCTAGGCCCGGCCCACACCGACGCCCACCCTCACTCCATATTGCATATAAATGCCCTCAGTTTGTAAATGATCTCACTTAAATACCCTAAAGTTGGTAAAAGTTACATTTAGTATCCTCTGTTATATGATATTCTAGGATAGATATAGAAGTTAATATCATCTGAATATTTTTAACTTTGGAGCATCTATCTAAAACATTAAAATAGTTTGTAAAATTTACTTGTCCGATTTTAAAATAGGGGTCACTTAAGTGCAATGTTGCTGAAACTATAGGACACTAGGTTGGTGAAACTATACGAAATCTAAGTGCAATTTGACAGCCCATCTCTTTCTGTCTCCTTTTCCTAACAATTTGGGTTTCTTTTTTCTTTTTAACCAACCAACACAAGTAGAAAAACGACCAACGTAGACGAAAAAACCGTCTAGATTGCACAGAATTCCGTCTAGGTAGATCAATCTAGACGGAAATCCGTCTAGGAAAGTCCGTCTAGGATATTTCCATCTAAATTGACTCAACCTAGAAGAAATTATGTCTAAGTTGATCTAACTGGACGGAAGTTAACCTTGACGGAGGTTGCAACCTAGACGGATTTTCCATCAATGTTGCTTCTTAGATGGAAATTCCGTCTAAAATAGCATCTCAGACGAAATTCCCGTCTAGGATGTGAGATATATAGAAGTGAAAAATTGCAGAAATTTATTTTGCGCTGTTTACAATATATTTCTTATGTATGATATACATATAGACAAAGTTTGTTCCAACACACACAATATTGAATTATATTCCAATTCACATCAAGTACAATATGAAATCATATTTCAAAAGAACGTGCTTGTATTACAAAGTTACAGTACGTAGAAGCTCTCAAATTCTAAATTCTGGTGACTATCTAGCACTTTAAAGACCATCTAGCTAATCAAACAGTAGCTCTTACGGTTTTCCTTTCTTCTACAAACACTTCCTTCTCCATTACATTTCCTTACTCAGATCACCTGCACCAAATAAAATTCTTAATCTGCGTGTTAAGGAGGTACTAACATGTATATGTATTATTGAATAAATAATTTATTAATATTTTGCATTCATACTGTTAACTAGCTTGGATTCACAACTGCAGATTGAAATAAATTTTGGTTGCCTGTCTTAACAAGCATAGCTTAGAATCTCTAATTCATCATAAAACCTATATAAGCAGATTGGAGGAGTAAAATACTTTCTTACTTCCTTGGGAATATTCATACACATGTATGAATTGATCTGATAATTGCACAAGCGTGACACATTCACACAAGTAACATAAACGATCAATCATATGGTTATAATAAAAATTAATAAGGGTGCTCCATCTAGAGTAGTGGGTTTTCTACTAGTAACTAATGTACTAAGAGCTAATGTCTTGACTGGAAGTGAATTTCTGAAAAATTAATTTATATGAAGGATTTATGAAATAGGAAAGCGCTATGGAAAGAGTCCCCTTTATAAATGAACCACAACCCAAGATGGAGAATACATCCAATTCAATGGCTAATAAGATATCATTTAGGACTACATGAGAAACTGAAAGCTATGACCTAAAGCGTTAACTGTCAGGTTCTCACATTAGCTAATGAGGGTTCCATCAATAATTGTAACATGTATACAGCCACCACCAAACTGCAAGAAAATAGGGACAACGTTTCTCAAATCTTAGATTATCCATACTGAAATAATAAAAGGCAACTAGCATGTGATTGCTGTATATGAATGATTGCTCATAAAAAACAAATCAAGCGTCTTGTTCATATATCTCTTAAGCAAGGTGCCAGACATGTAAGTTGGCATAGTTGCTGTTCAAGTTATGTATTTACATGTGATAAAAATTCTTTGGTTGTAAGAAAATGCATATAACTAAAAATATCACTAAACAGAACCATTGTGTAGGAAAAACAAAAAAGAACTACAAATTAATGATTAAAAATAAAAGAAAGAGTCCAATATTTTTCTGTTATACTCTGATCCGTAGGGCCTTTGTTATCACTTCACATACAATAAGAATTAGTCAGTTAGCCATACAAAAACGTAAATAAATAAATAATTCAAATTAGAATCATCCTTACAAGTAAGAAAATTCCAAAACGATATTGGTAACAAGAAAATCCCAAATAAACTCCCAAAGGAATAAACTTGCACAATACCTCCGAAATAGAAGAGCAAAGGACACAACAACCAAATGTAGATGAAGCATCAGTAATATTCAAGGAGAACACATGAGAACCCTAACTGAAGAATTTTTTTTAATGAGATTCAGATTTATGCTTAACCCCAAAAAGCACATTAACCTAATCACAATCTATGATCACCCCTAAAATCGAGATCCAAATCCAACATAATATATAACATCAAATCAGCTAAAATCTAAAGGAAAAATGCAATGAACACCACTAGAAAACACGGAAGATGAGCGACCCTGGGGGGGGGGGGGGGGGGCGGGCAGGGGGGGGCGTGCCGGGGGCGAGGGGGGTTGGTGCGTACGGGTGTACGGCGTGCAGGTGTGCGGCTTGTTAGGGATTTTGGAGATTAATCTGCGCAATTAAATACTAAACGAATAACAACATCAATAAAAATACCACTAGCAAGCAAACACCAAGATTTAACGTGGTTTAGCAAATCGTGTCTACGTCCACAGGCAATCCAGAGAGAAATATTTCACTATGAATCAAGAGTATAATCCCTCCAAGTTAAACTTGAACTTGAAGATAAAATCACAAGAGAAAAATACAGTGTTACCTCTAGGATACTAAAACCCTAAAACCCGTCTCACTAAAATTTCCAACACCCGCGAAGAAACCAGTACCGTACCCTCGACGGCGTCGTTGTTCTGAAGATAATGGTTTTTGAATCACTGTAATCAAATAACTAAGCTATCCGGAATCTGAACTTTTCTCTCCCCCCCCCTCTCTTTTCTTTTTGGTTACTGTTCACCAATACTATAGCGGTTACTGTTCAACGAAATTTATTACAGGGTTCTCGTATATAGAATTCTCCAAACCTTTTCCTATTATAAATAGATCATCCAAATCCTCTTCTAGATAGAGTTTAATTTTTGTGAACTTCATGTGAGTCTTATCTTGGGCTGGACCCACAATAATCTTCCCCTTCGACCCAACGAGAGGGTATGCCAATCTGTAACTCCTTAATGGAAGTTTATGTCGGCCAATCGCCCACAAAACTCGGCATTCTCTCTGGAAACGGTCTTCGTTTAAAAAATCTGCTGGATTTTTATCTGTATGAATTTTTTGTAGCTTTAACTCCTCTTTCTCAATGACTTCTCTAAGCCAATAATATCTCACATCAATGTGTTTCGTCCTGGAGTGGAATGTAGAATTCTTGCTCAAATTAGGAGCATTTTGACTATCAATGAAGATTTGATAATTGTCCTGTTGTAATCTTAACTCCTGCATAAATCTTCTCAACCAAATCATCTCCTTAATTACCGGCTTCAATAGCTGCTATATATTCCACCTCTATTATAAATAAAGCAACATACTTCTGTAACTTGGACTGCCAAGATACTGCTCCCCTGTAAAAGTGAACAACCAGCCTGAGGTAGACTTCATATGATTGAGATCACCTGCGCATTTGCAAAACCATATAATACAACATTCGAACCTTCAAAACTCAAACACAATCTGGAACTGCCTTTTAAATATTTTAAGATTCACTTTACACCTTCCTAATGAACTTTCCTTGGATTAGAAAGAAACATGCTCACAATGCCAATTGTATGAGCTATGTCTGACTGAGTGCAAACCATGGCATATATTAAACTTCCTACAGCTGAAGAGTAATGAATATTCTCCATCTTACTCTTTTCCTCATCTATAGTCGGGAAAAACTTTTTGCTAAGCTTCAAATGACCTGCGAAGAGGAGTACTGACTAACTTGGCATCTTTTATGTTGAATCTATCAAGTAGCCGTTCAACATATTTCTTCTGTGATAACCACAACTTTCTGGCTTTTCTGTCACGAGCAATATCCATACCAAGAATCTGCTGTGCCGATCCCAAATCATTCATGTTAAAAAATTTAAATAACTAATTCTTCAGCCCATCAATTATCTGACTATCCTGACTAACAATCAATATGTCGTCTACATAAAGCAAAAGATTAATAAAGCTAGAATCTCAAAATCTCCTAAAATATATACACGAATTTGCAACTGTCCTCTGGTAGCCATGACTCAATATGAAAGAATCAAATTTCTTATACCACTGTCTGGACACCTGCTTCAAACCATAGAGGCTCTTCTTCAACCTGCAAACCATGTGTTCTTTTCCCTTTACTTCAAAACCTTCGGCTGCTCCATGTAGATATCTTCCTCCAAATCACCATGAAGGAATGCAGTCTTCACATCAAGTTGTTCAATCTCAAAGTCTAAACTAGCCGCTAACCCCAAGATAACTTTAATGGTCGTCATCTTCACAATCGGTGAAAAAATCTCATCAAAATCAATGTCCTTTTTCTGACCAAATCCTTTACCACTAATATGGCTTTATATTTCTAATTATAGTCATCCTTCTTTAACTTGAACACCCACTTGTTCTTCATAGCTTTTCTATCCTTCGGCGAATCCACCAACTCATAAGTATCGTTCTTCTTAAGAGACTTCATCTCTTCCTTCATAGCCTGGAACTATCTGTCCTTATCTTTATGAGTATGTGCCTCCTGAAAGCTTTCTGACTCTCACTCTTCTGTCAGCAAAGAATACTCCAAAAGAGTATATCTCGTGGATGGTCGATGCTCTCTAGCTGATATCCTAAATTGTGGCTCTGCAAACTCCTGCTGCTGGTGATGCTCCCCTTGCTGAGGAGCCTCTTGCTCGTGATCCTGATCACCATCTCTCTACTCTGGTATCTGGCCATCATCATCAACATCATCATCATGCATCTGCTCTATATCTGTAGGATGCAACTGTACCGAAGACAAAATGAGTGTCATATCCGGAATCTCACTAGCAACACTCTGACTGCTCTGCTCTCTCGAGATCTGCAATAGTCTGATCCTCCTAAAAAATTACATCTGCTCGTCTGATAATTTATCTCTTTTCTGGATCACATAGTTTGTAGCCGAACACATCTTCTCCATAACCAATGAAGATGCAAGAAACCGCTCTATCATCAAGCTTCTATCTTTTCTCATTCGGAATGTGTGCAAACGCCTTACAACCAAACACCTTCATATGCAAATAGAAAATATCTTTTCCAGACCAAACTCTCTCTGGAATATCACAACCCAAAGGAACTAAAGGAGATCTGTTGATTATGTAGTATGCAGTGGCGAATAGCTTCAGCCCAGAAGCTCTTAGGTAACTTCGCCATCTTCAACATGTATCTGACTTTCTCCATAATGGTCCTGTTGTACCTCTCTGCAACTCCATTATGCTACAGTGTATCGGGCTCTATTCTCTAATACCAAATACCATGCTTGGAGCAATAATCTCTAAACTCAATGGAAGTGTACTCTCCTCCATTATCGGTATACAAACACTTCAACTTCTTTCCTGTCTACCTCTCCACCATGGCATGAAAGTGCTGGAAGACTAAAAACAGCTGGTCATTTGTCCTCAATAAGAAGACCCACATCTTCCGTGATGTATCATCAATAAATATGACAAAATACTTATTGTCAGCCAAGGACTCCACCTCGATAGGACCACAAACATCAGAATAAATCAAATCCAGGATATTATCTTTTCTTTTAGAAGACTTACTAAAAGAAACTCTATGTTATTTACCATACAAACAATAATCACAATGGGTGAGTGACGAACCTTTGGCAAAAGAAATGAGAGACTTCTTTGCCAATATTTGCAACCTCTTTTGGCTCATGTGTCCGAGTCTCCTATACCACAAATTGAGAGTGTCACCGTCTTGAGCCACGCTCAAAGAACCATATGAAGCCTTTGCTTAAGTCTTATATAAATTGCATCATATACATCCTCTAGAAATCACAAGAGAGCCTTTGGTAATTTTATATTTTCCTGCACTAAATTGAATTTCATGTCTCATTCAGTCCACCATAAGACCCGAAATCAAGTTGAGCCACAAATTGAGAACATACCGCACATTCTTTAAGATCAATGTGCATCCGGTATCTGCCTGCAAGTGTATATCACCAAGTCCCACAATCTTCGAGTATCTGATATTGCTCATCTTCACATTGCCAAAGTCACCTGCTTTATACGACGTGAAAAGGTCTCAATTGGAGGTAGCATGACATGTAGCTCCTGTATCCACTATCCACTCAGAATTTTGACTTGTAACATGTAGACAGTCTTCTTCCCTGCAAATGAGAACAACATCGATCTTAGACAAAGTAGTTCTAGTTTCACTGTCAGCCTTTTTTCTCATCTTTGTTCCCAGCTTGCCCTTTCTTCAATGCCCAACAATTTTTCTTGATATGACCTAGCTTCCCACAATAAAAACAACCTCTCCCTTTAGACTTTGATATGTCCTTGAATGTGTCACGACCTCTGGACTGGTCCCTGTACCTGCTCCTACCCCTATTCTCTGTGATAAGTGTCTGTGAGTTATTTGTGTTGGTAGACTTCCTCTGAGTCTCCTCGTTGAATAAACTACTAGTAACCATACTCATCGATAACACACCATCTGGAGCTGTGTTGTTGACTATCACAACCAATGTCTCCTAACTGTCTGGCAAATAACCCAATAGCAATAAAGCATGTAGCTCATCATCGATAGTTATCTTCATGGTAGCTAACTGATTAATCAAACTCTTGAACTCATTCAACTGCCCTGCTATGTTGCTTCCTTATTAGAATTTTAAGTTCACCAACTGCCTCATAATAAACGCCTTGTTTCCCGCTGTCTTCTACTCGTAGAGATCCTCAAACTTCTTCCAAAGAGACTTTGCATTAGTCTCACCCGATACATGATGAAACACACTAATGTCGGTCCACATCCGAATATAACCGATCACTTTCCTATGTTGTTTCTCTCATTCTTTATTAGTCATCTTTTCTAGATTGGCTTCATCTCCCTCAATAAGGTCATGTAAATCTTTACAATACATAATATCTTTCATATTGGACTTCCATACTTGCCAATTGGAACCATCCTATTTCATCATTATACCAAAACTCTCTATCTTTTCCATCCCAAAGCACGCCTCAGACCAGGGCTCTGATACCACTTGTTAGGGATTTTATGGAGATTAATCTACAGAATTAAATACTAAATGAATAACGGTACCAATAAAAATACCACAAGCAATCAAACACCAAGATTTAACGTGGTTCGACAAATCATACCTACATCCACAGGGAAATCCAGAGAGAAATATTTCACTATAAATCAAGAGTACAATCCCTCCAAGTTACACCAGAACTTGAAGATTAAATCACAAGAGAAAAATACAGTGTTACCTCTAGGGCACTAAAACCCTAAAACCCATCTTACCAAAAATCTCCAATACCTAGGGAGAAACTAGCACGTACCCTCGACGGCGTTGTCGTTCTAAAGACAAAGGCTTTTGAATCACTGTAATCGGACAATCGAGCTATCTGAAATTTGAACTTTTCTCTCTCTCCCCTTTCTTTTCTTTCCGGTTATTGTTCACCAAAATTAATTACAGGGCTCTTATATATAGAATTCTCCAAACCTATTTCTATTATAAATAGATTATCTAAATCCTCTTCTAGATAGAATTTTAACTTATGTGAACCTCATGTGGGTTTTATCTTAGGCTAGACTCACAACACGGCTTGCAGGCAACGCCATACGCTTCGGCCTGCGTTCGAACGAAACTGAGTGGCAGCGGTTGTTTTTGCTCAGGGGTGAAAAGAGAGAGTGGAATCTAAGGAAGAGGGGTGGGGGGTGGGGGGGGTTAGTGGATCTAGGGTTTTTGGATGGGCCCCACTATCTAGACGAATGCATCTTAGACGAAAATTTCCATCTAAGATGGTGCGGCCCACGCCAATGTTTACATAACGTAAAAATTCCATCTTGGTTTCCAACATAGACGGAATTTTCTGTCTAGGTTGAGACAACTTAGATAGAATTTCCTAGACGGGAAAATGTCTGTCTAGTTTGATTCGAAGTAGACGAAAAAATTTTTATCTTGTTTGATCCATCTAGGATCTTCATTTTTCTACTAGTGCAAACAACATATTATGATGGTTTTCACCACTTTGCAATTTAATGGTGAAACCCAAAAAAAATCCAATTATGTGAAACACATAAAATTCAAGAAAGATGATTTTTGAGCAAAAATCTATTTCCACCCCCCACCCCAAAAAATTAGAAAAAAACTACAAAATTTCACAGGAAACCAGATATGCGTGGTTTGAGGTGGAAATGGGTTAAAAGCTTACAAAAGTGGGTTAGGGGGTGTTTGTTTCAAAAAAAATTTGGCATTTGGGTGGGATTTCAAATTCTAAGATCAAAAAGTGGGTTTTTTTGGGTTTTAGAATTTTATAAAACTTGTTTGTTTCAAAACAAATTTTAGAATATCAAATCCCTAAAAATAAAAAAGTATTATATTTAAGGATTTGTAAAATCCTTTTTTTTTTGTGGGATGTGGGGTGGATTTTAAAAGTGTTAGACAAATTAAGGATTTTAAATTCTAAAAAGTTTAAAACAAATAAAAATATTACAAATTATAGTATTCCAAATCCCAAAATATTGTTGAAACAAACAAAGTTTTAAGAATCCCAACCCATAACAAATTACCTATAGATTCCAAATCTCATGGTGAAATCCATATCCTAAAATTATAGAATTTGAAACAAACACCCCCTAAGATTTCATAGAAAAAGTTTCTACATTTTCTACGCTGTTTCATCTGTGATCGAAAAAAAAAGTTTCCAACATAAATGTGTTCTTAGTTTTGACTTTTGAAATAAACGAGAATGGGATGGAAAAGTTTTCCTCCCCTCGGTTCCATTCCCCAATTTAATATCTGTGGCTATTGCTGTTTTACCGGTCTAACTTTGCAAATTGATAAAACCTAGTGGATGAATTTTCCATCTCCGGGAGAAAACACTACTCTCCTATCAAATAAGTAGTTATTTTTAGTTTTCATAGAAAGTTTTTTATGTAAGGATTTCTCTTAGACTTTGTTTGGATATCATGGTATTTTACTTATTTACGTAATGTTTTTATTAAAAACAAAACATCATGTATTTGGAAATTATGGTATTTTTTTAGCTAAATCATTCTCAAACTAAAAGCACAACACTTATTTTAAAACATCTTTTAAGTGTTTTAAGTTTGGTGTTTTAGTTTGAGTTTGAGTAGGCATTAATATAATATCCAACATAAGATATTAAACGTAATTAATATATAGTTATTATCGACATGCTTATTATATTATATTATATTATACTATATTATATTATAGTTATCTAATTTATTAGTAATATTTATTAATTGATATAAAAAATATAATAATTAAGATTTCTTATAGAATAATATAATAACATATTAAATACTAGTATTTAATATGTTGGTAAAGTATTATATAATAATAAATATAAATAAAATATACATAATAAAAAATAATGAAAATTTATCAATAATAAATAATAATATGATAATGATATAATAATATACTATACAATATTATAATCTATTATAATATATTGTTTAGTAAATGTAATATAGTATATAAAATATTAATATATTATATAATAAACAATATAATATATTACTAAGTAAAATAATTTTTAATACTAAAATAATTTATTGCTAACAAATTTTAATGTAAAAATAATATATTCATAATATAATAATATATATTTATATAATAAATTATTAATATATTATTAAAGTATTATTAATATAACATTTTAGAAACTTTTTAAAATATTATATAATATTAAAATCTTTATAATATATGAATTTATTAATAATATACTAGTAATAACATAATACTAACATTACTAATAATATAATATTATATTAATAATAGTATGATATTATATTAATAATAAAATAATATTATTTTATAATACATAACAATAACAAATTGATATACCAAAACAATTAAAGGTATTATTATTTGAAAGTAATATGTAATAATTATAATATAATATAACATATTAAAATATAATATAATATTATAATACATTATACAATATTATATTATACTATATTTAATATTTATAATACTGTAATAACGTAAACTAAATATTATAACATTTTACTTATAATATACTTTATTATAATTAGTATATAATATATTAATAATATATTTAGTACTAATGTTGTAACGGGTCAAACTAGTGTTGACCAAAAACACTCAACATGGTGTTTTGAAAATACTTCAAGGGGAAAACACAATACCATAGTATTTTTTTATAAAACCACAATAAGAAAAACACTGTGATGCACAAACAAGACCTTAGGAATTCAAATGACCACATTGAAATCATTTATCCTCTACTGAAGATATGCATGAAACTCTGACTAAATGATTATTCTTACAATATTTTCCTCGCTCTCTCTCTCTCTCTTCTTTTTTTCTTTCTTTCTTTTTTATTTTATTTTGTTATTATTACAAGTAGACAAAGGAAACAGAGGAACAGTCGGAGGACCAGCATACTTGGAGGAATGGGTTAACGCGCTACCGTCAATTTCGGCTGGCGAGTCACAATTTAAAGTCACATTTGAGTGGGAAAATAGCCAAGGAGTACCGGGTGCCGTTGTTGTTAAGAACAATCACCATTCAGAGTTCTTTCTCAAGACCTTGACTTTAGACTGGGTCCCACAAAAGGGCCCGGTCCACTTCGTGTGCAACTCTTGGGTGTACCCCGTTCACAAGTACGAGCATGATAGGGTCTTCTTCACTAATGATGTAAGATTTTCTTGCAATTCCTTTTTATGTTTTTGAGATGAAGAGCATTGGGTTGTGTCACTTTAGTCATATGTTATTTTTTATAGGAGGTCATTGCATGATACTGCTTTAGTTAGAATATATATTCTCTATATATGAGGCCATTAGGCGGCATGCATGATGTTGGTTTATAGTTGTGATGGATATAGGTTTCTTAAGTATTATTCTAATAAATGGTCATTAAGGTAACTTTGACCATACTAAGGAATTGAGAAAAGCTTAAGCTCACTTTGTAATTCGAGGATCTAGATGAGATTAAGTTGATACACCAGAGACCCCCATTGAAGTTTTAGATTATATATTTATTAGTTATTACAAGCACCTAAAATTTCTGTTGACCAATGTAATTTGTAGATGTATTTACAACATATATGGGCTTATTTTCCTTTAAAAAAAATATGAAGATCACTGTTCTGATGGTCCTATATATGCATTTGATACGATAGACGTAGTAAATCCTAAGTAATATAATTTTCAGTTTGAAAAAAAGGTCAATATGACTTTTTGCAGTTATTAAATGTTATTATTATTATTATTTTCATAATTTTGATTGCAGACGTATTTGCCGAGTGAAATGCCAGAAACTCTGAGACAGTACAGAGAAGAAGAGCTACACCATCTAAGAGGCGACTACGTCACAGGCGAGCTCCAAGAGCACGATCGTGTTTATGGTTATGCCTACTACAACGATCTTGGTGATCCTGACAAGGGACCCGCATCTGCTCGCCCTGTGATTGGCGGCTCCAAAGAATACCCTTATCCCCGCAGGGGACGAACTGGACGTCCTCCTACACAAACCGGTATAAGCAATTTTTTTTTTTTTTTCCAATGACCCCATTTTCAATAAGAGAGGACATGTTAATTCATAAATGTTTTTGTTAAGATTGTTTCACATCGATCCATTTTATGTTTGAGTTTGATTTAGCGAATTCATGATATGAGATGTAGTCCTACATAGAAAAGCAAATTTTAAAGTCAATTTAAGTCCAAATTTATTATCAACGATAGAGAGTTATAAGTTAGTACTCAACATGCTTCTACAATTTGAGAGCCCATCTCATGGGCCAAATTAACCCTGATTTATTTCACAACGGTAAAAAAAGAGTCAATCACAGATAGAATTAACCATGGTAATTCTATCGATGAGGATAGACCCGCTCTACTATTTTTCTAAGTGTGGAGAGTTAAAGTATAGGGGGTCTATCCGCACCAATAGATCGACCAACAATGGGTACAATTGGGCTAGGGTCCATCCACAATTAACCATAAAAAGAGTTCAACGATTTGAACTTTGATTACCCCACTGCCATCTTAAGTCGTCCCTTCTGTAATTCTAAATTCTGAAGTTGTAACGGGAGTTAAGGGTTATAATTTTCTGCTCTGACAGTATGTTCTTATTTCCTCATTTATCTTCAGACCCGAAATCGGAGAGTAGACTCCCCCTCGTGAGCCTAGACATCTATGTTCCACGAGATGAACGGTTTGGTCACCTTAAGATGTCTGATTTCCTTGCGTACGCACTAAAGTCGGTGACCCGGGCTTTACTCCCCACCTTGGATGCGTTGTACTTCGATGAAACAGCAATGGAGTTTGATTCGTTCGAAGACGTGCTTAACCTCTATGAAGGAATGCTTCAGCTGCCTGAGTCTCCAGCTCTTGAGGAGATTAGAAGCAGGACTCCCCTTGAGATGATTAAGGAATTGGTGAGAGCTGAGGGGGAGCATATACTTAGGCTCCCGGTACCACAAGTTATCAAAGGTAATGAGAATGGTTATCATGATTTGCAATCTCCTTTTTAATTTGTACATTATTCGTTTTAATTCCTCGTTGATAATTATCTTATAGATAGACAGCATCTATGACAATATATATTATTCAAGGATATGTCATTCCTCCAATATGATGTCGGCATATATGGATCCACTTATGCTATGTTTGGGAGTTCACTAAGAGAAGAAAAGATAAGATAAGGTAGGGAAAGGAAAGATAAGGAAGAGGAGGAAAAAGTAATATCTTGTTTGAATTGGGAGTTTTGTAAGGGAAATAGAGGTGAACTTAAATTATGTTGTTTGAGAGATCTAAATGTAGAAAGGGAATGAAAGTAAATGAATCTCATTCACTGATTCATTATGATAGAGGGTCAAAACATCTCTTTCATTATGAATTTTACTTTACTTCTCTTTCCCTCCATTACCGCCCAATTTGCCGTGACACTTCAAATCAAAGCATCTGCACTTCAACTGGGACGTCCTGTGACACTCGTTATTATCTGCTTTGTCGTGGCGCCTCCACCTCTCATGTGTACACTAAAAGATCTTCGCCACCTCTGACATTAAGAAGCAAATCAACCATGCTTCTCCTCTCAACTTGAGCCTGACAATAACCTTCCCCGCTTGTTGTCCTTATGCTCCACCTGCATCGCTCGTCTCAAACTATATCGGTGCACCTCTCCTACTCCACACTATGAGCCGGATGCCTCTATCTCCTTTATCACTTGGCTTGGACCGAATATGAGCGCTCATCGTCTTCAAGTCCAATGTCACCATCTCCATCAGCATGTGTGTCGCTCAATCATTCCTACTTGCAAGCTCCATCTAATCTGATACTGTCCACATTGAGTCTACACACCAACCAACTTTTGCTCTCACAATAACTCTGAATAATTATATGCTGACAACTCTACTGCTAGAATCACATCTAATTCTCTACACCAGTCTCATATGTCGCATACTCGCTTGCCCTATCTGTCACTAGATCTGTCTCGGTACCACCATCAGAACTTATCAGCACCTTCTGATCAATCTGAGCATAATCTGAAAAATCAGACCCTTCCATCACGTTCAGAGCACTCCAAAACCTAGGAATCAACTCCTGGATTGTCGAAATCTGCTTCCAAACCCTTCTTTTTTTCTTTTTTTCATCTTGATTCTTGTAACGGCGCCAATCTTCACTTTTGTACGATGTCTATCTTGCAAACTTGCTCTCGGATCCATTATCATGGCTCTGATACCACTTGTTAGGGAATTTAGTCTCCCCGCCTACTACGATTTGCGTAACTTAGAAGCCAACCCACAATCAACAAGATATAAAACAACCACAACAACAAGAAAGAACACTGAGATTTACGTGGTTCGATAGACCAACTTTGACCAATGTACACGAGACAACAATACAAAAAATCTACTATGTATTAGGGAGAACTACAAGAGAAATCACTCAACTCTCTGCTCTCAATCTCTCAACCTCACATACATAATCAACTCTCATATTCTCTCCAAAACCCATTCCTTACAATCTTTTGAACGGACAAAGACTATGAAACTCTCTCCCAATGTTGTAATCTTTTGCACGGATAAAGATCACGAAATCCTCGTCTCTTGCACAATATTCTTGAATCAGGCTACGCCCTCTGCTAACCTTAGATTACAAGAATATTGGCTCTCTCTCTTTTCCTTAGTTTTTCCTCCAGAAATAGAAGAATATATATATAGGAAAACCAAAAACTCTATCTCTAGTCCAACTTCCTAATTAGAATATGATTCAAACCCCTAATCATGATGAGATCCAATTTTCTAATCATGATAGATCTCTAACCCTATCTAATTCTCATGAAGTTATACAAAAAATCAAAGACACAATCCCAATAACTTTGCCCTTGTAGTGAGCTATTGTAGCATTTTTATGTATAAAATTTAACGGGTTTAGAGATTTTGGTAATGATGTGATTATGTACTTTTTTTTTAAAATATGAAAATTTGTCAGTGACAATTGTATATTTTTTTTAATTTATTGATTATATAGCAACATGGCTTCCCAAAAGTTGTAGAGCCGCCACTAGATGTCAGTTAATGTCATGCTATGTTACTATATCAATTAGAGTCAGCCGCTGTGGTCCCCACCCCCCACCCCGGCTCACGCGAGTTGCAACTCGCGCGAGCCAAATGGACTTTTCCGTCTTTTTATATGATTTTAGAGAACAAATTCGCTTGGAGGACCGATGAAGAATTTGGATGAGAAATGCTTGCTGGTGTGAACCCGGTCCTTCTGAGGCGCCTTCAGGTAAATTGACGTTCATGTATCGTACAGAAATCTAAGTGATCATCTACTCCCTAAAATAAATCAAAGAACTTCTAAAAACTTTCAGGAATTTCCACCAACAAGTAGTCTTGATCCAAGACTATATGGCAACCATGCTCCATAACAAAGGACCATATTGAGAAGAACCTAGACGGACTTACAGTTGATCAGGTATTATGTCAAAATCCCATAAAACTTTTTAACTCAAATTAAGATGTAAGCTACACTGATCCTATTTTTTTTCCCCTTCAGGCATTGAAGAGCGACACAGGCTCTTCATTTTGGACCATCATGACTCCCTTATGCCATTCGTGAACCGAGTCAATATTGCCACTGCTAACAAGATATACGCAACTCGAACTCTCCTATTCCTTAATGATGATAGTACTCTGAAGCCCTTAGCAATCGAGCTAAGCTTACCTCATCCTGAGGGAGAAAAACACGGTGCAGTCAACAGAGTCTTTACACCATCGAATCATGGAGTCGAAGGATCAATATGGCAGTTGGCCAAGGCCTATGCTACCGTCAATGACTCTGGAGTTCACCAGCTCATCAGCCACTGGTACGTGAAATCAGAAATATAGCATGATCTGTAACTAGAAATGAACATATATATGTATGTCTTTTTGATCAAATTTGTGTTGTAGGTTGAACACACATGCAACAATCGAGCCATTTGTAATCGCAACAAATCGGCAATTGAGTGTAGTGCACCCGATATACAGACTTTTGAGCCCACATTTTCGGGAGACGATGAATATCAACGCTTTGGCTCGCCAGATTCTCATCAATGCTGATGGAGTTCTTGAGAAGACTGTGTTTCCTGGGAGATACGCCATGGAGATGTCGTCTGCAGTATATAAAAGTTGGAAGTTCACTGAGCAAGGTCTACCAGCTGATCTCCTCAAGAGGTACACATAAATTACCTACCATATTTTTTGTTTTCCGCCTACCAAAGTACTATGCGTAGCTTCAATACATAGCATATATAGTATAATACAAAATTTTCTTCTATTACCTTTTTGCCTTCATGCATAAAGCTAGTCATTGGTAACCGATTGGTGACTGTAAATTTTACATAGCGTGACAAGCACAAGAGGTTTATTTAAGAAAAACCGTCTTTCTTAAGCATCTAAGGCTATATATGGCAACCAATCAAAAAATGAGCTCGGATTAATTCTGGCCTAGTTTATCATGTTAGGTTTAAAAACCAAATAGGGGTGATCTAGCTTTTAATTAGTTTAACGGGTCATTTTGTGAGCTAAGAAAAACTGGCCGAGCTAAAAACGGGTTGATGATCATTATTTACCCGATTTTGAGTGGTTGCCAAACACAACCTTAGATTTCCAAACATAAAGTTGATTGGTTACTGAATTTCCACAGCATTGATTAAATCTGTCTCCGAGTATCAACTCTTTTCGATGGATGGACACTCTTTTTACCACCCATTTCAAATATTAGTGGGTGCTTCAAAGGAAAATTTCTCGTTGTACCTAATAATTCACTAAATTTGTCTGCCACCACCACCGTAACTCCAAGTTACAGTACAGATCTGTACTTTCTAACCGAGTTGCTACGCGCTGTCTTTGTCAGAGGCATTGCAGTTGAAGACCCAAGCAGCCCAAACAAACTCCGGCTCCTAATCAAAGACTACCCCTACGCCGTGGATGGGCTCTCCGTCTGGGCCGCAATCGAGACGTGGGTCACTGAACACTGTTCCATCTACTATTCAGACCACGCCACAGTCCAATCCGATACCGAGCTCCAAGCCTGGTGGGCTGAAATAATCGAAGTGGGCCATGGCGACAAAAATAACGAGGCCTGGTGGCCCAAAATGCAATCCGTCTCCGACTTGGTCCAAACTTGCACTACAGTCATATGGATATCCTCTGCGCTTCACGCCGCTGTCAATTTCGGACAGTATCCCTACGCTGGTTACCTCCCGAATCGGCCAACCATCAGCAGGCGTTTTATGCCCGAACCGGGTTCGTCTGACTTCGACGAGCTAGCCAGAGACCCTGACCGGGTTTTTTTTAGGACTATAACGAGCCTGGTTCAGACGATACTGGGCGTGCCACTGATTGAGATATTGTCACGCCATTCATCAGACGAGTTGTACCTCGGTCAGCGAGATACACTGGAGTGGACATCCGATACCAGGGCTATCGATGCTTTTCAACGGTTCGGGAGCAAGTTGATTGAGATTGAGAATAGGATTTTGGAGATGAACCAGGATGGAAGTTTGAAGAACAGGAATGGGCCGGTTCAAATGCCGTATACTTTGTTGTATCCGAATACGTCGGATCATACGCTGGTTGGTGGGCTAACGGGTCGGGGAATACCAAATAGTGTGTCGATTTGAGGTTTGCAGCGGGTGACCAACAGTAGTGTTGATTTCTGCTTGACACGGAGATGATGGTCTATAATTTTGAGGAATCATGAAACTGATTCTACTAAATGGCGTTAGGAATAGTTTGGTTATAGATGCAGTCTGGACTTATGGAGATGATGATGATATTGTATTGTGAATGATGATATTGTATTTGGAAAAAGAGGTACATTCATATCTACATAAAATGATGTTGTATGTAATTTGTTAGTGAGTTTAATTTTATTCTTTTTTAATAATAATAATAATAATAATAATAATAATAATAATAATTTATTATTATTATTTTGGCAAGGAAACTTCGATTTGAGGTTTGCAGCGGGTGACCAACAGTAGTGTTGATTTCTGCTTGACACGGAGATGATGGTCTATAATTTTGAGGAATCATGAAACTGATTCTACTAAATGGCGTTAGGAATAGTTTGGTTATAGATGCAGTCTGGACTTATGGAGATGATGATGATATTGTATTGTGAATGATGATATTGTATTTGGAAAAAGAGGTACATTCATATCTACATAAAATGATGTTGTATGTAATTTGTTAGTGAGTTTAATTTTATTCTTTTTTAATAATAATAATAATAATAATAATAATAATAATAATAATTTATTATTATTTTGGCAAGGAAACTTCGCCATGATACTTCGAACCATTGGGTATCAGACCCCGGGCATGGGTAAAGGGCACTCTCCCTCCCCAATGCATGGCCTCGAGTATTCCATGAAATTAAATTCGTGTAGGTACTCCTCGCCTCACAAAAGTCGAACATGAGATCTTAGAGTGTTACTAATAGATAGATTATCAACTAGATTAGACTCTCTTGGATCGGTGAGTTTAAAATTTGAGTTTAGTGTATATTAGCTATAGTATATGAGAAATAAAGGATTCTTTTTTTTTTTATGTAAATTAGGATCATCCAATTTCTAAACAAATTCGCAATATTATTTTCACGCCTCGTCTAAATATACACTATGCCATTTTATACATTAGCTCCTTTATTAGTCAAAGATAAGTGGTTTATCAACTTCAATTATCAACAGCAATCATAGCACATATTATATATTAAATCAAATAAAAAAGAAAGAACAAGAAGGTTATGATCATTTCATAAGTACATTAATTTTGATAGGGAAACAAGTCAGCATGACAACATAATAGCTGGAGTACAGCCAACACTTCATCTTGTTAACATCAACATCCACATCATCTCTTATTCCATAAACAAATGCAACAAGCAAGTAGTATATCTACAACATATATATCACCATCCATCAGATCGCCATGAGGATATGTTCAATTATGGATGGTGA
>BQKN01065251.1:203949-223796 GCA_022839385.1 Asparagus kiusianus
TAAGGAGGGTTTTATGATATATATCAATTTTTTTTAAACTCTTACCAAAACAGTTCGAAGACCCAAAGCTTTGCCGGCGGCAATGTTCCTTTCACTATCATCTAAGAACAGCTAAACAAAAAGGAAAAAGAGAGAGCACTTTAAACGTTCAATCAACATCATTCCTACAAATTAAAAAGAAACCCCCCCAAAAAAAAAAATTATCCAGTACGGGTGGGATGACTTACAGTGTGATGAGGATCCGACCCGGAAAGTCGAATGGCAACCTCCACAGCAGAAAGGGATGGTTTCAGAATAACCTCAGTTGAGCTATTGTTGGTTTTGAATAGATGAGGATTTAGAGTCTCAAAGCAAATAATGCACTCAAAGATCTCCTCCTCAATGCCAAGTTTCTCTAAAACTTTCTTCGCATGTTTGCGGTCCGAATTCGTGAACATCTGATAACCAAAAAGATCCGAGTTCGTTAAGATCCGACCCAAATTATGTAAAAACTTATAAAAATAACATTTGTTTAAACAAGCTTACGATAAGCTTACGATTTTGGTCTGTGGCATGCTGAGCAAGAGCTGTCTTAACTTTGGGTCGGGTCGGATGTTCTCATACGGCAACCTCCCGTGCACGAAACTGATGGCCAACAATAAATAAATAAATAAATGTAATGCATATTAATGATAAATTCACATATTTTCCAATTTTTGTGAATTGATCCAAATTGTAATTACAAATTTATTCGTATTGGTCTTCACCTGTGATACTCATCCGGATGAACATCATGACCAAGTGCCTACAAAAATAAAATAAAATAAAATAAAAATCAGCAAATTTGTTTGTTCAGAAATAAAAAAAAGGCAGTATTATAATTAATAATATAGATGAATATAAAAGTGACATTAACATACCAAGAGTCCAGCAAGAGTGCTGCCATAGGATCTAAAGTACTCAGCTCGAAGAAATGCTGCTCTTTCTTCACCCACACCAAATTTTCTAACAAGAAATTCTAAAAGGGAAGGAAAAATCAACACATAATTAAATCACAATAAATATCTAAAAAAGGTAAACACATGAATTAAATTAAGCAGTATTTACCTTCGATATTTCGCTTGCAGGCCTGCGCAACCAAGACCAGACGGATACAATGTGTCGTCAAGATCTGCATGCAATTTAAATCTTCACGTCTTTACTCAAAATATATATTAATATTGCAGTTCGAGAAATTACTTAGTTTTAATTTATATTTTTTAATGAAAAATGAAAATTAGAGTCGAATATGCAATTTTTTGTAATCCAACTCATCCAAGTTTCTTATATAATAAATCCAATGAAGGAGAAGAAGCTTACCAAAGAGAAGGCAATCGAAGGGAGAAGAGATCTTGTTAAAGTCCATTTTGCAAAATATAAAGAGAAGGAGATGGAGTTAAGCTTGAGAATGAAAGCAACAAGAAGAAGAGAGGGAGAGCCAAGGTGTATTTATAATAGGAGGAATATATGTTAGGTACCAATTAATAAGCAACTAAGTTACAAACTTTATTAATTAAAATGGTTGATGACAATGAAGCACACCGACCATTTATACGTGTTTGACATGTAAAGGGAAACAAAACGCGTGGGAGGGATTAGATTGAGGAAGATGTCATTGTAGGCGTCAAAAAATGCTGAAAGATATCCAAATACAGCTAAAGAGGAGATTATCCAAAAAATCAAAAGAAGGACACAAGTATGGACTGTCTCGCACGCGAGACAGACTTTGTTGTCTCGCCGTGCGAGACAGACTTTGCTGTCTCGCCGTGCGAGACAGAGTTTACTGTCTCGCACGTGAGACAGCTTTCAAACATTCAGAAACCGTTTCATAAACCGCCGACACGTGGCCACCAACTGTTCAAGAACGTGGGGAACGTCGTGGGCGAAAATCACGTTGATAACTGCCAGAATAACGGAGTTTTAAAACGTGGAAGGCAGTTATGAGAAAACTGTCAGCCGGTTGAGGATTTTCGAGACAGTATTTACTATCTCGGAACCCGAGACAGTGTTTACTGTCTCGGAACCCAAGACAGTCTTTACTGTCTCGGCCGCCGAGACAGTAAACACTGTCTCGGAAGCACGGTTTGTCTCAGGGCTATAAATACCCCCTGAGATCATTTTGAACGGTGGTTGGATCCAAGGCTGAACAAAGAACATTGGCTGAGCACTTGAGAGCAAACAGAGCAGAGTTCTTAAGCTTCGGGCAATTCCTTGAGATTCGAGCTTTGACTTGATCTTAAGAAGAGTGATCGTCTTACTTTGATAAGATCTTCACTTCAAATTCTCACTTCGATAAACGAAGGAAGAATCACTAAGCCCCTCACGATTCAATCAGAATCCGTGATTCGGTGGTCCACGGGCTAACGCGTCCCCGGCATAGGCAAAGATCCCACGCAAGCAGCGATCCAAACAACGATCCTGCGTTTGTTTCTAAAAAGTTGTAATTTTCATTTTGTTGTGTAAAAGAGGTCTTATAAAAAGGCTATTTCTTTCGAATTTATTGTAATCGACCGAAGATATAATGAATTCAATAGCAAAACCAACTTTTGGTGAAAACAAACTGGCGACCACAGTGGGAGCCAACGGTCTCGCTACCGAAACCGTCGTGCTGCAGCCGATCATCAAGATCCTAATTGAATCAACGGTCGAGTACGAGTTCGACCAAACGAAGTTTGAGGAGTATTTGTCATCCTCATCCGCAAAGTTTTCCTCGCCTCACAAATGCAGGAAGATTTCATCTTCTAAGAAGGTTTTCAAGTTTTTGACTCCGTCGAACACTACAGATGAAGACTCTCGCTCGATTGTTGCTGAGGATTCTACTCGCAACCTCTCTGCTCATAATAACTCTTATCCAATTAAAGAGTCATTAAATCAAAGCCCGCCGGCACTGACAAAAAAAGCTCGTCAGAGACAGCGTCAACGCCGCGCTCGCCAAATGGCTAAGGCCTTGGAACAAACCGATGGGGTTCGTTATCACGCGGACCTAGAGTCGAGGAGGCATCGAGTGGTTCAGTTGTCTCAACAAGCAATTACTCATGTCTCTACTAAACTAACAACAGAAGAATGGACTCTCGTCAAAAGGGTTCGTTCGACCCGCAAAGAACGTATACAAAAGCGTCATGCAAACGCTATCCATGCCCGTGCTCTCTTACAACAAAGACGAGGAAGGAAGAAGGCAACGGTGACTAAAGAACCACCAAAACTCTGTAAAGTTTGGATTCCAAAGTCTAGAGTTGGACAAAATCAGCATTCGGAGCCCGTTAAGATTCCGCACCCGCAAAGGGGTGGTTCTAAACGTGTGACTTCTGAAATAACCTTGGATAGTTCAAAGGCAACAATAAGTTGTTATGAGAATGCCAACAAGGTTTTACATCCCCAGAAGAAGACGTGTTTGCAAAAAGACATCGTTATACCTGGGAGGTCATACCAAAAGACGATAGGATTTTTCGACGTCCTTCGAATGAAGACATAGACGATGACGGGAAAATGAAAGAGCTTGAAAACAAAGTCAATGCTTTGATATCCGCTCAGGAAGTAAAGAAGACGGGTATTCCGTGTCCCTATCCAAGAGAATGGGATTCAATTCCATACCCGACAAAATCTCATCTGATTAACTTCACACCGTTCGACGGAAAGAGCTCACCTGTTCAGCACTTGATTTATTTCAAGTCTCATTTGGGCATGATATTAGGAAATGAGGCTTTAATGGTTCGGTCATTCGTTGGCACCCTTCGTGGTCCCGCCTTCGATTGGTATCGACGTCTCAAACCAGGGAGCATCAATTGCTGGAATGACATAGAAAGTTTGTTCCTCAGTAATTTCTTCGATGATGACACCGAAGTGTCAATCGGAACCCTTCTGGATGAGAAACAAAAAGACGGAGAGTCGGTCGATAATTTTATCAAACGCGTCCGTAACAAGGCAATGAATTGCAGAGATCATGTCACAGAGGAGTTCATCTTGCAGACATACCATAATAATCTTTCCATCAATATCCTGGAAGTCCTGGGGGTCGTGCCCTCGACCACTTGGAGAGAATTAAAACTACGTGGCGAACAAGCTGAACACTTTCTTAAAAGAAAGAAAGTTGAGAGAAATCAACCGACGATATCTACAACCGCAGTGAATGCAACTCTCGATCCGAAATTCCAGAAGGAATATTCTTTCGAAGATGATGAAGCTCCAGCCATATTGAAATACCTCCTCGCCAATGACAAAATCGAGCTGCCGCCTATTAAAGATCAAGAAGGTGCTAAGATGATTACAGATCCAAACTACTGTGCATACCACAGAAGGGTTCTTCATCCCACCGAGATTTGCTTTGGACTCAAAAACAAGATCCAAGCCTTAATTAACTCTGGCGTCATAACGGCGAAACAAGCCAAATAAAGACGACATATACTCCATTGGATGCACGAGTATAAACTACTTTTCCATGACACTCCAAAGAGTATACGAGTATAAACTGCTTCTCGGTCATCCAACTAAGTACAATGTTAAACCCGACCTCACAAAGGAAGCTGGGGGTGGATGATTTATGTAACGGGAAGTTCCTAGATAATTTTATATTCTTAAGGATAACCCGAACATACGACTGAGGATGACGTATTCCTCGTTATACCCAGTTTTGCAAAAAAGCTGGGGGTCGATAATTCATATAACGGGAAATTCCCGGAAGAATGTTAAATGTAATATTCTTAGGGATAACCCGATTATTATGAACAAAATGATAAACACTAAACTCCTATTATGATTTCCGAACACTCTTTTGCTGAGATAAGATTCGATCACTTCATTAGATCAATTTTCCCTCATAAAACCCTCATTGGTGTTTGACGATTCACAGTCTCCCACCACAGAATCCTCCACCGATCAGATTAATTAAAGGTGGGGCCACCAAAATTCTTTCTTGTTTAATCCATTCAAACTTCCGCTATGTTCATGCACTCAACACTTTCATGGTTAGAGTCCGGATATAATGCTTAGAATTTTGATCGGTCAATCCTTGACGAATTGTCAAATCCCTTCGTGTTAAGTCCTTATCACTTGACACCGAAAATTCCACCGAGTGATTGGTACGAGTCAGCACTCCCACTGTGATTTGATCAAGTCCACACTCCCGTTATGATTTGTACTCCCACTCTCACTGCTCCTTTGGTCAAACCTTTAAACAGTTAGAACCAAAGCCAAAATCCCCTCTCGATTCCTCCTATGAACGAGAGAGGTCCACAAATTGAACGATCAAACCTTTAAACAGTTAGGATCGTCTCAAATCCCTATTTTGGTTAAACCTTTAAACAGTCAAGACCAAAATCAAAATCCCCTCTCGATTCCTTCCATGAACGAGAGGTCCACAAATTGAACGATCAAACCTTTAAACAGTTAGGATCGTCTTAAACTCCCAGTTGGTCAAATCTTTAAACAGTTAGGACCAAAGCCAAAATCCTCTCTCGATTCCTTCCATGAACGAGAGGTCCACAAATTGAACGATCAAACCTTTAAACGGTTAGGATCGTCTCAAATCCCTATTTTGGTCAAACCTTTAAACAGTCAAGACCAAAATCAAAATCCCCTCTCGATTCCTCCTATGAACGAGAGGTCCACAAATTGAACGATCAAACCTTTAAACAGTTAGGATCGTCTCAAACCCCCATTTGGTCAAACCTTTAAACGGTTAGGACCAAAGCCAAAATCCCCTCTCGATTCCTTCCATGAACGAGAGGTCCACAAATTGAACGATCAAACCTTTAAACAGTTAGGATCGTATCAAACGCCCGCCTGGTCAAACCTTTAAACAGTTAGGACCAAAGCCAAAATCTTTTCTCGATTCCTTCAATGAACGAGAGGTCCACAAATCGAACGATCAAACCTTTAAACAGTTAGGATCGTATCAAACTCCCACTTGGTCAAACCTTTAAACAATTAGGACCAAAGCCAAAATCTTCTCTCGATTCCTTCAATGAACGAGAGGTCCACAAATCGAACGATCAAACCTTTAAACAGTTAGGATCGTATCAAAACTCCCACTTGGTCATACCTTACTACAGTTAGGGCCACAACTAAAATCTCCTTTCGATTTACATTACGAACGAAAGGTCTATTTTTTGAATTGGATAATCAAACCTTATGACAGTTAGGATTATTCAAACCAATCCAGATTCTCTAAGTGGAGATCCCATTTTGAGTTTCCTTTGCACCAGGAGATAGAATATAAAATTCTTCCTCTCCATCATCGGGTTCATCTCTACCAACAAACAAGAGACCAGAAGATAGAATATAAAATTCTTCCTCTCCATCATCGGGTTCATCTCTACCAACAAACAAGAGACCAGGTGATAGAATATAAAATTCTTTCTCTCCATCATCGGGTTCATCTCTACCAACAAACAAGAGACCAAGAGATAGAATATAAAATTCTTCCTCTTAGATTTCGGGTTCATCTCTACCAACAAAAAAAGAGACCAAAACACTCCAATAGGTATACGAGTCTAAACTATTTCCCTAATCACAACAGGAAGTTTCTGGAGAATATCACTTAGAATATTCTTAAGAATAACATGGTTAATGACAAAAGCTGAATTCACAAGTACAAATTCCAACTTCGAGTCAAGACTTCGACAACGGTCAAATGATAAGCGTAGCACCGGAAGAACTTTGTCTATTCTACAAAGCACTGAATGGACCAAAGGATGAAGAGGTCAAGATTTGAAGCCATTTACGGGTCCTTCCATACGATCTACTCAATCAAGTATTGAAGGGATTGCGAATAAGACCTGTCTTATCCAAAGTGTCCCAGACTCCTCTATAAAAGAATAAGTCTGGAACACTTTGGAGGGGGTATCTGTAGACGTTAAAAAATACTGAAAGATATCCAAATACAGCTAAAGAGGAGATCATCCAAAAAATCAAAAGAAGGACACAAGTTTGGACTGTCTCGCACGCGAGACAGACTTTGCTGTCTCGCCGTGCGAGACAGACTTTGCTGTCTCGCCGTGCGAGACAGACTTTGCTGTCTCGCCGTGCGAGACAGAGTTTACTGTCTCGCACGTGAGACAGCTTTCAAACATTCAGAAACCGTTTCATAAACCGCCGACACGTGGCCACCAACTGTTCAAGAACGTAGGGAACGTCGTGGGCGAGAATCACATTGATAACTGCCAGAATAACGGAGTTTTAAAACATGGAAGGCAGTTACGAGAAAACTGTCAGGCGGTTGAGGATTTTCGAGACAGTATTTACTATCTCGGAACCCGACTGTCTCGGAACCCGAGACAGTCTTTACTGTCTCGGCCGCCGAGACAGTAAACACTGTCTCAGAAGCACGGTTTGTCTCAGGGCTATAAATACCCCCTGAGATCATTTTGAACGGTGGTTGGATCCAAGGCTGAACAAAGAACATTGGCTGAGCACTTGAGAGCAAACAGAGCAGAGTTCTTAAGCTTCGGGCAATTCCTTGAGATTCGAGCTTTGACTTGATCTTAAGAAGAGTGATCGTCTTACTTTGATAAGATCTTCACTTCAAATTCTTACTTCAATAAACGAAGGAAGAATCACTAAGCCCCTCACGATTCAATCAGAATCCGTGATTTGGTGGTCCACGGGCTAACGCGCCCCCGGCATAGGTAAAGATCCCACGCAAGCAGCGATCCAAACAATGATCCTGCGTTTGTTTCTAAAAAGTTATAATTTTCATTTTGTTGTGTAAAAGAGGTCTTATAAAAAGGCTATTTCTTTCGAATTTATTGTAATCGACCGAAGATATAATGAATTCAACAGCAAAACCAACTTTTGGTGAAAACAGCCATGTTGGAAGGTAGGGTTAATTGCAAATAGACCCCCCTCCTCCAATCACCCAATTACGAATAGACCCCTATGTTGGGATAAACCCGGGGCCTAATAGAGCATAATTCAATAATAGTAGAGCAAAAGTAGAGATAAAAAGTTAGACACACAGATTTACGTGATTCGGCACTTGATTGCCTACGTCCACGGGCAAGGATAGAAGAATTCACTATGAAGAGACAACTCTGGAGTTACAAACTCTCTCTTTACAAGGAGAAACTCTCTCTATTTTTTTCTCTCTCACTCTTCTATATAAGAAGTTGTTTCTGGGATGAGATTTCCTTAAGGATTTTGGAGCATATTTATAGTTTTTGGAAAAATACTATGCACAATAAAATATTAATATTTTACTATGATGTGGGACCCACCATTTTTGTTTTCTTTTTCCTCTTCAAACTTTGATGCTGCTTCTTTCGGTGATTTGAAGTGAGGTGGGGCCCGCTCCAATTAATTGTCAACATTGTGGGCAGCAGGCGGCTGATTGCTGACAATCTCCCACTTAAAGATTTGATTGAGTATCAATCATATCTTCACACCATTCTTTCTATCTTACCATCTTCATGTTGCTTACGTCTCCGTCAGACCACAGGAAGATCGACACCAAATAAATTTGTCAGTATTAACTGCTTTTGTCAAAAAATCTGCTAGGTTGTATTTGGTGTGAATTTTCTGCATATCCACTGTTCCTTCTTCCACTTTCTCACGAACGAAGTGATACTGAACTCGAATGTGTTTGGTCTTTGAATGAAAGGCTGGATTTCTTGCTAAATGCAAAGCACTCTGACTGTCACAAAATAGAGATATATTCTTTTGTTCATGGCAGAGTTCCTCCAGCACCATCTTCAACCATATCGCTTCTTTACTAGCTTGTGTAGCTGCTACATATTCTGCTTCTGTTGTTGAAGTAGCCACAACTGATTGCAGTTTTGAAACCCAGCTTATATCTTCGCCAGCAAGTGCAAACACATAACCTGTGGTGGATTTGCTATTATCACGATCACCTGCATAATCAGAATCAACATATCCACTGACAATAAAATCAGACCCCCCATAACATAATGCAACATTTAAGGTTCCTTGAATGTATCTTATAACCCTCTTTACAGCATTCCAATGCTCTTTACCAGGATTCGCCATGTATCGACTAACCACTCCTACTGCTTGTGCAATGTCTGGTCTTGTACAAATCATCGCGAACATTAAGCTTCCCACTGCTGATGCATACGGTACTCGAGACATCTCCATCCTCTCTTCTTCACTGTTAGGACTCATACTGGAGGATAACTTGAAATTAACAGGAAGTGGGGTAGAAATTGACTTACAATCTTGCATGTTAAAGCGCTACAAGATTTTCTTCAAATAGTTCTTCTGAGAAAGCCAAATCTTCCTATTAATTCTGTCTGGTAAATTTGCATCCCTAGAATCTTGTTTGCATATCCTAAATCCTTCATTTCATATTCCCTAGCCAACTGAGCCTTTAATTCTTTTATACGATCTTTGTTGGGGCCTGCAACCAACATGTCGTCAACATACAACAATAAGATAACAAAGTTATTTTCACCAAACCTCTTAAAATATGCACAAGGGTCTGAACTAAGTCTGCTGTATCTAAGGCTCATGATGAATGAATCAAATCTCTTGTACCAACACCTCGGCGCCTGCTTTAAACCGTACAGAGATTTTTTCAATCTGCAAACCAAGTTCTCTTTTTCTTTTTCTTCAAAACCTTCTGGTTGGAGCATGTAAATTTCTTCTTCAAGATCTCCATAAAGAAATGTTGTTTTTACATCTAGCTGTTCTAGATGTAAGTCAAATATAGCGCTCATAGCCAGGACTACTCGGACTAATGTAAGTCGAACTACAGGAGAAAATATTTTATTAAAATCAATACCTTCTTTCAGAGCATATCCTTTTACCACCAATCTAGCACGATATCGCTCCACTTAATCATCACCATTTTGCTTGATCTTGTAGACCCATTTGTTTCCAATGGTTTTTCTTCCTTGTGGTAGTGACACAAGTTCCCAAGTCTTGTTCTTATGGAGCTTCAATTTCTTCCTGCATTGCTGTCATCCACAAAGATGCATCTGTGTCATTTATATCTTCATGAAAAGTTGATGGCTCTCCATCTTCTGTTAGAAGACAGTATGCAACATTACTCTCCGTAATATACTCCGAGTGCTAAGTCGGTGATCTTCTCTCACGAGTTGACCTTCGAACTTCTGGAGCCTCGGACTCGACCGGTTCTTGTACATCATGCTCAGGTGTTGCTTCAGAAGAATTCGGATCATCTTCTACCTGAACAGCTACAGTCTCTGAGTCCTTTCTCGAACTGCTTTCTTTTTCACCACTTTGTAGTTGATTTTCTACAAAGATAACATCTCTGCTGATGATAACCTTATGGGCAGTGGGATCCCACAGGCGACACCTCTTTACTCCATCAGCATACCCCAAGAATATGCATTTTCTGGATTTTGAATCCAGCTTTGTAATTTTTTGGGCATTGTACATTACGTACACTGGACTTCCAAATATATGGAGGTTAGAATAATTAACTGGCTTGCCAGTCCACATCTCCATCAGCGTCTTTAATTGTATTACAGTTGATGGAGATCGATTCACCACATAACAGGTGGTTTTTACTGCTTCCGCCTAAAAGACTTTATCCAGATTTGTAGTTGCTAACATAGCTCTTGTTCTTTCTAACAGAGTTCTGTTCATCCGCTTCGCCACTCCATTTTGTTGAGGAGTATAAGCCGTACTGAATTGTCTTTTGACGCCTTCTTTGCTTGCAGAATGTTAGGAATTCACCGTCTGTGTATTCTCCTCCATTATCTGACCTCAAACACTTGATCTTCTTCTCAGATTCAAGCTCGACCCGTGCTTTGTAGGTTTTAAAGACTAAGAACACATCCGCCTTCTTCTTGATAGGATACACCCAACATCTCCTGGAGTAATCATCAATAAAGGACATAAAGTACTTTGCTCCTCCTAAGGATGTAACTGGTGCTTGCCATACATCAGAATGAACCAGTTCTAGAATAGCCTTGCTTCTAGAACTCGATGTGTTGAACTTCAGTCGATGCTGCTTGCTTGTAACACAATGCTCGCAGAATGGAAGAGCTACTGAGTTAAGACCAGGAAGCAGCTTCTGATCGGAGAGAACCTTCAAGCCTCATTCTGACATGTGGCCTAGCTTGCGATGCCACATCATGGTTTGTTCTTCTCCACAGCTGGTTGATGCTACACATGAATCAGCTTCCTACAGAGTTTCTCCCTTGAGCATGTATAGATTTGCAGCTATCTTTTCTCCTTTTATCACCACAAGCACCCCTCTAACAATCTTCATGATCCCATTTTCGATATGGGTCTTACACCCGAGCTCATCTAATTGTCTCATAGACAATAGATTCTTCTTCAAGCCCTTCACATGTCACACATCTTGAATGGTGCATATTATATCATCAAACATTTTGATTTTGATAGTACTAATACCACAAATCTCCAAGGCATGATCATTCCCCATGAATACAGATCCTCCTGAGATAGGTTCATATTTGTGAAATCATTCTCTCCGAGAGGTCATGTGCCAAGAGGCTGCTGAATCTAGAAGCCAGACATCAGCAAACTTCTTTCTGCCTTCATCAACAGTGGTTGTTCCACTGAATAGAATTTCACCATCATTTGACGTGCTGACAACGCATCCTTAAGATGTTGATGGCTCTGAAGACTTTTTATCTCCACTCTTATTGTTGTGCCAACACTCCGATTTGACGTGCCCTCTTTTGCCACAGTTGTAGCATTTGATATTCTTCTTACTTCGTGATTTAGATCTACCATGGGCATGACTCCCACTAGAGCCACGTTCCGTTGATCTTCCTCTCGTCACCGACAATGCCTCCGCTTGCTACGAACTTGCTCACCTGTCTTCCTTGTTCTTGCGCCGATTTTCTTCTTCCAGAACAACGGCTGCAACGTCGTCGAAAACTAGATAGTCCGTGAGGACGTTGTTTGTCAGGTTGATGATGAGTTGATCATACGAGTCAGGTAGACTCTGAAGTAGAAGTTCTGCACGTTCATTTGCACCAATTGTATACCCCAACGTTGTGAGTTGGGGGAACAGTGTGTTTAGGGTGTTGATGTGGTCGGTCATCGATGTAGATTCCGCCATCCTAAGAGTGTAAAGTCTCCTTTTTAAGAAGATTTTATTGTGCATGGATTTCGCCTCATATAGCTTTGTTAGAGTATCTCAGATCTCCTTTGCTGTCTTCTCCTCCTCTATGCTTGACAACACCCCGTCTGCTAATGCCAGATGGAGATTTGCAATAGCATTTTCGTCCATCTCGTTCCACTTCTTATCATCTGTGATGTCGTCCGGCCTTGCACTGATGACCGCCAGGTAATTATCTTTTCTCAATATAGCCTTTATCTTCAACTTCCACAGTGAGAAATTACTCCCGTCGAATTTCTCGATCTTGAACTTCGCCGCCATTGCTTCTACCACGAACAATAACTTCTTACTATTTTACGTAAATAGTAACTGTATTGATGAATAGTAACTGTATTCGTGAATAGTATCGTACTTGTGAATAGTACTATATTTTTAAACAGTACCGTACTCGTGAATAGTACCCATCACCTTCGAAGGGTAAATGATAACCTAACTTATTTTCTGATGTGGAGGATCCACCTTTGGTGGTAGCCACAGAGCATACGATAAGTAGATATATACAAGTACCCTAAGTTGGCTCTGATACCACTTGTTGGGACAAACCCGGGGCCTAATAGAGCAGAATCCAGCAATAGTAGAGTAAAAGTAGAGATAAAAAGTTGGACACACAGATTTACGTGGTTCGGCACTTGATTGCCTACGTCCACGGGCAAGGATAGAAGAATTCACTATGAGGAGAAAACTCTGGAGTTACAAACTCTCTCTCTTTACAAGGAGAAACTCTCTCTATTTTTTTCTCTCTCACTCTTCTATATAAGAAGTTGTTTCTGGGATGAGATTTCCTTAAGGATTTTGGAGCCTATTTATAGTTTTTAGAAAAACACTATGCATAATAAAATATTAATATTTTACTATGTTGTGGGACCCACGATTTTTGTTTTCTTTTTCCTCTTCAAACTTTGTTGCTGCTTCTTTCGGTGATTTGAAGTGAGGTGGGGCCCGCTCCAATTAATTGTCAACATTGTGGGCAGCGGGCGGCTGATTGCTGATACCCTATAGTTCTATTTATGTGAAATAGAGCCACTGCAGTATTGGTTATAGTGCATATACATTCCCTTAGTGAATTTTTTTGACTCTTTTAAAATTCAAAAAATTAGCAATCAGCGATCAATCTTTACCGATAGGACTATAATGGATCTATCCATCTCTTCAAAACCTTTGTAACAATTTTAAGAGTAAGAAAGAAAAAATTCTATTCGCACAAATAGAACTACAATAGGGTCTATTCATAACTAGGTGATACTATAAGGGGTCTACTAGCAATTAACCCTAGAAAGTATGCAGATGTGTTGTTTGGGATAAAAATGAAATGAGAGGATAAAAGCAAAGTCTTCTTTGTGGAGCTTAAAGAAGATTACTTAGTGGGAATGGTATAACATAAGTGCAACTCTCGGAGTGGCTTGTTTCACATTTTGGGCCGTACTTAATTTAATCAAAGAACAGTGTCATTGTGCACGTGAAAATTTATCAAGGCCTCCTTCCGTCCGTACCAAACACCATTAGTAGGCCCGTCTAAACAGGCTCGAGGCCCGAACCCGGCCCGGTGTCTGGATCAGACCCAGCCTAAACCCGGGCAAACCCCAGTTTTCCGAGTCAAATCGGGCTCCGGGCCCGGGCCCGCATCGCCTCGACGAAACCCACAGCGGGCCTATCTCGGCTTGGCCACAAAAATGGCAGGGCAGGGGTGTTTGGGTCCGGGTTTGGCTCGGACCGAGTCTCAGATCCGATGGGAAGAATTAGACTAGGTCGGTTTAGCCGAGGTCTAACGGTCAAAAATTTGACCGTTGGACCGAGCTGCCTGACCCAACCCGCACCGAGCCTGATCTAATAGTGAAGAAGAACGGTCAGACCGGGCGGCCTGGGCCCGACCCAGTACAATGGTCGTATTTTTGACCATTGCACTAGGCTGGGTCCGATCTGCCAAAAATAAGCTAGGGGTTGTCTCTATAAATAGAGGGGATTTTCATTTATTTTTCTCAACCAAAATTTATCTTCTCCTCTCTAATACTCTATTATACTCTCTAATACTTTCTTGTTCTCTCTTATAGTCTCTAATTCTCTAGTCAAATGGCTTTCTCCTCCAATTATGAAGGGCAAGTTTTAACTCCCGATATTAAAATGAGTCCTACTCCTACTACACCTATAGGAGCTACTCCTCCTACCGATGTTGATCCCCAATACGGCGGCGATGATGCCGCACCTAGAGCTCCTAAAAGTCTGTGATCTGATGTGTGGACTTTTTTTGAGAAGATAGAAGTCACTAAAGATCAATACGGTAAATTTCTCACCCAGAAGGCTAAATGTGCGTTGTGCAGCCATATTTTCCAAGCTCATCATAAGAGTGGCACCAAGAACCTCAAATGCCATTTGAAAAAACACAACAGACCTTAAGCGACAACTTCTGCAGGAGACATCTGTCAATCTCTACTCTCTCAATCATCCACCTCCAGTAACCTCGGTTCCTAGAACTATGACGTAATTAAATCTAAAAAATGCGTCATCAGGTTTATTGTTCTTAAAAACCTTCCTTTTAAATTAATAGAAGATAATGAATTTGAAGATATGATTAGAGATAGTTTTTATCTTGCATTTAAAAAAAATTCTTGTCAATCTTGTCAATGTGATATTTTGAAATATTATCAATGATTTCTTATTTTCAAAGCTTAAATTGTAAATTTTCTCTAACTTCTAATATTTAGACATCTAGAGCACAAATTGGCTATTTATGTATCATAATACACTAGATTGATGATACTTGGCAAATTTCTAAAAGAGTTATTTCTTTTATTACATTTGAAGATTCACACGCTAGTGTTAATGTTGCAAATTTAATAATGAAAGAACTTTCTAAATTAGAAATTTCTAAAATAATATTTTTTTTTCACTGGATAATGCAAGTAATAATAATGTGGGTGTAGATCATATCAAATCATCTGTGCTATTATCATGTCATGGTGAAAATTTTCATATTAGATGCATGCGTCATATTTTAAATTTAATTGTTCAAAGTGTATTTAATAAAATTAGACCCATGACAGAAAAAGTTAGGGTTATAGCTTATGCTCATAATGCTTTTGAATAGAGACTTAAAAGATAAAAATAATTGTGTAAAAAAAATGTAAACTCAAGTTAGTTCCAAAAGATGTAGACCACATGTGGAATTTTACCTATGCAATGTTAAATGTAGCAATAAATTATAAAAAAATATAAAAAATTTTATTATTTTCTATGCTTCTAGTTCTAGCTCTGGTATTATGAATAACTGATGAAGAATGGACAGTTATATGTAGTGTAAGAGAGATGCTACAAGTTTTTTTATGAAGCTACTATGTTATTATATGGTTGTTATTATCCAACTATTACTCAGCTGCTTTACAAGTTTTAAGTATTCAAACTTTTTTTTACTAATTATCGTATGGATAATTATTTTGAAACTATGATTTTTCAAATAAAAAGTAAATTTAATAAGTATTTTAGACCTATTCTTATTATTTTTTGGTTTGTAGGTTCTTATTGATCCATGTTTGAAGGATGCTGACCTTCAAAATTTATTAAATTCTTTATATGAGAACATGATAATAGATACTGATGATGGTCAGACTGTTACTACTCTTACTCATCATAACACTATTAAACATTATTTTCTAAAATTATATGAGAAGTATGTAGGTGGATATAGTGTAAGTACACATCAACCTACAACTTTTGCTTCTACGAGTTCAAGCTAGGGAAAAGGTAAGAGTTTTGATAGGCAATTAATGATAGCGAGGCTAGCTGGTAACCATGAATCTAGATCTAGATCATCATCAAGGAAAATTTCTGAAATTGAACAGTATTTATTCGTACATTTGGTTAATGCTCAAAATAATAATTTCAATATTTTTGCAATGGTAGAGAGTATATTGAACAGTTTCACATCCTATACTTTTCATCATGGCTCGTGACTTACTAACAGTGTAGGTTTCTATGATATTTGTGATTCGAAAAATTCTAAAAAAATTTATAATTATTAGTGATTAATAATGAAGAATTTATTTTTTATTATTTTAATTTCTATGGTATTTATATTTGTAAATTGCATAATTATAAGTGATTAATAATATGATTGAATTTTTATCAAAATTTTGCATTTTTATTTTCAATTACTCTTAAAATTTCTTTTTCTTTTTTTTTTTGCAACAAAACTAATTTTTAAGCAAAAGAAAAAAAGAAAAATAACCATGTCGGCCTGGTGCCCGGCCTAGTAGGGCCTGGGTCTGGGTCCTCTTTTTTGTCCGGCCCGGACCCGAATTTTCGGGCGGGATGGTGCTGGCCCGTTTAGATAGCCCTAACAATTAGGCTGCATTTTTCTTACTTTTCACTTGAACTCTATCCTATGTAAACTATTATATCAAAAACTTGGGATACCAAAAAGTTTAAAGGACATTTTTCATATTCATAGAAATGTGAAGAATATATAGAAAATTTTGTGGTTCGGTGTAAAGAAAATAGTAAGAATGTATACTATTATACTAAAAACTTAGTTGGGATACCTAAAAGTTTGAAGGATATTTTACATCTTAATAGAAATGTGAGGAGCATGTATGTAAATTTATGGTTAGGTATTAAGAAGATAGTAAGAATATGAAAACATTTGGATCAGTAGTAGGCATGTCCTCCATTCCACATGCATAGAGGAGGGTAAATTTGTATTTTTTGTAGGAGGTATTTTTTCCCATTTCATTTCTCTTTCCTTTTTCTAGAACATTTTAAACTAAGACATAAGTATATAATTAGAGCTCGCTAATTAAAAATCTATTGCAATTTGTGTTGTAGAAGATATAAATATAAAATGATAAGGTTCTTTTCTAAAATAATTTATTAGATATAATGATTATAAATACAACAATTTAAATTTCAATGTGTTCTAATCTAAACATTATCGAAAGCCAAAATATATCTATATACTTGGGTTAAACAATAATTAAATATAATAATTTGAAGATAAAATATGAAACCTGCTCTTCTTATTGTTAGGACATATTCCGTACAATATGTCTTATTTGAATAATAACAAACTTTCATTTGGTGCTAATATTTATTTGAAATGATACAGTATAGATAAATACAGGTATAAGAACTGTACAGAGCAAAACGAATTGAAAATCAGCTCTAAAGTTGATTTTGGCCTCCTAACTATCGATGATATGCATCCACCATCAATGGTAGGAAGAGCTCATTGATGGACAACAACACTCATCGATGACTATTACTCTAGACACTTTCATATCATCGATAGGTCTCTTAACCATCGATGGGGCCTCCACGCCATTGATGGTCAAGAGCCAGCATTGATGGTAAACATGCTAATGCAAACATTTTAGATTTAATCTCAGCTATTCATTATTCCTTTTATATCCAATCTCTACAAGTTTAGGACATATGTTTCCTGAACTTATGAGGGCTTGATATCACTGGAAAAAAAGAGAAGAGGAGAGTTCAAGGGTTTTAATTTTGTGAGAGATTTTATTGAATGATTTGTCCCCCGGACCCTTGACAAACTCTCACTCATCATGCACAACGTATTCGGATGGTTTTAAGGAGGAGACTTGTCATTGGATTGATTCTTTACATCGTTCTTCATCGATCTACGTTTATATTCTTCGAATGACGGTTTATTTAACAAAAGGACAATTAGATCTTTCTGATATTCTGAGCTTTAGTTGCTTGTGTTGGTTTCACTTTGAACTTATTTTTACAACATACTCAAGCCCGAATTAATTGAGGGTTGGGACTGGTGACGCCTAGGTGTTACTCATTGTGGATAGTAAGGTTAGACGACTGGTTGTAGGTAGATTCTAGGGTGCGGTCTTGTGAGCCAACTAAATCGGATTTATGATTCAGGAGAATTCTTCACATAGTAAGAAAGCCCCTTCATGAAAAGGAATAATGGACATAACATTGGTATCCGTAATATTATAATATATTGTGTGTTCCTTGTTGGTTGCTATTTGTGTTTGATTATTATTGATCGCTTTTGTTTTATCTTTTTCACTGCATATTCTGTGTTTTTGGTGAAAAATGATAGCAATTCTATTCGCCTCATCTAGGCTTGCATCTCAAATCCAACATTTATTAACATTATATAAAGTGTTCTTGGAATGGTGCTTTGAAAATAATCCACCAAATTATGATGTATTCTATTTTCTTTTGTGAAAATCACATCACCACTCAAATTGAAATGTCATAACCAATTTCAAAGAAGGTAATATAAAATAACTCAAAATGAAAAACTATCATAAAATATGTTATAAACATCAATTAAATGTTAGTTTAGGTACCTATTTTATATAAACTTTAGGATGATTAAGTTTTTTTGTATTCATTGCATAACCAAATTCAAATAAGGTAATATAAAACAACTCACCTCAAATGAAAAACTATCATAAAAGTATCTTATAAAAACTCATTAAACTTAAGTGTAAGTGCCCATCTTATAACCGTCCTATAAATTTTCCCTTTAATTTTATTGGTATTTTATGATCACATAATACTCCCAATGCACTTCTCTATTTCAACTATCCCGATTTGATTCGGTGTAAAACATCATTCTCTATCTCACCATCATGCCTAATAATTAATCCTAAATAGTGAATGATTACTTTTAAGTATTTCTTGACCATCAATATACACTATAGGCTCTTTTCTTTTCTTAGTTTTACTAAAATTGTACTCCATATATTCTATTTTTGTTCTACAAATTCTAAAATATTTAAATTCAAGAGCTTATTTCTATCTTTCTACTTTAGAAATTATACCCCTACCTCTTCTAGTTCTCCTAACTAACACTATATCATCTGCAACATACACTATGTGACTTCATTCTAAATGTATATAGTAAGTTGGTCCATAACTAATGCAAAAACATAAAAACTTAAGGTTGACCCTTAGTGTAAACCTATGGTAATAAGAAATGACTTAGTCTCTCATACATTAATTCGTACTCTAGTTGTTACTCTATCACATATATCTTTAATCACATTAATATATAACTAAATACATGTATCTTTTCTAAAACCCACAACATTACCTCTCTAGGCATTCTATTATAAACTTTTTTCTAGATTAATGAAAACCATATGTAGATCCTTTCTCTTCTCTCTATATCTCTCATTCAATCGTCTTAAAATATGTATAAGTTCTATAGTTCATCTCTTGGACATAAAGTCAAATTGATTTTCAAATATACTTGTCTCCTTTCTTAGTTTTTGCTCAATTACCCTTTCCAAAATTTTATAGTATGGCTTATGAGTTTTATGCCATGATAAGTTGAACAACTTTGTATATTTCTTTTATTCTTACATATTGGTATTAAAGTAGTAATGCTCCACTCATCAGGAATTATTTTCGTCTTGATAATGTTATTAAATAATGTAGTTAACCATCATAAGCTTATATCTCTAAGAAATCTCCAAACTTTGATAGAGATACTATCCGGTCCTACATACGACTCTTTCACTTTTTATTTTCTTTAAAGCATCTTTTACTTCGCTAATCGTAATTTTTTGATAATATCTATAGCTTCTATCATTCACTATATGGTCAAATTCTCTATTTTTCTTACTTGTTTGGTTATCATTAAATAATTAATGAAAGTAACTCCTCTATTGTTTTATTTTCCCGTCGGTTACTAGAACTTTTTGATCTTCACTTTTAATACACATAATATTACCCCAATCCTATTCTTCCTTTATCTAATATTAGCAAGCTTTTATAT